>JAOTQJ010000001.1:775773-792985 GCA_025642045.1 Solanum sejunctum | reverse complement strand
AGTTAAGGTATTTCGAATTGTTTATTGACATGTATAGAGTCAGGAAAAATCATTAGCCAACTTGTTCACATCCTCCATCAAGAACCATCTCATCAACGCGATATTTCTCCAACCCCTTCATATTTGAAGAACCCTTTTGGTGATTGATCTATTTGAAATTCTTCGCCCTCCTCTTGATGTTGAGGTGTTAGTTAAAATGATGATGGATTCTTAGCTAGTGAAATTTGTTGTTTATATAGTTGCAAAATTATGAGTTTATGATGTTGTTTCTTAGCTTTTTAAGCATGAGTTTTTCAAGGGAGAAAAGCCAAGGAAGAAAAAGGAAAAGATTAGTTGTTTTTCATATGTGGAAGGCATATTCTTATGAATAGTTGAAGGCCAAAAAGGGAAAGACAAATCACTTTTGAAAATCTTAGGTCTTAGGGGTCGTTTCGTAGCTGGTTTGAAAATGACTTGTGCAGGTATTGAATTTTACATAAGTAACACCATCTCTGATAGCTAGTTAGAAGGTAAGTTATTCATGCATAGTATTAGTATTATTAATACATGCGTAACTCTAATCAACTGCCAAACGACCCCTAATGTTTCAAAGAAGTAAATACAACTTATCTATATTTGCAGCTTCCAGCTCCTGTCAATGAGATGCAAATGCTTACTAGTGAGTAAATGGGAACAAATATGCAACTCAAGGTGAAAATAGCAATGGAAAATCAAGACTGGTTTTATGTACTTGGATATATGATCAAGATTAAAGATTCCACATGTGTATCTTTCATAACGGGATCTGCTGATCTTTATCAGGTTGTTTTCTTCTATTCAAATTATAAAAAAGTATATATATTTAATCATTTTCTTGATGTTTGATTACATTAGTCGATGTTTTCTCCTCTTTTTCATCATCCCTTCCTGGCTGAGATAAATGTTATTTGTTTCAGTATTTTCGATATGAAAGTATTTTAATCTTAATATTTTAATCCATAAAAGAGAGTAATAATATAAGACATCATGGACAAGTTGGGTAATTTTTTTAAAAAAATTTATGTAACTTCCTTTGAGATTCTAAACCATATTAAAAAACACAAAAAAGCTAACAATAAAATAAGGGGTCATAACATTTTTGGTCCCTCAGTTATTAATAAATTTCTGATTTAGGTTCTCTTAGTTTTGATAAAGTATATTTTGACCTTCAATTATGTGAAAATGTGTGTATTTAGTCCCTTTTGAGTAGGAAACATGTTACATTTGGACTATATTTAAAACAATATTATCGTCAAATATGAAATAACAATACAGGAGTAACATAAAATACGAATAACTAAATGGTGAAACGAATAATAATTATGAATAATTTGCTGCCATGTGACCTGGAGGTCACTGGGTCAAGTCTTGAAAACAGTTTCTTGCAAAAATGCAAAATAAAACTGCATACAATAGATCTTGTGGTCGGGCTCTTTTCGAATCTTGCACATAGCGAGCGCTTTCGTGCACCAAGCTTGTCGATTTTTGTAAATATTCACGAAGAGAGGGATCAGAAAAAGATATATTCAATTACTTGAAAGTTAAACGCGCTTAGCTAGATATAGCAAGGACTAAAATTGAAATTTAACATTAACTAAAATAAGTGCGTTGCCTTTTCCATTTTGGCTTCAAAGTATTCATAAAAATGCCTTCCACTCATGAACAAATTAGCTAATCTTTCCAACTTTCCTCCTCCTTTCCCTTGCCTTTCTTTTTCCCCATGAAAAACTCATGCTTTAAAGCTAAGAAAACAACTATTAAAACTCACAATCTTGCAACTATTTAAACATCTTTTCACTAGCTAAGAAATCCATCACCATTTTAACTCCACTCTTCAACCTCCATAGAAGCGCGAAAACAAGCTCCAAATGGACCATCATCACCAAGAAAATTCATCAACAAACATGAAGGGATTGCAGAAAGATGGTGGAAATAGAGAGAGAATCGCGTCGACTAGGCGGTTTTTGGTGGAGGATGTGAACAGGATGGCTGATGATTTTATCAAGAATTTTAGAAAACAACTTAAGTTTGAAAAAGAAGAATCATTCAAGCAATTTCAAGAAATGCTTAACAGGGGGATTTAAGCTATGTATGACTCTTTGTTTAGTTCTTTCTTATTCCATAAATGTCATGTCTCTTGCTTTCCTTGAACCGACGATCTATCAAAAACAGTATCTCTACTAGGCTGCACTTGTGGAACTATTTGGATATGTTGTTTTTGTTTAGTTCTTTCATGTGTTTCTTGGAATTGTAATGTTCTCAAGTGAAAATATATGTAGTATATTTGTTGTGTCAAATGTAGTATATTTGAAAATGAAGTTGCCAAATGTTATAGATATAGGTGAATTTGATGAATAGATTCTTAAAATTTGTTATGCAGTGTGTGATTGTGTGAGTTAGACGCTCGTCACCACTTTTGAAAGTACAACATACAAAAGAACTGAGTTCAAGAGTTCGAGCAACATGGTTTAGCATCAACAACAACAGCCACGCCTCAAATCCCAAACAAGTTGGGGTCGACCATATCAATCCTCAACAACTATACTTCTTTGTTTAAGCTCAGCTCATGCTGGTATCACAATAACTAAACATTTAGCATCACATCTTCAATAAAAAAAACTTCGGAATTACATTTAACCAAATGTCATCTAACATTACAGCAACAGGAAATTCCACGAATTCTAACGCGAAAAACGCAACATGTAACTCTTTCAAAATTTTACATTACCCTTTGCAAGCAAGAATACAAATTCAGGCATGTTATGCAAAATCTTGAAAATGTCACATCACTGAATCTACCAATACTTGTTTCTACAGAACCTTTCGTCAAAAAGCACAAGCTTTAGGACATTGATACAGCCACTATATGTTCTAGCAGATCATAAGCAACATAGTCAACGCCAGAGGCAGCAAGATCATAATGCTGGATATAGCAAACTTCTAAGTAAGCTGCTTCAGCAGGTGTTGTTTGCAGTTCAATACCACTCCTATTCCAATTATATTGTGTACAAATCATGAAAAGAAGGCAGAGGAGAAGCTAAGAAGCAGAGATTCCGGCTATATATCCTTCAAGCTCAATGACCAACCTATGTTCAAAATATGGTATACTAAGACAGGAAACTCTCAGTGCAAAGCTACAGGTCAAAAGGATTCACAATATATAGAGCTATCTGATCTTGTCATGATGCAAAGAAATAGCCTCATTTTTTTACTTTCCAAATCATCTAAACAAGCTAGCTCTGCATTTGAACAGACGTTTGCGACAAATTGATTGATAAAGTATAAAATTACCAGAGAAATCCACACACGAGCTGTTAATGGTGAACGCCTGCCTCTTCAACACCAATATGGACAATCAAAACACTTCCACACGACAGATACAAATATTAACAGGTTGAGCATTATCTGCAGAAACTGCAGAAGGTCATCCGGAAGTGAAAATGACTGATGCAACAATTTGGTTCACAAACCAGAATGAGACCATGTTGAGGATGTCAAAACTTCTTTAACGGAAAAGATTTTGTTCTGGAGATTGAAGAGGCTGAACCTACTCTTAGTTCTAGTCAAGAAGGCCGACCTAGACATTATTGCCGAAGCTCAGGCTTGCAGAACCTGACAATGCACAATATGGCTCTTCAACCCTCGTCCTGCTATGCTTGACCATAAATTAGTAAATAGAGTTCTGAAGTGACCTTTACCAGCAATGTTCTCCCAAAGATGCGGGTTAGTTTCCACTCGTTTATCAGGGCTTGATACATCAACTATACTAATGCTCATGTTGTTACGAATTATACAGAGTTTACCATTAAGAGGAACCAGAGCTGCAGCCTCTAAAGCACGAGAACTTCCAAGATGGAGCTTGCTGTCGATGAATTTATTCCATGAATCTGTGGCTTCATCATATACTCTAAGTTTACACCCGTCACGACAGTCCAACGCATAAAGGCGACCATTCATGGAGATGCTTGGGTTGCGCCAACCAGCAACCATCCCGTCACTGACAGGGCTCCATCCATTGATTTCCGGGTTATAGGCTTCACTTAAAACTTCTCTGTGGGACCCCAGCCCTTTCAAAAACCATTTCCCATCATAAATAACCCCAATAAAGGGCACCATAGCTGTGCTCATATCTGCAATAAAGGTCCAGCGGTTCCTATTGGGGTCATAAACTTCAGCTGAGCGAAGAGTCCTTTGGATTCCTTCACATTCTCCTCCAGCAACATAAAGACAATTGTTGATTACACAAGAACCAAAGAAATGGCGTTTACGAAGCATGTCTGGTGCCCTGTGCCATTTATTCGTTCGAGCACTATAAAATATTACTCGTCGCATAGACCCTTTGATTGGATCTTTTCCTCCAAACAAGTAGAGGTGGCAACCACTAAGAACAGCACAACCAAATCCTAGGGCTTCACTGTATTCCCCTGGAACAGGTGGAAGTGGCTGCCATAGTTGGTATGTCGGATCAAATGCATGCCATGAAATCCTTCCATCACGATCTCTCTTTATCACGTACACCCACTCCTCTGCCATTCCAAGACTCTTCCTGAGAGAGTAAAAGAAGTTTCCAGCAAGAAGCCGATACCACCTTTTGCAGACTAAACGGAGCTTGTTGTGTTCAACACGAGGAACACGAATTAGACAAGCAATTGCAAGATCATCTGGTAGACCAGGCAGAAGAGGTGGCTGCACTCTTGACCTCTCCCTACGGGAATTTTTAGTCTTGTGTGCATGAGGATTAATGTCTGGCTGGATGCAAATTTTTGATCCTGGGACAAATTTTCTTGCCCCTGCAACTGTCTTAAACCCTGAGTCAACCTTGCAATAACATGACACGGAATCAACCTGCAAATGCTTACTAATTTAGAATATTCTAGCACCTGACAAGTATCACAAGCTAACAAATACTAGCAGGAAAACTGAAATAAGGATAAAATATGCATTAACTGTGAGTTTGAGAAAGCATAGTGCCTGGACAACGAATAAACATCGAATCTAAATTATGTAACCAAATAGCAGATATATCAGCTAAGAGCTCATACAGTAGCCCTACAGAAAATATATCACCTCACTTCAATAATCATTTTAGTATAAGTTCTTTCAGTGTCAGTGATTAGTCCTCATAAATCTGCCATCAGAGTTCATAATGACGAATCTTGTATGTGTGCCTAAGAAAAAGATTTGTCCATTTATTCTTGGGAAGATCCAATACAAAACTATTACGGCAAGCCCGGACACTAAAGCTCCTGCTATGCGCAAGGTCCGGGGAAGGGCCTGACCACAAGGGTCTATTGCACGCAGCCGTACTTGGCATTTCTGTCGGAGGCTATTTCCGAGGCTTGAATCCGTGACCTCCTGGTCACATTGCAGCAACTTTACCAGTTACTCCAATATAAAACTATTGAAAAGGAAAAATACTTTGGAGATACACAAGATGGACACTTGTTCCATTGTGCTTAACAGCAATGTAACCTAATTTTGACTTTCCAAGTGTATGAGACAGCTCTAATAATGCAGGATCCTATTTTTCAGCATTGTACAAACCAATTCATTGGTAAACACCTTTTAAAAATTTTGAAAGGTCATTTATTACAGACCTATATTCAACATTGATCTTAGTCCGAGTAATAGTGCTACATCTCTTCATACTTTACAAGAAATGACAAAACGAAGTATAAAATAGTAAAATCTCAGAGCACCTCTTGGTTGTTTTTTAAGTGAGTACGGTGTTCATTGATAATAACAAGGCCAACTTGGCCGTATTGAGATATACCAAAAAGGGAGACCTACAGAGATGAATTCAAATGAAAATTCATTGCAGAATTAGCAATGCAGATCCTATTATGAGAATCTGGGTTCTTGAAAAAGAAGAGCAATATAACAGCCAGTAAGAGAGGGACTCCTTTTTTTTCCCTTTTTGGACTCTTTCCAGCATTGATCACAGTAAAGTGGAATAGCACACCACCGACAAGTTCACCATATACAAGAAGTGCAGATACTCAGTGTTTCACAAAAACGAAGAGAATCCCTTTATAACGGAAATGGAAAGCGGACCCCAAATCAGCTCCATGTTATGGTCCTACAGACAAACACAAATGTCCTCATTTTTGCTCTACGTAACTCGGACCTTTCAAAAATGTTGCTGCACCCATGTTAGATCCTCCAAAAATGCAAGGCTTTTGGAAGATCTGACACATACTTGACAACATTTTTGAAGAGACGGAGTAACATACTTATTCCTAATGAATGAATGGAACCAAGAATCAAGATAACACATGCAGCTCCAAAGTTCAAACCTTCCTTGGCAATCACAGTCTTCTCTGATAAAGGGAAGAAAAAGCTCACACCATAGTACATAGAAGCTTCTTCCACAACGTAGACATTCAGCTGAATAAGATGCAACGTAATATTACTTTAATCACTTATCACAAATAAACAAATAATTGACCTCACTCAATCTTTGACTGTGCGCCAGTGATCGGATACTCTATTCCTGAAAGGCAACTATAGTCTAAAAACAGCTCAAGACTCAAGTCAACTCGACATTTAATCTTCTTTTTTCTAGTTGCTAATTTGAAAAAACACAGTTGTTAAAGAGTGAACTAATGTAATTGCAAAGAACTAATATCAAAGAGACATCAGAAACATGACCACAACATATAGTTCATAAATAATATTTTTTAATAACAGTGGAGTCCGGGCTATCTTTTGCTCATAGTTGTTCATATCTTTATATGTTGTAGTGGATAGAGATGAATCTTCAAATTCATGAAGAGGTAATGTTAGGATCAAGCGCTTACTATCATGCCAAAATCTATTGTTGATAGCAAAGGATGCGGCTTTATTTCTTAACTTACCCCACCAAGCAAGCATCATGTTAGATCATGGCTCTAACCCTGGCCAACTTGTTACGATCAAGTGCTTAATATCATGCCAAAAGCTATAGCACTTGTAAGATCAAACACTCACCATCGTGTCAAAAGCTATAGCACTGTTAGGATTACGCTTACCATCATGCCAAAAATTATAGATGCTAACAAGGGAACGACTTTATTTCTTAACTAATCGCACTAAGTAAGCGGTATGTTCGATTAAGACCTGTCCCACAACACGTTAACCCAATAAGCATGTTGATAGCAATAGAGGGGGGAAATTCAAAGAGCCCCTTGAAAAGTAGCAAATTCAGCAAGAATTCACCTGGGCAACTCCCAATTTTCATGCCAACCGGAGCCGCAAAAGGATAAATTAAGACAGACCCAGAATGTATACAAGCTAAGTACCAAAAATCCTTGAAAGATTAAAACTTTAACCAAAAAAATCATCAGGCTACCTCAAGAAACAAGCTAAACACTAAAAATTCTTATCAAAATAGCTCCTTTACCAGGAATGTTCATCCGGGTACCTCAAGAAACAAGCTAAATACCAAAAACTCTTGGCTCCTTTACCAAAAGTTTTCATCAGGGTACTTCAAGAAACAAAACACAGAAAATTGTTGCTAAGGTAGCTCCTTTACCAGGAATTTTCATCAGGGTACTTCAACAAACAAGACAAACACCAAAAATTCTTGTAAAGATTGCTCCTTTTTCATCAGGGTACCTCCAGAAACAAGACAAATACCAAAAATTTCTAGCCAAGGTAGCTCCTTTACCAAGAATTTCCATCAGACTACCTCAACAAACAAGACAAATACCAAAAAATCCAGCCAAGGTAACTCATTTACCAAGAATTTTCATCAGGGTACCTTAAGAAACAAGACAAAATACCAAAAATTCTAGCCAAGGCAGCTCATTAACCAGGAAATTTCATCAGGGTAATTCAAGAAAAGGCATTAATCAAACAAATTAACAGAACAAAAAAAAAGTCAAAAGATTATGAAGACTCACCAGTGGAGCTTGAACTCTAAAACCCCTATGTGCATTTGGAGACCTCTCAATTGTTTGGTCCATTTCTGAAATGAAAATTTCATACACAAAGATTCTGGTCAAAATCCAAAATTTCACACCTCACAAGAATCAGATCAAGAAAACTCAAGCCCAAAGAAGAACTTTGGAATACCCCTTTTCCACTTTATACCCCTTTCAAAATGCCCCAAACAAAAAAAAAAGTAAAAATATAAGTGCTTGGAAGTTAGAACTACAGCAACTTCAAAACAGTGATAAACATTTTTTTTTCCTCTCTAAATAGACCAAAACTATAACTGAAGATTACAGCTGGAGTGTATGTATAGCTTTTTCACCTACTTGAAAAAAAATTAAGAAAATCTTTAATAGTACTAGTACTACTATATTATTATTGCAATAATTATGAGAAATTTATTTTTTTCTGTTTTTAGTCACAGAAAAAGAAACTCTACCAGATTTGTTTAATGCTTGCATTAATTAATTGGGTCAAACTTAAAACTGTTCCCTCTGTCCCTTGTGAGTTAGTGGTTAATATATATATATATATATATATATATATATATATGTTGAAAATGTCAGCACCAGACTAGTAATATAAGATTTTGTTTGGATGCAACATATAAAGTTAAAATCTATATTTTTTTTAATGAAGAGTAACTTGGGTCCCGAAACAATTTTTTTATTTTTATAAAATAGTAAAAAGATTTGCATATATTTTACTTTTTCAGATCTGACTTGTATTGTTGTTGTTGAGTACTTAGGGTAAGAGAATTATGTCCAAAAAAAATTAAGCCTTTCTATACATTTGATCTTCAATGCTGGATTGGCCTATACATTTCGTTTTCTTATTGATTATGAATAAATATTTGATCAATATTGTGAATAACTGGTAAAAAAAAAAGTTTAAATGTATATTTGATCATTAACTCTTTTATTTGTATGTTTATTTTCGCTAGCATATTTTTAAAGTGAATATTCCTCTTAATTTTAATAAGTGTTTCTTTTATTTTAATTTATTTGATAAATATTTTATTTTAATTTATTATAATTTTCTTAAAAATAATCTACTTTAAAACTTTTCATTTATATTTATAATAATCACAGAAATAGGCACAAAGAAAGTACTAATTAGATTGTTGCAATTTCGTAAACATATTAAAGAACAATAAACATCCCATTGTAGTTTTATATTCTAATCCTTTATATTCTATACATTAAAAAATTATTAATAAGAGTTTATTAAATATTCAAAAATTTCCCTTACAAATAGTTGAGTGGTTGAAGTCAAAGATATTAATTAATTCAAGTCTTTAAAGATTTTTTTTTTAAAAGAAAGAATTGAATTAATGAAGGTACACACAAAATTAATTTGATTTAAAAAAAGAAAAGAAAAAAAGGGAGACTTATAATTTTTACTAACCTACAACAAACAACAATATTACCCCAATGCCTCAAAGGCTTTCGCTCATTGCGGGGTAAAGGGAGGTCGGATGTACGCAATCTGATCCCTATGTTTAAAAACATAGCATGACTGTTTTCGGATGACCAATGATAAGCATCAAAAATTACATTGACTAACTGCTACTTCACAATTGAAAGGAGCGCAGACAATTTAAAGAGTCATTTTACTTTATTTTATCATACTCAAAGCCAAAAAATAGTGAATTTTTGGCTCCATCCAAGATTGATGGAAATGAAAACTAGTCTAGATTGATTTTAGACGATAAAATTACTTAATTATTTGTTAATTTAAGCAAAATATGTACGAGTTGATTAATATAATGAACATAAAATAAATCTTTGATTTACAAGGAAATGATGAGTATAAATATCTTCTTTTTTTTTTAATAATAGATGTTTCCTTACATTATAATTAAGAAATCGTAGAATTGAGAGACTTTTTCTTTTCATGTTTATTTTCCTATTTTTATTAAATTAAATATGATAGGACTCAAAATTTTAATATTCAAAACACCCTATTTATTTTTGCACTGTCCCAATCAAATCAAACCAAACCTAAAATAAATAATGTTGAAATAAATATTACAAGAATTATTGTAGAAAAAGTCAAACATTTCTAATTTATTTTTGTGGTATTGTGAATTAATTGTTTAAAGATTTCTATTTTATTTTGTGGTATTGTGAATTAATTGTAACCCCCCCACCCCATAAATTTTAAATCAAGTAGCAACCTCATCTATTTGTAATCTTATGTACATCACTATTAAAAAAATGGAATTAATTGAGAAATTCATCGCTAAATAACTTGTCGCTATTAAAACTTTTTGACGATTCACATTTAAATAAGCTTAACAATATTTTTTTGTTATTGTTTAGCAATAGAACTAGTCTGTCGCTAATTTTTATCTCTATTTTTTATAATTGAGTATAAGCTTAGAATAACTATATATTCTCGTTCAAATTTTATTTTATTTGTATAAAATTATTATGTCTCTTACACGAATTCTTATATATTCACTACATGAAGAAAGAAAACAGCTTTGACAGTATCAAAGAAAATATATGAAATCGATATCGACTGATCGGAGTTTTAACCTATCCCACCTTGTACCTAACTTCTTGAGTTAGGTGGTCGAGCTAGCAACTCTGGTCGCCTAAATTAAACCATTTTTCCTTCACTAATGAAATTTTTTTTTAATGTTATTTTTTACTTTAATAATATCATACCGTTAGTTGTTGGTAACCATACAAATAGTTCAAGTAAATGCAAAAATACAATAATTTGAAAAAGACTAGCCTTCACTTATAATTAATGCCTCTACCTAAATCACCAAAAAAAAATCTCCACACACACACAAACAAAAAAGTGTTCTTTTATGGAGTAAATATTAAGGATTATATTGAGGACTCATTGTTAACAATAATAACATTACCCCAATGTTTTAAAGATTTTCGTCCATTACAGGATAAGGAAAGATCGAATGTACGCAGTCTGAACCCTATATTTAAAAATATAGCGCGACTGTTTCCGGAATTGAGGACTCGTTGTTATTTTTTATAATTTTGTTTTAAAAAAAATTTAAGGTTTTTTTGTGGTGAATTAAATGTAGAGAATTTTGAAGTAATGTTTACTCTTATGTTTGATGTTTAACTAATTATATTTGAGTAATTAATGTCATTTAATTTTAGAATTTTAATCGTTGTGTGCATATGTAATTTGTATAATTAATTTTATTTTTGATGATGGTAAGTTATAAGAAAAAATTTCTTCAATAATCAAAGTTCTCGGATTTAAATTTAATGAACAAAAAAAATTCATTAGGCACACGTGAATGTTAATATTATATATAATGGTGTTGCCTCTAGCTCGATGAACATGATGGTTGCGCTTGAGCCTCCTCATAAATAAATGAAATTGATCATTTGACAAACTCATTCATATCTTGAGCGCAGTACATATAAATTCTGAAGTATCAGAAAGAATTACATGTGCTATTTTGCGATACAGTAAAGTACAATATCACCTCGTGACATCAATAATCAACTCTAACGTGTTAACAACAACAACATGCCATGTGTAATTTCACAAGTATTAAGGTTTCAAAAAGATAGAATATACATAGATCTTACACTAAGTCGTATTTTTGTGAGGTAAAGATGTTATTTTCAATAGATTCTGCTCTAACTGAACGTATTGAATATAGAATTATATGTATGTATATAATAAATATATAATATATATTAATGCATATCATAACAATCAATATGTTAGAACACAACAATCAATAACCAATTCCTCATAAACATTAGTTGATTGGTCAAACAAATATAGTTAGTTCAATTTCCATATATATCAAATTATTGTGGGTCCTTTTTTTGATATTAATCAATTATGCCGGCCATTTATAGTTTTCTACAAATAAATAAATAATTACTATTATATAGGTGAACATTAATAATGACATTTGATTTTACTATGTTTATATTTATCAATATGCAATTATGAATTTTTTTTAATTGAGATACCTTTTTCTATTAGTTATATCAAATTAAAAATATTAATCATAATTATATAAAAGTTGGTAATCATCTCATATCACTATTACTAATAACCACTAATTACCTTAGCAAGAATACATTTTTCTCCTAATTATTCCATATTTTAAATTAAATTTATCATGCACAATTTAAAATATTTGGTAGATCCTTACGTAATTGTTTTTATTAGAAAAACTTAATTTACAATAAACAAATTTAGCAAAATAGTGGAGTAGCTAAGATTCTTAAGTGTAAAAACAAAAAAGGAGAAAAATAGAAAAAAAAAATGTTGTCATAATATTCTTGGCATGACATACAAAAATATTGCTCAAATTAGTTTTTTCTATTTTATTTTGTATTCGGTGTTCAGTCATACTCGATGTTTAGTATCTGTTTTGAGATATTGATTTAAGAATTTATGGCACATAAGTCCCGTCAAATAGATAAGCATACTATACTAAGACTATTCTATTCTTGAGACTCGAAATTTCTAATTAAGAATAAAAAAATTTTATCCAACGAGCTAAAAATAAAATTCTTTTTAACCTTCCGTGTCAAGTCTAAACACGAGTTTAGGCAAACTAAAATTGTCCACACCAAACAATTACTTGCCATTTTGTCTGATTTCTAAAGGTCAAAAAATTCCATCTACAAACCTACAAATACCATAAAATTACCATTCAAATTATCACTAATAATAATAATAACAACAATAATAAAAACAATAGTTGAGCGACTCATTAGAAAAATTAAAATATTTATTTGAAGATATATATATATTAATTTTTAAATCTCGTGCGTTGTAAATAGATATTTTTATAGTCATCGTGAAATTAAATAGACACGTTAATTGCAGTAGATGAAGAAATAATTAAATAATATTTAACAGAAATGACACAGTAAAATTAAGCAGTCACCTTAATAGCTACTGTCACACTAAGCAGACAGGTTGTAACCACCTATCTGCTTCAAGCAGCTGCAACAGGTAGCTGAAATGCCCAACAGTAAATAGTAATTTAAATAATAATTAATAGAAATATCATAGTGAATTTCCCCAGACACTTTAATAACCACCATAAAATTAAGTAAACCTGTTATTATAATTTCATAATTGAAGTTGATAAAGAAATAATTAAATAATACTTAATAAAAATGACATAAAAATATTGTTGTTGTTTAGGTTCAATCTCAAAACATTAGATTTAAGATGTTGGGCTAGGAGCATCAAACTAAGCAGCAACTGTCTGATTGAAGCAGCTGAAATAGACACGACAATCCTAAGCTACTCATTATATATATATATATATCTAAAAGTTACTTTTTAAAAGATAGTTATTAGATACTATGAACAAATTAATAATAATATTGATCACCGGAATCAACATGATCTTCCGACATGTAAGTACGCTGAAATTGAAATAATACATCATTCTTTACAGAAAATAATGATTCATTCAGAAATTATTATTATTATTATGTTTTATCTTTTCTACTTGCTTCCAGGAATAGTTTGTCACTTTGCCTTATTGGGAGATGCAAATTTGCTGATTTCAAAAGATGAGAAATTTGTCCAATAGAGCTAGTGGAATTTATTTATCACTTTGTTTTAATAAAATGTTGTCATAAGTTATTACTGATTTACTATGACCCTGGATAATTTTATAATCTTTTCAAATGAAAGAATTGATCGTATCATAATTTCTCTTTTTAGACATTGATTATCAATTTTTGGCAATTAGAAAAGTAAGGAGGGAGAAGTCAACAATTTGAAATGGTAAATACTCATTCATCATCGATCGCAAGAAACATAAATTTGCCAAATGAACAGCGAATATACAAAACAAATAAATAGCAAAATCACACAAGTTTCAAACATTTGGTTCAAAGGGCTCTGCAGAACCAACAAAATTGGGTTAAGAGAAGTATAAACCATATCTCTAATGAGGCAAAGAATTCCTAAATCTGTTAGTAATTATTCGCCAGATTTACACATCCCATAGAGCCCCTACTATAACACCACCACGGAAAGTCAAAGAGAGCAATAACAAGAGTAAGCTCTAAAGTGACTAGCTTTGCTAGAGTACTACACCTGAATTTGCTACAGGGGCAAAACGAGGCTAGTTAGTCCCATGCGCTAGTCACGCCTGCTGTTCCATAGGATGCATTATACCCCACAGATGCATACCCACCACCACCATAATAGTCTGTAGAGCTAGCGCCTCTATTGTAAGAAGAATCTCTTCGGAAGTCACGAGCACCAAAACGACCTCCACCACGACGATTTTTGCCTCCATAAGAGGATCGAGCAGCAAAGCGAGAGAGCCAAGCAGGTACTTCTTGGTTTGCTTCTTGCATCAAGTCGGATAGTGATTTTGCCAGTGAAGAATTGTTCTCGTTGAAGAAGGCAGTAGCTAAACCTGTTTTTCCTGCTCGTCCAGTTCTTCCAATACGGTGCACATAGTCATCAATGTCATTTGGCAGATCAAAGTTGACAACATGTGCAACATGAGGGATATCCAGACCACGTGCTGCCACATCTGTTGCAACCAAGATTGGTGTGATGCCAGTTTTGAAGGATCTCAGGGCATGTTCTCTCTCCTGCCAAGGATGCATAACAATGGATCACGGGTTAAAAAATAGTTCTCCAGCAGAAACGCATGAAGGAACAAGGTAAAAAGGCGCCTGGCGTTAGTGAACCCTGACAACTAGAACATCGGATGACATACAACAAAGAAAGCCGATTTAACTAGTCAAATCTGGCATTCATAACGAATCAGGAATCAGCTTTAGCAGAAAAACTATGGGCAAGTCGATGCTCAATGTCAAAATGCCAATACAAAATACCTTCCATCGGGAACCTAAAGGATGCCGTCTCATACAGAAGCTTAAACTTAATGAACAAGCTTTCATAACAGCACATAAGAAACACACCAGTGCTTACCTAACCAAAGCCATTCTACAACTCATTGGTTAAACAAGATATCCGGGGTCAAAGCCAAACAGATGAAGTGAAGCAAAGCAACAAGTTACTCTACTTTACAAAAAAGCCAGGAGTGTTACATTAAAGAAGCATGCGACAGGGGACTGCAAGCATACAGCGTATATACCATTTTATGAGGACGCAGCTCCGAGCCCAAAAGACAATACAACTTCCATAGAAATTTGCTTCCAGCAATTTCGACAACAAGAAACTGTGTTACAGACAACTTAGAAAAAGGAGGTTCCCAGAGGTACCATTTCAATAAAACTACATTAAAGCATCTTTCCAGCAAATAGCTGAAATGTAGCACATTTAAGATTGAACGATTGAGATTTACAAAATCAAACACAGTAGATTACAACATATACGTATCAAATGGAAGCACGATGCAGTGTCACCATATGAAATGCCAAGGAAAGAGAAGAAGAAGGGAACTCCCCTCCCCCCTCTTCCTGGTTTCTGGACTATGGCCTTCTAATATTTGGTTTGAAAACGGAAGTGGAGCATAAGTACTATCATGTAGAAGTTATTTTGAATCTGGAGAACCTAACATAGTGAAGATAAGTCAACCAGAACGCACTAGGAGTAAGCAACCGTACCTGCTGAGTTCTATCACCATGAATAGCAGTAGCAGGGAAACCATTCATAGAAAGCCAATGCTCCAGCGCATCAGCTCCCTTCTTCGTCTCCACAAACACAAGGGTAAGAGCTTGCTAAAAAACAGAGTGAAGCAGAGTATAAATACGTCGAGAAGTTTGAAACAGGATGATTATAAAGAAAAACATAAAGTGAAAATTATGGGATGGCAGCCATCATTATAAAAAGGTAAAGTTGAATTCCATGTGGAGTGTTCCACAGATATGAATTTCTATGTTTCAACTACGAGGAGCCAGGATTTCTAATTGTGGATTTTCAGCCATAGATCATTTTGCTTTCTGTGTTCTGAATGGTTTACTTTTACATATTAAATAACCTTTTAACCCAAATACAGGGCTTGAGCAAAAGTAACTGGGTCGCGAATTCGAAACCACCACTGTGGCTGTGCTCCCTACCAAAAGTAAATTATCATTGGCAGGAAATCACAGGGTACACCAGATACACAGCAGGGAAGCAGATTGACAATTTAGACAACTATCACCCTTGGCTGCCTCTTCCTTTAATACCTAAATTGTCTACCTCCCAAGGTCAATCGTTAGTGCCTGTACTTGCCTTTTCTTCATCACCAACACGCTTTATTTAATGATGTGCAACGCTTCCTCGTAAACATGAATAATTGAGTAAATTTGAAACAATAGACAGGAGCTACCTTGCCATGAACACCGTTTTCCTTCTGTGCATGAAGAAGATCCATCAAGTGACTTCTCTTGTCAGTCTCTTGAACATATTCAACTCTTTGGACAATCAAATCTGTGCTAGAGCCGACCCTTCCAACAGCCAAAAAGACATAATTGTACAGAAAATCTGAGGCCAGTCTCTGCATTTAGATTAAAATTTAAGTGTATTAGTTTTGCAACAATCACTACCAAGGAACTCTTTCTTATGCTTTAATCGAGTAATATAGATCCAAAAATTAGAGAAAAAAGTGTGAGCATTTAATTGTAGAAGAGCAAGCAGCTAGAGAATTGTAATGATTTTGGAAGGTTGCCAGAATGTTGTTCATCCATGAGGAGGAATCCAAACTAGTTTGTAGTCGGAAGCAACACATTCCACAGGATAATGGAGGTTTAAAATATATTAAGACCAACGCAGAAAATTGAGGATCAACAAATAGTCTGTCGGTGTAGAAAAATAACCTGAATCTCTTTTGGAAAAGTGGCACTGAAAAGCATGGTCTGTCGTACACCCGGTGGAGGCATGTCCATTAGTTGCACTATTTTCCTTATTTGAGGTTCGAAACCCATGTCAAGCATCCGGTCAGCCTCGTCTAAAGCCAAATACTTTATCATCTGCAACGAGACTCTTGCTCTCTCAAGTAAATCTACCAACCGCCCAGGGGTTGCCACAAGAATATGCACACCTCTCTCTAATTCTCGAAGCTGTTAACAGTGTCCCAACATTAAATTGACTGTGAGAAACAAATTACAGCTTTCATGATAAAAGATTTTTTTTTGTCAACAAGGGAAAAATGTAAGACATAATAGCAATGTGGTCAACCATGCATCAAAGGAAGATAAAACTTGTACACATTAAACACTGCAGTGAAGCAATCTCACTCAAGCCTCACCGTTAGATTCTAATATTATTATGAGTGCAAAAGAGTGCCAGCAAAGGATAAATCTGAGAGGTAATTATCTTTAACGCCCCCCCCCCCCCC
>JAOTQJ010000001.1:763521-775673 GCA_025642045.1 Solanum sejunctum | reverse complement strand
TTCACCCCCCCCCCCCCCCTCTCTCTCTCTCTCACACACACACACACATACATCTCACAGAGAGACACACACATTCCTTAAATGCACCCATAAGCTTTGCTAAAACCAGACAATGCATATTCACCATCTCCAAAACGTTTCTATTATAGCTACCATTGTATTAACAATATCAATTCAACTGGTATGAACCTCTTCATGTGAATCAAATTTCAGTGAAATGAAGGCCATTGTCACACTTGTATAAGCTTTTTTGAGACTCGTAAAGTCTCTAATTCGAGGTCAGCATAGTTAAAAGAATCAACACACTTGAGAAAGAGTCATTATCTAAAAAACTGCTGCTACTACTATTTCCTCGCTGAGGAAGAGATGAGCAAAAGGTGGATTTTTGATCTATTTCTAAGCCAGGAAGATGCCTCTTCTTCACATTTATTAAGATTATTTCTCCACGAAGATAGGGACTTGAATAGTCCTATATTACTTCAAGAAGCCCGGTTAATCAATCCTTTCAGGTAGAACTTGGCTGGGAACTGAAGATTTGATGGGAAGGACATAAAAGTGTCGTGTTATTCATTGCACAGGACCTTGGTTGAAGGTTACGAAGTAAGAAGGTCCCTATCCAAGAAAACAATATTAAGATAGAAGGTTATAGAAAGTGAAAAAACATAGGCAAGTTCCAGTTTGAACTTAACCAACAACTTGCTCAGATCAGGAACCCTCTCGCGGAATAGGAAATCCAAATATCAGAACCACAGAATCAATCCAATCAACCTATAATTAAGTGGATTTGCCAAAACATTATGAAAGTGACTTGTCGGGGACAATTAACTTCTGTTAGAGCTGGTACCACACAAAAAACACTCCAGAAAGTGCAGCATCAACAGTAAACTGGAATGCCCTACTATGCTATGAAGTAAATGCAGCAACCTAAACACAGATGTCATATCATAAGATACTTGTTCCATTTTATTTATCACAGAGATATTACGACAGAAGCTAACACTACATATGAAAGAAAACCCAGCAACTAATAATACAAATAAAAAAAGAACCGTTATATGCCAGCAAAACATAACAAATTAAGACTGGAGCATCAAGAAACACGAGAAAATAGGACCTGTTGGTTTATAGGAGCACCACCATAGGCAACAACCACCCTGACACCAGTTTGGTATGAAAATTTTTTAGCCTCATCATGAATCTGCAGATCACAACACAACCCTCAACCTTGTAATAAAACTTGTTTTGTGAAGCAAATCATATATCTATACAGAGAAGAAAATTCTTCTTCATATCTTCTCTTATTCAACTATATAGTCCAAAGACCAGAAAAACTTACTTGGCACGAGAGCTCCCTCGTCGGGGAGAGAATAAGAGCTAGAGGAAATGCCACACGTGGACGTGGAGGTCTAGGAAATTGACCCCTCATGATCCCGCTGATGATGGGGAAGCAGAAAGCAGCAGTCTTCCCAGAACCAGTCTGAGCACAAGCCATCAAATCCCTCCCCGCGAGTGAAATAGGTATAGCATGCCGTTGCACAGGGGTTGGCTTAACATACTTGCACCTCCTAATATTTTCATTGACAGCTTCACCTAAATCAATTTCTGCAAAAGTATTCACAGGAGGGGGCACATTATCACCGCTTGTTTCCACTGGAATATCCTCATATGCATCAAAATTGATCCCAGAACTTTCTTGTTCACCAACAGGTTCACTATCTGTAAAGGGGTTAACTTCCCGATTCTTCCCACGATCCCAACCACCACTTCTGCCATTCCAACCACCACCACGTCTTCCACCACCAGAATAACCAGATTGGTATTCATTCCTTTGACCACTCCAACGACTCCCAACCACATTTGGGACACCATAACCACTATGGTCATTACCAAATGAAGCAGCCCCAGCATATGAAGCCTGCGCAGGAGGATCAGTTGAAGGTCTGTTTCGCAGATGTGGTGGAACATATGTTAACTTGGACGGAGCTCCAGCCGAATTTTCGGCAGCAGAAACAGAATCAGCCCACGACATTGACATAGTCAAAACGCCCAAAAATCACACTCTCTATACCCTACCTCAAGTTCCCTAGACAAAAAACAAAGAAGATACCCCCCCTAAAACCAAAATTTCAGCAAATTTTACAAATCCAAGCTACTTAACCTCCAAAAACCAAAATTCAGATCAAAACCTAACAACTTTCTTCTTCAACAAATCAAATTCAAATTCACCCAAGTCTCAAATCAACCTGCAAATTCCACAACCCAGAAAACCAGTTATTACCCACTTGAAGCAGCACATATTCTACACAAACAACCTCATATCAAGCATATGCAATCCAAACCCAAATGAAAAACACAGAAAATGCAACAAAGACAAAAACTTTGAAATAAGAAATCATAACCAAACTGATCACATCCCCACACCAGAACACCCATCACATATATACATGTTAAGAACAAACCCTATCTCAGAAATCTCAAAAAAAAAACAACAGTAATCTCAAAACCAAACACATAAAACAATTCTCATCTCAATAATCAGCAAAAAAAACACCTAAAAGGGGAAAAAAGGGAACCCCATCTCAAAACTAGCAAACACCAACAAAAAAAAAACATAATCAACACACACCCACTTTCACATAATTGAGATAAAAACAGGAAAAACAAGCAAATACACATCTCAAGAATCAGTTAAAAACCACAAAATTCCCAAATCAACACAAACCCCAGATCAATACTTGAAGCAAACACATACGATGTGGAAGAGAAACAAAAAATAAACTTACAAGTAGATCAGAAAGAAACCTCTAAGTTTGTAAAGCAAAAAAATATCTTCTTTGTGGTTTGATTATCTTTTTTTTCCTTTTTTTTCTATTTATACAAAAAAAATACAAAAAAATCAGGTAATCTTCTTTGTTGTGTTTCGGTTGATTAAACGTAAAGCGTTTGACACGAAAAAGAAAAAAAAAAGAGATAGAAGAACCAGAAGAGAGAAATTGAGACTTCACCGTACGTCATGTATACACAGTTCTTGATTGCGGCTGGCCTAAATTTTTGCCTACTTTTCTTCTTTTTCTTTCAACTATATACTAAATACTACTAGTACCATTAAATGACATTATTTTTAAATTTAAAAATATTCTTTTTTTTACGGTGATGTTTGAATCAACTTACGTCTATTAGATACGAGTGTCCGCCCTAAGAGAAATTGGTCACTCTTTAAGGATGAAGTTTGGTAGAGCATATGATTATTTTTACTTGGACTATTATTCATTATTTATTAAAATATGCTCCAAAAATAATAAATCAATTATCACGTGGATAAAATTTTATAGTCAAATTAAGTTATTGTACCTTTTCGGGGATTATATTAAAATACTCAATTTAGCCTTGATGGAACATAGTTATTGATGGGAGGTGATAGGTTTGCTCGGATTTATCACGTAAAAATATTCTCAAGATCTTGCTTCTTACTTGAATTATAGACAATATAACCAACCACAAATATGTGTTACACAAAGTATGCGAATACCTTATGCAGATAACTTGAAGCAAATTAAACTCCAGTTCTATGATCTTGTAGAGTAATCTCGAATTATCAATTGAACTTTCTCAATATTTGGGTGAACAAATATTATTTGAAATATTAAATCTTATTTTTTAGGTTAAAAAACTTCGTTTATATAAAACCTTTCCTAATCTAAAAAGAAGAAGAAACTCACTTTTTTTTTTAAAAAAAAAAGAAACTAATGTATAACATCTTTTCATTAGAAATAGGATTCTAAATCCTAATTAAATATAGACACATAATTAATTAATTTCCTATTATGAAAATAATTTTAATTTTGAATTATTTTTATCATAATAAATTATAAATTATTCTAATTAAAATTCGTAATTACATTCCTTCATTTATATTTTAATATTTAAATTATTAATTTAAATAATATTTAAATTATTGCATGCGTTAGATTCATCAATCTATCAGACGGATTTACACATAAAAACTTACAAACTTCTTATAAACTGGTGTATCGTCACTCTCTATTTGATATATAGATTTCATCAACTAACTAATTATTTCACCAATATATATTATTATCATTTATTCTACCAAGCATATCAACCCATTTCATAATTTCACCTTCTAATTAGTCAAAATAATAATTAATATATCTAGCTCATAATTGTTATATCAGTATTTAGAAATACAAGTACATTTAATAGTTTAGAAAATATGTTTTTATCAATCAATTCAAAGTCTATTTTTACTTGGTCACATTCAATACATACAAAATGTCCCAACATGAGAAGTTAGAATTATACCATTCTCGTAGTCAACATAAACTACGTATAATCTCGTACTACAATCTCTCAGATGGTTTGTCCAAATTTCCATCTAGATTGTGAACTATAGCTTTGACTTATGAGAATTAATGATTTGATCTTCTGTATATAAGCTTAAACTCTATGCACCAAATAATCTACTATATAAGTTGAGGGCATACATATGACAAATTAATCTATTTAATGTAATACTTTATTAGATTAAATAAATAATAAAAAATTATTCAATAAATAATACTATATTCAACGCATGATTAACAATATATCCTAACAAAGTATTCCATTAAATTGTCAAGATGCTAACCTTGATAGAACATAGTTATTTGATATCTGATGCCGATGATAATAGGTTACGAAAAGTTAATCTAGATAATCATAAATAAAAATAAAAAGAATTAGTAAAATATAGCTAGATTTGAAAAAAAGTGTAAAAGAAAGAAAAAAAGGAACAAAAATAAAGTTAAAATTGGCTTTTTCATTCTCTTTGTTTCCATCACCACCACGCACTCCCTTCTCTTTCTCTCTCTGAGTGGAGCTGAGAAAACGACGTCGTAGAACACGAAAAAAACAAATCAAACACACCCCCATTTCTCTTTTTTCATCTTTGTGTAGATGTGTTAACAAAGAATCTACGATTCTTATGCTGTAATAGTGGTAAAAATCCAATCTTTTTTGCTTTTTTGCGATTGTTGTGAAGAAAAGATTCAACCCCACAAGGAAAAAAATGAGCTTGGATCCAGTGGTGTCTTCTCAAGGAAATCTTGATGAGCAGATTGCTCAGCTTATGCAGTGCAAGCCCTTATCTGAACAAGAGGTGAAATTTTCAGTTTTGTCTATTTGATTTTTTTTTGCTGTTTTTTTAAATTTCTTGGGTTTTGCATTTCCCGTTGTTTGTTGGAAGGTTTTTTTGATCATTCTTATGTGTTTTGTTGATTCATTTTGTGATATGGTGAGCTGATCTGAGAATTTGTGTTTTTTTTTCCACTTTTTGTTTGAATCTTGGGGCTTGGTTTGTTTTGAGGGGTGATGTGGAAATTCTTTGAATCCAAATGGTTTTGATGAAGACTCATATGGGTAGTTTTCAAATTCTGAAATAGTTTCAGTTTCCAAAATGAAGAATTTGCTGAGTCTTGTTTTTTTTTTTTTTAAGCTTAAAAAGTAAAACTTGGAATCCTGTTGATATTTATCCATACAAATTACAGATTTAAATAGTAAATTGTATCAAGGCAGTGAATTATCACCCCCACCCCTGTTGTGAACTATCCTTTTTGTCTTCTTCATGGAAGAAAAAACTGTATTTTTCTCCTTGGCAATGCAAAATGAAAGGTTGGTGAAGTTTGTAATGTAGCTTAAAAAATTGAACTTTCTGAATGATTGATTAATTTCAGTCTTTTGATAATGGTTTGCCTCACAAACTATATAGCTGTAAAGCAGTGAATTTTATCGAGACAGTAGTTTTGCTAGTAAGTAACAGGAGCCTCTATGTGTTTTTCTCTTATTTATGACATCAAGTGGAAAACTTCGCATAGGTATTGCTGTTTACTTACCTTAAAAGTTATAACTTGTTTTTGACATATAATGGTTTGTTCCATCTGGTTACTTTGTCTTCTGAATTGTGGTAATTCTCTTTTCTTTCAACAATCTAAGATCCTAATGGATTCGTGTGTCCAGTGGGTAGTCGTGCCAAAAGAAAGTGATTCTTAATAGAAGTTTGTAACACTATGGGGCTCTTCTGCCAAACTTGATTTTCAAACTTACATTTGTTGTAGCCCAATGAACATTCTTCAAGATCCAACATGTTAAGCTTTTGAGCATGTCTTTGGCCACTCTTCCCAATGACTTTTCGCGTCTAGTCCTTTCTCAATATGCCTTTCTTTTAAGGTTTCTTGCTGTTTTTATCATAAAGGTGTTACATTTGTCAGCCTGCAGTTTTTATTTTATTTTATTTTAATGTCACTAGGTAAAAGGATTATGTCAGAAAGCAAAGGAAATCTTAATGGATGAAAGCAATGTGCAGGTATGATGCTTTAATGACTGAATTTCTCTTTAGAAAGTGTTCTTATTTTCATTGACATCATTGCAATGTGAGGTGTAAACTGGGCGGGCTGATGGTAGATAGTTTCTTTATAAATATAGGTGGTTGAGTACTTTTATGAACTTTGTTATGTCCTCTAGATTGTTGAAGCTTTAGCCACAAGTGACTTGCATGTAACCAAGGCTTCAGTTAATCTTAATATAATAATACAATAGCTGATCCAGTTATATGAAATTATCTCATAAAGATCATGTTGATTCATTGTATTAGATACAGAACTAAAAAACTAAATTTGAAGTTATTAGTTTCAAAAAAGAACTTAAAAAATAAATTATTCTCTTATCAGCTTAAGAGATCTCTCAGACCTTCGTGTTTATCATGTGTGTCTTATCAGAAAGATTTAGATGTGCATGAATATTTGGTTATAGGATTGAATCCTTTTAACTTTCGCCGTTGCAGCCTGTGAAAAGTCCTGTGACTATATGTGGTGATATTCACGGCCAATTCCATGATCTTGCTGAGCTTTTCCGTATTGGTGGGAAGGTACCTGTCCATTTGTCTCTTTCTGGATTTTGTTTCTCTTTGTAGGATTAGCCAGTTTATGCTTGGGCAAGAAGAATTGTCTTGCAATTTTCACTTCCTTGCTTGATAGCAATAAACATTTGGTAATATGTTAGTCATTTAGTAGCATTGAGCATTTGAAAACACATTAGTCTTTTTGGTTGGAAAAAATTTCTCTCTCTCTCTCTCTCCCCGCTGAGGGAGGAAGGTGAAGTTGTTCTCGATGGTTTTGTAGAGCGACAAACAGGGGTGCATATATCATTATCTAGCTATTGAAGTATAGTCTTGTTGCAGTAATCAAACCACTTCCTTTCTGGGTAGCAATGGATATTTGAAAACATGTCAATCATTTGGTAGGAAAAGACTATCTCGGTGCTGAGGAAGGAAGGTGACATTATTCTCATATGATTTGTACAGCAACAAACGGAGGTGCATATTTGGTTATCTAACTGTAGAAGTATAGGCTTGTAGCGGTAATCAACTTCTTTCTCCCTTGGAGGGTAGGTTTCTGATATAGCTCCTTCACATAAGCCAAGGCTAATAAAACCATACGCAAGGAAGGCATAAGGATGTGCAATCCTTAGAAACTTTATGAGATGGTGGATTCATTTGCTTAACAAGCCCTAGACCTATCCTCTTATGGCTAGTGAGCAATAATGTGCTAGTTTTAAAGAGCAAAAAACACAATTTGTTTTTTTACATATTACTGTGGTGCATATCTTAATAATTTCTCTCTTTTATTTTAGATAAAATTGTAATTTTTTACTTTAATGAAGGCGATGGTAGTCAAATTTCGTTTCCTAACATGCCCTTTTCTTTTGTTTGTTTTACTTGCAGTGTCCAGACACTAACTATCTATTTATGGGAGATTATGTAGATCGTGGATACTATTCTGTGGAGACAGTAACGGTGAGGTTCTTTTTTGTATTATACCTCCAAAAGGATTTAATTTAAGTTACTTTTCACCTTTTGTAACCCCCCACACTACTCTTCCCTATTTATTGTATTTACCTTTTGCGGGGAATGTGCATGGGAGGGGGTTATTCCTTTGGGGGTGTTGTACTGTTTGAGTGAAACTGGTATATGCCATGGGGTCTTGATTGCATTTCTCTTGGATGAGTGGTTTATATGGGGTCTTAGAATATGACATCATAAAATGTGTACGATTGCAGATATTAAGAAAAGCTCTTTGCACCTTTAATAGGTGCTAACTGCAATTGGCTCAATATCAACCAAATAATGGTGTAATTTGACTGTTCATTTGCTTGCAGCTTTTGGTGGCTCTCAAAGTGCGGTATCCTCAACGGATTACAATTTTGAGGGGAAATCATGAGAGTCGTCAGGTATGTATGATTATATTAAGATTTCAATATTTCATTCTTTACATCTTGTATCAAATGGATGCTTTTTCTCTATGAGTTGCATTAAGAACTTTTGTTCATTATGCTTTTATTATGGATTTAATTTTGGTTCAGGTTTATATTTTGAGATCTGATTGTCTGTTTATATCTTGCAGATTACTCAGGTTTATGGATTTTACGACGAATGTTTACGAAAGTGAGTCCTTCCATATTATACACTTTTTCGATTGCATTGTCTCATAGCTTTTTCGTTTTGTTGGGTGGGTTGGTGTAACTGCATTATGGTACGTGCATAATAGTTCAATTATCTTATTTTCTTTATCACCAACATTCATTTTACCATTTGACTTGATATCTAAGTTCTTTTAACTTTGCCTTCTTATAGATGTTTATGGACATGGTATTTACAGATAGATTCATTTATACATGTACAGATAGTAGACATTATGCCTGCATGTTATAGTGTAATAAATTTTAAAATGTATTCAGCATGCGGTTTAGCAATGTAGGTTGTCATTCAGGGGCTGTTTAACGACGTGCTTAAAATATAGTAAAATTTCAAGGAAGTGGGATAGATGGGTCAAATGTCTCATGAGAATAAAATTGTTTGGAAGTAGGAGCAGCTTTACTAGTTAGGATTCTTTGAGAGAGAAGATTTCCTGTTCCAGAGGTACGTAATTTGGGACAACACGAAAGAGAAGTGTTTTCAGCAAATTTGGGAAGGATTGCTTGTAGCTAGCGTGCTAGATCAACATCCACTACTTGGATAAAATTACAATTATGCTACACATTCAAGAGCGTATCTTAGTGGTCAATGAACTGGGTTTGAGAATCATGAGGTTGATAAAATATTCCGTATTTCTTTTGATGTGATTGTAAGTTACATCTGAATTTGAGTATTATACCTGCAAATGTATGCTGATTGACTGCATTTGCACTTAACAGATATGGTAATGCCAATGTGTGGAAGACTTTCACAGATCTCTTTGACTACTTTCCTCTCACAGCTTTGGTTAGTATACTTTACTCAGTTTAGCTATGTTGTGGATGCTATGCACAAGTATTGTTTTTTACATTACAGTACATTCATGTCACTTTGTGGTTCTCTTGTTTTAGAAAATAAATTTGCTACTGATGCTGGTTAAATCGTGTGATATGGAAATTCAAAGACCTTTTAATATTGTTATGGAATTGTATTGGGATGGACTTGATCTTGAATACCAATTCATTGTGTTCTAAGTTGCATTACACATCCCATAACTTGCTTTTATGTATTTCTTAACTTGAGAGAGGGTACTAATACTAATATCACCCATGATGGAGAGGCTGCCGGGAAGAAGAAAGCGTACTAATTGTTTTAGCCTTGCATTTTACCTTAAGGTTGTAAAACTGATTAGCACTGCTACTAATATGGCAAACATCACTGTCGTCACCGTTATTGCAATATTTGCGTGTTATTTCAAACTGGAGTTCATTTTCTTTCTGTATAATTTCAGCACTGAAAATATGCCTCCTGTGCGTTTCTTGTTTATACTTTAAAACTGGAAATTTGTGTGATGATTTTCTTGGATTCTTTCTAGGTTGAATCCGAAATTTTTTGCCTCCATGGTGGTTTGTCTCCATCTGTTGAAACTCTTGATAACATTCGTAATTTTGACCGTGTCCAAGAAGTTCCACATGAGGGGGCCATGTGTGATCTTTTGTGGTCTGATCCCGATGATCGTTGTGGGTGGGGTATTTCACCCAGAGGTGCTGGATATACATTTGGCCAAGTAACTTGCCTACTCCTTTTCACCTAATTTTTTTCCTGATGTATGTAGTGGTTCGTATGAGCTTGATATCGTGTTATTTGCATTGTAACAGGATATATCTGAGCAGTTTAACCACACCAACAATTTAAAACTAATTGCGAGAGCTCACCAGCTGGTTATGGAGGGATTCAATTGGGCCCATGTAATTGGTTCCATATCTATCTGTATATTTTATTTGCGAGTTTGATTCAAGAGAGGCTGATCTAAACAATTTCTTGTTGCAGGATCAAAAAGTGGTTACCATATTTAGTGCCCCTAATTATTGCTACCGCTGTGGGAATATGGCATCCATCTTGGAAGTTGACGATTGCAATGGCCATACATTCATTCAGGTTCGTCCCACGCACCCCCACTCCCCCACCCCCACCGCCACTCCACACACAACAATCACCTATGTTGCTCAGACTCTTCAAAAATGTTATTAGGTATGTTGGATCCTTCAAAAGTAGTGTATTTTTGAAGGATCTGACACAGGTGTGACAACATCTTGCAGAGTCCGAGCAACATAGACAACTATGCAGCTATGGCTGCTTTGGGGTTGGTATATGAATCCTGCTTTGTCGTTTAAACTCATTTCATATCATCCTCCTATTAAATAAAATAAGATTGGAAATAAGCTCATTTAACTTCATTTCAGTCCAATATTATATAAAATAGAAACCAGAATATAAAGTAGTACAGGCTTTTCATATTTAGTATTGGAGTATAAATCTGAGTCAAAGCTTAAAGATTCCTAGAAAACGTCGGACAACATTGGACCAAAGTAAATGTACGAATTAATTAGTATCAGTATCACCTATATAATTCTTCTTCGTATGCACCCTATTTTTCATACGATTTGCGAGTTTTTGTTTTTGCTAATAATAAGTGGTAGTTTGGTATTCATGATGTTTAAAATAGCCTTCCTCTTTTTCCTTCTTTCTGTTTTGCAGTTTGAACCAGCTCCTAGGAGAGGGGAGCCAGATGTAACGCGAAGAACGCCAGATTACTTCTTATGATCAAGCTGCAGTAACTTGGTGATTTTATCGCGTCAGTTCTTGATAAACTGGTCTATATGCCTATGAACTTGGAAATTCTATAGTTATTACAGCTATAGTTTTGCGATGCTGCAAATTGCACGAAGCATGTAAATCGGGCAGTTGATGCATTTCTCCTTCCTTGCAGTTCTCCTGAAACATCATGAAAATGCAGCAAAGAGACGGCGAAAACTGTTGAAGGAATCACTATGCATGTATCATTTCCTTCAAACAACGATTTTACCTTTTTCTCTCTTATATTAATTTTTTGTTACTTGTCCGTTATTTGGTTTCCCCGTTATTTTATTAACTTGTAGAAGGACGATAACTCTCGTGTGAGCTCTGTAGAGACGAGACATCATTTTTACCTTATAATGGGTGCTTGAGTAATTTATAATCTTTCACCTTGCTCAGTTTACACTCTTTTTTTGTTCTGCTTAATTGATTATATTCAAGTTGGCTGGTATTTTGAACTTATACCTGCTAGTTTTCATAATCATCACATGTTGGTTTGTCAGGGGAAGCTATATTCGTTCAAGGATGGTCAGATGAACGTCCTTTGTCAGATTTTTTTTTGAATATATGGGTTAAAAATAGATATTTTGATATCTATATCAGTTGTGAATATCCTTGATACAAAAATCACCTATTTATGTTCTAAAAGAATGAACACTCATGATGAAAATGATAGTTCTGCCACTGTGATTTGTTACCCACAGTCACCTTTCAGTTCCTTATATGAATTGATTCTATAAAATAACACCCAGTAAAATCTTGCAAATGGCATTTAGGGAAGGTAAAATGTATATAAATCTTACAACTATTCGTAGAGATACTTGATTCTATCATACTTAGAAGTTTCAAGATAATTTATTCTATCATACTTAGAAGTTTCAAGATAATTTCTGTATATCTTCTTTACACTAGACAACTTTCTTGTATTTTGACTATTGAATGGCTAAACTTGGTAAAGATAAAGCTCTAGCATATGAAATTGGTAAAGTGACCAACTTCTTAGCTCTTC
>JAOTQJ010000001.1:737584-749871 GCA_025642045.1 Solanum sejunctum | reverse complement strand
AAATAAGGCTTTCACGCGCCCCCTCCGCGAGTGTACTGCACTCACTGTGCCACGTCAGCATCTGTGCCTACTTATTCTGAAATTGCCAAGTTGAGGGTCCTATTTGTGCACTATGAAAGTTTAAGTTCCAACTTACAAAATGGTGCCAAGTTTATGGTCCAATTTGAGGGTTATCCCAAAGATTTAAATAGTTCTTAAACATTAATATGTATTTAATACCTCCTTTAATCCTTTTTATTTTGTCAGTCTAACTAAAAATATTTAGTCCAAAATAATTATTATGTTAGAAAATCAACAAGGTATTACTCATCCTAAGAAAGAGCAATAAGGGTATTTTAACGTGTGTTGGGTGATTTTATTGTGTTTTTTTGCATTTGATTGAGCAGGCAGTTGATCAAAAGATAACTTCGATTTGTCCAGCCAACAGGTAGGCAATGTGCTTATCTTGTGTGACAACACTACAGAGCGAGTTGCTCTTCCGTCAAATATTCCTTTAAATAATACTAACTTAAATAAATCATTTGTATAGTGAACCACCAATGAATATGGTGGGATGAATATAATTTTCTTATTCCTGATCAAATGCGTCGAATCCAAGTTTTGAAAATATGAGAATATTTTACCCCTTAGTAGGTTTAATCTAAGCGAAATTTGAATTAGTTGAGTCAATGATAAATTCAACATTCTATTTATAAATATTTAATTATGATCTTAATTATTATTTTATAATTAATTATAATCGTCATAAAAATTAATAAACTTTAAATCTTCAATCCGCATTGGGCGATGATTTATTCTAACTATCAAATCAGCTTTACAAAGTTCGAATTTCAAAATTTGACACAAATGACTGATTATTGATTTTAAGAACAGAATCATATGCTTTTGATATTTACAGATCATATATTCCTCTCTTTTACTTATTATTCCAAACAAAATTTTGGTTCCAATTTATCCTACCATAAAAGAGAAAAAGGAAATGAAAAAGAAACATGACTATGGGTGTTTGGAAGGGAGAAAAATATTTCTTTTGAGGAAAATAAAGAATAACTGAGTTTTTACTTATTTTTTTGTTTTCATCTCTTCAAATCACGATTATTCGATACATATATTGATAGAAGATATAATATAGGAGATATCTCATACAATTAGCTGAGGACTTAAGATGCGCACAAATTGATTAAAATATCATCATTATTACAAAAGAAAAATACACAGCATTATTCCATATTTGAGAGCTTTCCCATCTGTCCAAACCTTAATAGATAGAGTCACTTGATATTTATACTAGTAGGAGGTAATAAATATCCCATAAAATTTGTCGAAATGCATACAAACTAATGTATTACAACAACAACATATCCTATAAAACTCCATACAAACTAATGTATTGATTGGAGAGAATAGATACCTCATATAATTAGTTGAAATGCGTACAAACTAATACAAACACCACCATTATAAAAAAGAAAGCACTATTTTAACATTATTCTATTTGAAAGATATGCATAATTCTTTTTTTCCATCTGTCCAGACCTTAGTCGATAGAGTCACTCGATACTTATACTAGTAGAAGGTGACAAATATTTATAAAATTTATCGAGATGCATACAAATTGATGTATTAGTAGGAGATAGCAAATAATACTCTCTCCGTACAAATTAGTTAAAATGTACCCAAGCTGACTCAAACACGACTGCAATATATATATAAAACTACTACTACTCATTGCTAGTCCAGCTTCCAAAACCAAATCAAAGCCAATAAAAATGTCACTTGACTTACAGAATCTTGAATCACAGATGTCCACCATGAAACCCACCATAGAACCACCACAAACCACCCAACACCTCCCTACAACCACCAACCCCACGACCCCCCAAAAAAACCACAAACTTACCCTCATCCCCTTAATCTTCCTCATATACTTTGAAGTAGCTGGTGGTCCATATGGTGAAGAACCAGCAGTTAAAGCAGCTGGTCCATTACTAGCCATTCTTGGATTTCTAATTTTCCCCTTTATTTGGAGTGTACCAGAAGCTCTTATTACAGCTGAGCTCTCAACAACTTTCCCTGGTAATGGTGGATTTGTTATTTGGGCTGATAAAGCTTTTGGACCCTTTTGGGGTTCTTTAATGGGTTCTTGGAAATTCCTTACTGGTGTCATAAATATAGCTTCTTTCCCTGTTTTGTGTATTAGTTATTTAGAAAAACTTTTCCCAGTTCTTGATTCTGGGGTTCCAAGAAAATTGGCTATTCTGGTGTCAACTTTGATTTTATCATTTGTTAACTACACTGGTTTAACAATTGTTGGATATGTTGCTGTGGCACTTGGGGTTATTTCACTTGCCCCTTTTATCATAATGTCATTTATTGCTATCCCAAAGATTCATCCTCATAGGTGGTTGAGTTTAGGGCAAAAGGGGGTTAAAAAAGATTGGAACTTGTTCTTCAATACACTCTTTTGGAACTTGAACTTTTGGGATAATGTTAGTACTATGGCTGGTGAAGTTGAAAATCCAAGAAAGACTTTCCCTTTAGCACTTTTTTCTAGTGTAGTGTTCACATGCTTGGGGTATATTATCCCACTCATGGCTGTTACAGGCGCGATCGTGGTGGACCAGCGCGATTGGGACACAGGGTTTATGGCTAACGCCGCGGAGATGATATCAGGGAAGTGGTTGAAATTTTGGATTGAAATAGGTGCTGTGTTATCCACCATTGGGTTGTTTGAAGCTCAGTTGAGTAGTTCAGCATTTCAAATTTTGGGTATGGCTGAAATATCATTTTTACCTAAGTTTTTTGGACTAAGGTCAAAATGGTTTGATACACCATGGGTTGGGATCGTTTTGTCAACTACAATTTCACTTGGAATGTCTTATATGGACTTTCAAGATATCATTTCTAGTGCAAATTTCTTGTATAGTTTAGGTATGCTTCTTGAATTTGCATCATTTCTTTGGTTGAGAAGGAAATTTCCATTGATTAAAAGGCCTTATAGGGTGCCAATGAGATTGCCACTTTTGGTGATTATGTGTTTGATTCCATGTGGTTTTTTGGTTTTCATCATGGCTATAGCAACCAAGATTGTGTATTTGATTAGTGGATTGATGACTATTGGAGGGATAGGATGGTATTTTTTGATGAAGTTTTGTAAGTCAAAGAAGTTGCTAAAGTTCAATGATAAGGTAGATGATACTTATGAGGGATAATTTAATAGGGAGGTAGGTGGTGTGTATGACTTTTTCTTCTTTTTTGTTTTGCAATTTCATATATTGGAAAGATGTTCAAAGAATTGAATGCAACAATATCCTTTCTTTTGTGTTATTCATTTTCTCAAATTTCTTTTCTTTTTTGGTTTTCACCTATATGTTACATGAGACTTATTCTAGGGTGAAGCGCTCCAAACAAAGAGCTCGAAAGTAATTTCATTCATCTCACCACAATCTAATTGAGGACAATTACAAGCTTGGATATCCTCCTGAAAACCACAAGCTGTCTTATTCATTTTCTCAAAAATTTTCCAACTTCTTTTTAATTTTCCATCAGTATTTGATACCTGTATTGGACCTTCGCTTAATTCATACTCCCATTGCGCAAGGCCTGTTTAAAGGGAAGCGCTCCCTAACATGATTTTTTTTGCTCGAAAGGGTTCTCATCCACCCCATAATTCTTGTTGGTAAATGATTTTGAAGAGTAAGTTGCACACATCTCATTTAATAGCTCAAATAGTGTATTTTATATCTAAGATTTACAAATAATAATAAAAAATACATTTAAACTATCATCTTTTCATGAGTTTGACACTTATAATCAATTAGATTGGTAACTATTGGAGGGATAGGGTGGTACTTCTTTGATGAAGTTTCTGTAAATCAAAGAAGTTGAAAGTTCAACACTTGATGATGATATTTATGTTGAATAATCAATAGGGAGACAAGTGGGGATGAATATTTTGTTATCTTTTCTAGTTAGATAGGGTGGTACTTCTTTGATGAAGTTTTTGTAAGTCAAAGAAGTTGAAAGTTCAACACTTAATGATGATATTTATGTTGAATAATCAATAGGGAGACAAGTGGGGATGAATATTTTGTTGTCTTTTCTAGTTAGTTGCATGTTTTTTATCTTTCCTTTTTGGCAAGGAAAGATACTTTGTGATGTGTGAAGACTTTCCATAGATGTAGACTTCATATATGGAAAGAATATACACTTTTAGTTAACAGAATTTGAATGCAAAATATACTTTGCTTTGTCACATTATTTTCAATTTTCTTTTGTATTATATGCCTAAGAGTTTAACTTATATACATCGACTATATAAAGAATACTGACAATGACAGTAGTCAGTAGTAGTGTAAGTAAATTTGTTATAACACATTAGACATCTTATTTTTCAACAATAACAACATACCAGTGAAATCTCACAAATGGGGTCTGGAGAGGGTAAAATGTACGCAGACCTTAACACTACCTCATAAGGATAGAGGAGAAAGACATCTTATGTTTCAAGTTATTAATTTCACTTATTATTAACAGTTGCCTATAATCATCTCTCAAGTAACTTTATAGTGCAAAATTGCTTTTTACACTGTCACTAATAGAGTTTAAACTCCTGTAATTAATCATAAAAATCGTTTACATTGTCACTGTATAAAAGTTAAATTTGTATCATGATGTGTGAGAAAACTCAATCCATCTATGTATTATTCAACAAGATGAGAGAAAGTGTTCACTACCACAAATTATGACGTAGGATCGACCATTTGAGCTGACCGTAGACTGGCACCCTTCCCAAGTGTAATGGAGTTCACCAACCTAGGCCATTGGCCTTCTTGATCGCCCATTGACCCCATCCAAGTAAGTCAATAGGTGGATTGTGCTTTTCTATAACGAAGTCAATTCAAACCGTCCATCTAGTGCTACTATCAAGACCATCATCGCGTTATGAAAACGCGATTCACCCAAGAATTGTACACAAAAAGGTCTCATGAAGGTGAGCTAGTGAAAAATTTCTTGATATTTCCATTCATAGAAGAGTATTGGTTGTGTTTTGCATTGTAAATATGTTGTATACAACTTTCTGTGATATCTCATAGGCCAGAATAACGCTAAGTGAACACTAAGAACTACTGAGGGGTCACGCTAAACTTACCGTCAAGCTTATAATGAATCCGAGCAATGCACCAGCTATGACTTCAACCTCTGTATGACCGACCTGTTCTTTCAACGGAGTAAAATTAGACGATGAAACTCTTCTTTCATCAGGTTTAAGCAATAAAGTAGCATTCTTTGACTTCTGTTGAAATGTACTTGATTCTTCTTGTAATCGAGGATCAGAGCTCTCTGCGTCTGAGGATAGTTTCTCTTGTATAGAATCCATTAAAACATCAAGTTCATTACTAGATGGAACTGAGTTTATTTGATTTCTGAAAAAAGCTTTATTGAATGCTTTTGCGTGAATGCCTACTTCCCTTCGAACTCCCTACAGGAAGCAAAATATTGATTGTGAGACAAACCAGGTTGTACAAAGCTAGAAAAATGAACAAAACAGGAAGAACATGGAATACGTCATCCTACTCCTATCGTTATTGAAAAGTTTTACCAATGGAATTCTTCGATTAATTTTAGAACCTAAAATGGAGCTTGAAATTAAACACTGAACTGGTGAAGCATGAAGCCGTGAAGAATATGGTTCGAGTTTTGAATGTAAGATGAAGCATGAAGCTGTGAAGGATATGGTTCGAGTTTTGGATGTAAGGTAGAACCTAAACATAACTAGCAGCTGAAATGAAAGTAGATAAACATAAAACTCGATGATAAATAATATGAAACAAAAAAGTCTCAAGCGGGTTTGGATTTGTATCATCACAGCCATAGCAAGAACCATATATATCTTACAAGAAGAACCAGATGATACATATTAGATGTTAGGTACAGATCCTATCCATAATCGGGTAGTTATGATGGTAAGGTACGTGACACATGTTGGATATAAGATGTGGAGTGCATCGATAGTTGGGTAGATATGACTGTAAGGTAACCGTTATTGTAGGCTTTATAATATCATATCTAGGATATGTATACCAGGATAGGTAGAGGCTTTACTTTCGCAGTTTGTGGAACATTTACCACGGTGGTTCACATCTGTTTAGCTGTGTAAAACTTATCTTCCTAGGCTAATATTTTTTAATCACCGTGGTGTCTGGGCTGGCTAGCGTGTACTTGACCAATCCACAAAGTTAATATCCTTTCTTTGTCATTGAAGAGTGCACACAAAGTTTTCAAAAACAGTGGTTAATGCTGTCTTGAGGGAATATTGACAGACATCACTCCCGTCTCCTGCTACTTTACACTTCACAAGGTTTGTGTTTAGACTTGTTATGCTGCAGACTTTAGACACCACTTCTGATCAGAAACTTAGTTTCCAAAATTCAACTTATATTGATAATAACATCAAATTCCAGGAGTTACGTCATTCTTTTCAGCCTCTCCAACCCTTTTTCAATTGGGGAACTATCATTCTTAGCCAGAGGCGGAGCTACAACACAAGTAACAGGTTTGGCAGAATCCAATAGCTTTAGGTCAATGTTTCCCAAACCAAGTGAAATTTCCTGTCCTAAATTCAGAATCCATAAAATGAAAATCTCGTAATTGTCAATGTATCTTAGCACAAGGAGGAATGAGGATCCAATGTATCTTAGCACAAGAAGGAACAGTATTTTCTCATCTCGCAATGTGTGGATCAAACAACGTCCAAACTCTGAAAGAACTTTTTTTGAAGTGAAGCAGGGAAAAAAGAGAGGAGGAATGCTCAAGTTTTCCGACACATACCTGTGCATCATACATCACAAGACCAGCATATACCACTGCTAAACCGAAAATCGAATCAGAAAAGCCCCTGCAGTTATGGCACTGATAGCATGTTACTCATAGCTAGGAAAAAGCAATTAGCCAAGAAAACAGAATTAAATGCAACATCACAATGTCTTCTCCCAAGTTGCAATTCAGGGGTGACTTCCATTAGAGGGAAAATCGAAAAGGGGGTAAAATACCTTTCCAAGCCAAGGGCAGTGGCTGTGGCGATTACTGCCTGTCATTTGGAAGTAGATGAAATTAAATGAGACACTTGACAGAAATGCCATGTTGCTCGGACTCTTCAGAAATGCCGCTGAGTGTGCAGATTCTCCAAAAGTAGTACATTTTGGAGGATCCGACATGAGTATAGCAACACTTTTGGAGAGGAGTCCAGCAACATAGCAGAAACAAAAAGAGCAACAAAGTTGATACATTGTGAAAAATTAAAATTTCTTTTATCACGGATTAATCTCAGGAATCAGAAGTATAAATGATACGCGAGGTTATACAAGCACACAAAGATAGATAAAAATCTTACAGATGAGTGTGTGGAAGGAAAAATCTTACAGATGAGTGTGTGGAAGGAAAACCCCCAGCCTGAAAGGCAGTCTTGAAATCAAACTCATTGCCATAAAATAGAGATGAAGTAAAAGGCTTCATTAGCTGACCAACCGCTGCAGATACAGCTGCTGCAACCAAAACCTGCAGGTCCACTCAAATTAATCAATAACATTTAACAGTATACCCTCATACAGCATGTGATTTTCTGAGACAAATCAGTCCAAATTAATGCTTCTTTTAATACAGTGAGTTGCTTTCACGCCTTACAGTGCCTAATCAGAGTTTTTCTTTTGGGATTCAATAAGAATATGAAAGCATAATCTGTCCATTTTCTGGAACCGTGTCCCAAATAAGTATAGCTCATACACAACAACTCCAAACATAGTAATTAAAGAGAGACATCAGAGAGTTCCTGCTTGACATCTGAGCTAATCGCATAGACATTGTGGTAACATAACTTAGTTACCCAAAACAAAGACTAAAAGGACATCTTGCACTATTTTGTTTTGTGTTATCTCTTGTGGTAATTCTCTGATAAACATATTGCGGAAAGTGAACTTTACATAAGCATCAAGTCCAATTAGCCAAATGCCTGAAACAAGAACCAAATGAGAACATCTTTCAAGTTTCACCAAACCTAATGGATATCGAACCGATTCAGAAATCTGATTACCTTATAGATGTACATGATATACAACCAATTAGAATCCCTTTCTTTTTTTTTTGGTGAACAATTGGGATTAAATCATACAAGAATTAACTTAACAACATATTTAGTAAAAATCAATCAATTTAGGATCTACTAGACAAACTTATACGCATTATTACTAGGTTAACATTATCTCTTAATTTAATCACCTTTATGAAACTGACCCTCTAACTCTCACCATAAATGATAATAATCCAACTGAACTTCAGCCCAATTTGATACATAAAGATACCAACTTTACAACATAGTGTAAATCCAACCAATTTGGGATTCTTGTCTTAATAACAGTGGTGTTTAGACCAGCTTGCCCGCACCTCAACTAATTCTACTAGTACCTGGTAGCTCCCACCAGCACATCGAACCAGTAACGTCTATCCACCACGACTTCGGACAAATGGGGAGAACAACCAATTAGGGATCTAATTGACAAGTTTACACACATTATGATAACTACCAATACAATAAGTAACAACCATCCATACAAGTTGTAAGTTATCAAGAAAAGATTATAATATTAAAATTAATCATCAATCTGAAACTGACCCTCCAACTATCACCATAAACAATGGCACCCCAACTGAACTTTAGCCCAATTAATACACAAAGACACAACCTTTACACAAAAGAACCTCACAAAAAAGAAAATGCTAAGAATTGAGTAAAGATAGCAACTTTATATCAAAGCTATGAAGTAGAGTAACTCACCTTGTTATGGATTACATCAGTAATGTCTTCTATTGAAAACCCATGAAGACACAGCAATTTAGGCAAAGGTTTATAGGTCAAATAAGAGGAAGAAAAACATCTACCATGTCTTCTAAGACAGGGAAATACTAGGATTTTGGTTGTGGGGTTGTTGTAAATTGAAGCATTTTGTCTACTGGAGAGACTTAAAGAAGCAGCAGATAGACAGCCCATACTCTGCAACAGCAACATCTTCCCAAGAGGAGAAGTTCCCCCTTTGGCTTTTTCCTTTGCTTTATTTTGCTCCAACCAAATAAGCTACCCATAAGTGGTGGAGTTTGTGTGAATTTACCTTTTCAACCCTCTATGTTAATTTTTCTTTCTTTTATTATTCACATTTTGTTTCTGTTTTCCTCATTAATTCAAGTTTGGGTGAATGAAGTTATTTTTCCTAATGTTACGATTGATATAAAAAAAATAATTAAAAAAAAATTGTAAAATTTATATATACTATGGATATTCACTATTTTCTTTATGATTTGATAATTGAAATTTGTATTAAAAAATTTTATTTAAATTAAATTAAATTGAGAGACTAAATGAAATTTTAAATCTATCCAGAGTTGTTTCACCGCAATATGTATATAGGCTGAAGTCGAATTAGCAATTCATATCATTTTAATTAGATGAGAGCTTTTGACTAATATTATATGAAAAATCGATGAATCACAATAGATATATTAGTAATTATTTAATTAAAAGAGATTATTTAACTTTCAAAGTTTTTGGATCGCAATTAATACAATAATTAAATTCATTAAAGTAATCAAAATTTAGCACATTATAAACATTCAATTTCCCATCTTTAGAAAGAGTTAGACAAAAAAGGAAGCTTTCCTTGTTTCCTCTACAATTACACCATCACCATGACAGCTTCTGAAATTCCTTCATCATCTCAACTCCTTCTTGAAAATGAAGAACAACCCACTTCCCCCACCCCTACCAAAAGCTCCAAGAAACTAGCTTTGATCCCTCTTATTTTTATAATTTTTTTTGAGGTCTCTGGTGGTCCATATGGTGCAGAAGCAGCAATTGGGGCAGCTGGACCCCTTCTTGCTATTCTTGGTTTTTTGATTTTCCCATTTATTTGGAGTGTCCCTGAAGCTCTTGTAACTGCTGAACTTGCCACTACTTTCCCAGGTAATGGGGGTTTTGTTATTTGGGCTGATAAAGCTTTTGGACCCTTTTGGGGTTCTTTAATGGGTTCATGGAAATTACTTAGTGCTTTTTGTAACTTAGCTTCTTATCCTGTTCTTTGTTTAGATTACATTAAATTGATTTACCCAATTCTTGATTCAGGTTTACCTAGGTATATTGCTATTTTCTGTATATCTATGTTGTTGTCTTTTCTGAATTACTTAGGTTTGTCAATAGTTGGTTACACTGCTGTTGTTCTTGGTGTTCTTGCCCTTTGCCCCTTTTGGTTACTTACATTGTTTTCAATTCCAAAGATTGATCCTAGTAGATGGTTGAGTTTAGGCCAAAAGGGTGTTGAAAAAGATTGGAACTTGTTCTTTAATACCCTTTTTTGGAACTTGAATTTTTGGGATAATGTTAGTACTTTAGCTGGTGAAGTTGAACAACCTCAAAAGACATTTCCTAAAGCACTTTTTTCAGCTGGGATTGTTACATGTATTAGTTATGTGGTGCCACTTTTGGGCACTAGTGGTGCTGTCCCTTTAGAACAAGATAAATGGACTAGTGGCTATTTTGCTAATTTGGCTTCGATGATTGCTGGAAATTGGTTGAAGTATTGGATGGAACTTGGGATTATTTTGTCTGTGATTGGTTTGTATGAGGCTCAATTGAGTAGTTGTGCTTACCAAATTCTTGGAATGGCTGAAATCGGGTTGCTGCCTCGGGTTTTCGGTGTAAGATCAGAATGGTTCAATACACCTTGGTTTGGGATTCTTGTACCAACACTAGTGGCATTGGTTGTGTCCTACTTGCCATTCACAGACATCGTGTCGTCTGTGAATTTCTTGTATAGTCTAGGGATGCTGCTCGAGTTTGCATCATTTTTGTGGTTGAGGAGGAAAATGCCTAAGGCTAAGAGGCCATACCGAGTGCCGTTGTCAATGCCAGGACTGGTGGTGATGTGCTTCATTCCGTCTTGTTTTCTGGTTTATGTTATGGTTGTTGCTCATAGGACCGTGTATATAGTTAGTGCTTTGTTCACCGTTTTCTCCATTGCTTGGTACTTCTTCATGGAGTTCTGTAAAACCAAGACGTGGTTTTATTTCAAAAGTGATGATCAAGACAAAGTTGATGATGAGATTTTCTAATCCACCAAGTTTCAAACTGTGCACCAGCTGGCGCTCGAGGATTGCTTGATATAAAATAAAAAAATGTTAGTTTGATTTATTTATCATTTGTGATGTGTTTTGCTTATTGTAAAGTATTGGCAAGATGAATAATTTGATTCTATGAATACACCTTGGATTGGAATACTTGTACCAACACTACTAGCATTGGTTGTGTCCTTATTGACGTTCACAGACACCGTGTCTTCTATGAATTTCTTTGTACTAGTCCCCAGTGCTGCCAGAGTTTGCGTCATTTTTGTGGTTGAGGAGGAAAATACCTAACGCTAAGAGGCCGTATCAACTGCCATTTTCAATGCCAAGGTTGGTGGTGATGTGATTCGTACTGCCTTATTTTCTTGTTTATGTTATGGTTGGTACTTCTTCATGGAGTACTGTAACCAAGATGTGGTTTGGTTTTGAAAGTGTTGATCTACAAGGTTGATGATGAGAATTCTTAATCCATCGAGTTTCGAACCGTGCACCAACTTGCTTAAAATATTTTCCTCATGTAAAAAAATATATTTGTTAATTTGAATTTTATGTATTATTTAATGATGTCTTTCTTAGTGTAAAGTAGTGGGAACATGAGCAATGGGATTCTTTCTTAATTTGAGTTGAAGATTTGCTTGTTGACTTGTCTCCAATTATTGCTTTATCTTTAATGTGTTGTTGGAGGGTCAGTTTCAAATTGATTTTGTCTAAGATTCATCAATTTTAATTTTGAAAAAAACTTTTTCCGCGAGGTAATTGTTATAGGAACGATTAACATTATCTTATAAATTATATGTGTGTGAAAACAAACCATGTGTTTGTAAGAATGAAATTATCATCATCTATGTATAAAGACAATTTAACTGATTAATTAGATTAAAAGGAAGTTGGTACATTGAGCCAAAATGTTGATGATCTCAACATCTTACATAAATATTTAAAATTACATATCATAAATTATTAGTACAGAAGAGCACACAGCAAAACAATTTTGACCCTTTGGGAATCACAGATTAAAAAATTGAAAGTGGAAATGGAAATGCTCCAATTAGGAGGATGAAAAGGAGTTAAAAGTAAAAGAAATGGTGAAATGGTTGAAGTGAATGATTTGATCAATATTT
>JAOTQJ010000001.1:694701-727302 GCA_025642045.1 Solanum sejunctum | reverse complement strand
GTGAGTTTTGATGAAACCTTCCATTTAGAGATTTATTGAATTTCTAACTTTTTCAAAATCTTCATTATACTATCTCCATTATTATTTCCTTCTCATTCTTGTTTTTCTCAATGAATACATACCCACTATAAGAAATAAAAGAATTTGCGGCAATTATTTAATTAGTGATAATAATAAATAAGAGTATTTATAACCTTCACTTTATATAAATATTGCTAAAGGCTTTATCAACAATATAATAACAGTAATTAAATTATCGTTAAATATTTTTGTAGCAATAAATATTTTACCATTGAAAGAAAAACTATTGCCACAAAATGTCTCGTTTGTTGCAGTTGCCATGCGTATAAAGATACAATAACATCATTTAACCATGGTTAATTGCAGTACATATATTACTCATCACCTTATCTAATTATAATATGTTATACCAGTTTGTTGTAAATATCCGATGCAAGAAATTATTTACCTAACTATATTGTACTTTGTTGGAGTAAAATTACTTGGTACCTATATTAGTGAGAGCTAGGTAGCAAGTACATAATGAAATAGTTGTGGTACACATAAGTTGCAATACACATAGGTTGGGCCTTTCCTCGGACCCTACACATAGCGAGAGCTTTAGTGCATTGAGTTTGCGCTTTTTATGATTTTTTTTAAAAAAAGTAGATTTTACCAATTTCTTAAGTAGTTAGATTACAAACTGTTACAGGGAAGAAATTCTCTAGAGACAAGACCATCTCATTTCAATTAACAATTTGGATACAATATTACACAAAAGAAGAGAAGATAGGTAGCAAACTATTAATCTTGATACAATGAGGAAAACTTAATTCTCAAGTGATACATAATACAAATCATTAAAACAAAACAATATTGAATACACAAATAACAAAGACGATCATTTCAATAAGCGTACATGTAACCAAAATAAGATGTAAAAGTCATGGAAACAATAGTATTATTGAATGTTTAGTAGTACGTCGGTGGGGGAGATGCTGGAGGGGGTGGAGGTGAAGCATAGGTGGGAGTTTGCTTATAGATTGGTGATGGTGGAGGTGGTGAGTTATAGGTTGTAGGCGATTGCTCATAGTACTTTGGTGGAGGAGGGGGGGACTTATAGGAAGGGGTAGATTCTTTGTAGTATGGTGGAGGGGGAAGGGATTTATAGGAAGAAGTAGATTCTTTGTAGTATGGTGGAGGGGGAGGGGATTTATAGGAAGGCGTAGATTCTCTGTAGTATGATGGAGGGGCAGGAGATTTATAGGAAGGAGTAGATTCTTTGTAGTATGGTGGAGGGGGAGGGGACTTGTAGTAAGAAGGTGATTTCTCATAATAAGCTGGTGGTGGTGGTGGTGGAGACTTGTAATAAACTGGTGACTTATAATATTTTGATGGTGACGGTGATTTATAGTATTTAGAAGGAGCGGGTGATTTGTAATATTTTGATGGGGATGGTGACTTGTAGTAATAGTGTGTTGATGGAGTATGCGACTTGTAGTATTTTGTAGGGGATGGAGATTTGTAGTACTTTGCAGGTGATGGGGACTTGTAGTAGTGCTTTGAAGGGGCAGGCGATTTGTAGTACTTGTTTGGATGGGAAGGTGCCTTGTAGTAGTATTTCTTTGAATGGGAAGGTGCCTTGTAGTAGTATTTCTTTGAATGGGAAGGCGCTTTGTAGTAATTTTTTGAAGGAGCTGGTGATTTGTAATACTTCACTACTACTGGTGATTTGTAGTAATGCTTTGAAGGAGTAGGGGACTTGTAATAGTCGTGCTTAGAAGGCACGGGTGACTTGTAATAGTGTGACGGAGAATGTTCAGCATGTTTCTCCGGTTTTTTGTAGTATGGAGTGGGTACATGATAGCTAGATGGAGATGGTGATTTGTAGTACTTCTTAGAGGTGTAAGAAGGTGAGGGAGAAGTATAGCCATAAGAGTAATCAGCAACAACAGTGCTTGCTACAAAGCAAATAGCTAAAGTAGCAACAAGCAAACAACCAAAGCTTATCATTTTGATTGTGAAGAGAAGGATGAAATTAAAACTTGTGTTGTATAGCTGAGCAGGGATATCTGTTTTTATAGTAGCAAAGTGACATCCTTCTTCAAATAAATGTAATGGCTTCATGATTAGCCACTAAGAACATAGCAAAGTCAAAATAAAGAAAAGGTCAATACTTAGTGGGAAGCATTTATCCATGACTTTTTTCTTTCAAAAAATAAATTCTCATGATGAACAAATGTAAAAATGAAAAAGAGAAAAACAGAAGAAGAAACCCCATGTACCCTTACTAGCTCCACCCCTGCTCAAGTGTCCGCATGTACACCTGAGATGCACCCAATGCCCAACACGCGAGCTCATCCCAATAGTTTGTGTGCAATCGTATGTAATTAGTCTTATGAATCCCAAAAATCTTTATCTAAACCTTTATGCTTCAAAGCCCCCCTTTGTTTATCAAAAAGGTTGAGAAAATTGCAACTAAGAAAATTAGAGTCAAATCTCACATTCTCCATTAAGAACGCCAACCACAGTGAGGGTCACAACACTTTTAACTGAAAAATCTTGATGTCTTGCTAACTCTGCATTATTCAGACTCCACAATTTTTTTCTTTAGCTGATTTTAATTTATTCAGACTCCATATTTTCCTCGCCTGTTTTTCTCTATGTTGCTCGGACTCTTCAAAAGTGTCGATGGGTCCGTGTTGGATTCACCAAAAGTAGCGTATTTTCAGAGAATCCAACACAGGTGCGGCATTGAAAGTGAAGAGTCTGTGCAACTTAGGTTTTCCTTCTTAAGTCAGATTGATATCAGTATTTTCTTTTTATGTTCATAAGAAGATTACCCTTTTACTGATGAATCATAGTGTTGGAGTTGCACATATAAGTTTAGTTTAACCAGGTTGCATCTTCACAAAAGAAAATATCAATAATGAAAAGAGTAGCCTTAGAAGAGAAAAATGCTGATAAGCCTTGGCTTCTCTATGTTCTCTTTTCCTCTTCTCTTGTTATTAGAAACAGAATCGTTGAAATGATGCATTTGCTTAAGTTCAAATGCATCTTTATTTCTCTCTTATTCTTTTTGTTTAATGAAATTTTACTTTCTCAAAAGTTAAGAGTAAAATTGCCAGACACTATACTCAGAAGTGGTTAGAGTTTAGCATAGATTTAAAGGTGAATGCTTATGGAACAATGAAAGAACTCATCCAATAAGAACAAACAATATTTGATAAAGAAGATAGTATTACACAAAGTGGAACTCTCAAGAGATCACACCAAAAAGAATCTTGATACAATGAACCAAACTGAGGGAGATCTTGAGGATCTCAAACAATGCATATTACAAATTATTAAAAGGAACGAACACACAAAATAAGCAAAATCTTCTTGAAGCATACATGAGAGTATGGCCGAGGAAATAGAGATACTCGAAGTAGGATTTAGAACTCATGGAAATGATTGAATTAGTAACTATTAATAGTAGGTTGGTGGGGGTGGAGGTGAAGCATAGGTTGCATGTGATTGCTCGTAGTATTTTGGTGGAGGTGGAGGAGATTTATAGGAAGGTGTGGATTCTTTGTAGTATGAGGGAGGTGGAGGGGATTTATAGGAAGGTGTGGATTCTTTGTAGTATGAGGGAGGTGGAGGGGATTTATAGGAAGGCGTGGATTCTTTGTAGTATGCAGGAGGTGGAGGGGATTTATAAGAAGGGGTAGATTCTTTGTAGTATGGTGGAGGGGGAGGAGATTTATTCGAAGGGGTAGATTCTTTGTAGTATGGTGGAGGAGGAGGAGATTTATAGGAAGGCGTAGCTTCTTTGTAGTACGGGGGAGGGGGAGGGGATTTATAGGAAGGGGTGGATTCTTTGTAGTATGGCGGAGGAGGAGGGAATTTATAGGAAGGCGTAGATTCTTTGTAGTATGGCGGAGGGGGAGGGGATTTGTAAGAAGGGGTGGATTCTTTGTAGTATGGAGGAGGGGGAGGGGATTTATAGGAAGGTGTAGATTCTTTGTAGTATGGGGGAGGGGGAGGGGATTTATAGGAAGGGGTAGATTCCTTGTAGTATGGTGGAGGTGGAGGGGATTTATAGGAAGAAGGGCTGGATTCTTTGTAGTATGGGGGAGGGGGAGGGGATTTATAGGAAGGGGTAGATTCTTTGTAGTATGGTGGAGGTGGAGGAGATTTATAGGAAGGGTAAGATTCTTTGTAGTATGGTGGAGGTGGAGGGGACTTGTAGTAAGAAGGTGATTTTTCATAATAAGTTGGTCGTGGTGGTGGTGGAGGAGACTTGTAGTAAACTGGTGACTTGTAATATTTTGTTGGTGTTGGCGATTTATAGTAGTTAGAAGGAGTGGGTGGTTTGTAATATTTTGATGGGGATGGTGACTTGTAGTAATAGTGCTTTGATGGAACAGGCGACTTGTAGTATTTTGCAGGTGATGGCGATTTGTAGTATTTTGTAGGCGATGGAGATTTGTAGTACTTTGCAGGGGATGGTGACTTGTAGTAATTCTTTGAAGGGGCAGGTGCTTTGTAGTACTTCTTGGAAGGGGCAGGTGACTTGTAATAGTACTTTGAAGGAGCCGGTGATTCGTAATACTTCACTGCTACTGGCGATTTGTAGTAGTGCTTTGAAGGAGTAGGCGTTTTGTAATAGTCATGCTTGGAAGGTACTGGTGACTTATAATAGTGTGATGGAGAATATTCAGCATGTTTCTCCGGTTTCTTGTAGTATGGAGTAGGTACATGATAGTTGGACGGAGATGGTGATTTGTAGTCCTTAGAGGTGTAAGAAGGTGAGGGAGAAGTATAGCCATAAGAGTAATCAGCAACAACAGTGCTAGCTACAAAGCAAAATGCCAAAGCAAATGCAAGCAGAGGCCATTGCCCCAAATTCCCAAAGCCTCTCATTTTGATTTTTGGAGAAAGAAAAAAGGATAGAACTAAGACTTGTGTTGCATAGTTGAGTTAGGATCCCTGGTTTTTATACTGCAATATGATACCCTTCTTAACATATATGTATTTGCTTCATGGTTAGCCACTATGCATAATACCTTAATGGTTGCCCACTAAAAAGGAAGGATACCCCTAAGTTATGGCATGCTACTAAGTATAAGGTTGACTTTTTCTTAAAATACAACTAAAAAAAATATGGGAAATTCTCTTTCTTCCTCTATCTACACCATAACACTAAATATTTAACATAAAGTTCAAAAAAAAGAACAGTGAATACACACCATACAATGTATGATTTGATTGCAGGTTCCACCTAGAATCAACAGGCCTACCAGAAGTTCTCAAAAAGCAAATAGAGCAACAGGTCTAAATGTGAAATTTGGAAAACTAGTTTACAGAAGACGAATTTATTTATATGAATTATATACAGATTGTAAGTTTAAATATCATCTACAACAGCTCTTCTATGCTTGTTAAACGTCAAACTAAGCAGTATCTGACCTGAACTTGTTAAAAAAGTTCCACATCAAGTTCATCTTTCACCTTGCAAATCTCAGCGTCCACTCTGTAGCTATTTCATCATGTTTGGCTTTATCTCCCAAGTATAAGTGCGCAATACCAGGAACAACCGGCTTATCTGCAAGAATCAGAACCGTAAGATACAGAAGGAAGGTAGTTTTTGTTCATTCTTTGCTCCATTTACTATTTTTCAACTATTCGTTTTACTGTTAATCCATGCAAACCATACAGGAGGACGGTATCCAACATGAATCTATAAACCACTTCATCAACCAATATATGAAGACTCTTTTATGTTTATATGTTTTTACTCTCTTTATAAAATCAATACTTTTCGTAAATGAACTGGTGGTTTGCTTATATGGAATTGGGCAGTCCTCCCCTCATAAGCTAGTTCATGGGGTTGAATTAGGGCCCAATGTCATATCTTTACATGGTATCACAATAAAGCCCATCCCTGTTTGGACTCCCGATTCACGCTTCAATTCGGCTTTGGGCGTTAAGGGGGTGTTACAGTGAGTTAGAGTCCCATAATGGTTGGGGAATGGAGTAGTGGTTTGCTTATATGGACTTGGGCAATCCTCAATCATGAGCTAGCTTTTGGGTTGAGTTAACCCCAGGTCCATATGTTTACAGTCTGTTTCACTTCTTTTGAGAGAGCACATAGGACGGAAGATAGAAGATGTACTTACAAGTTTCAGGATTGGTAAACATTGATCTCAGAGCAAGTAGCACCTTTGAGATTGTTAATGCTGGACTCCAGTTCTCTGTTAGGATGTCCAAGCTAACATTGCCAGAAGGATCAACGTTACAATGATATATGCGAGTTTTGAATACAACCTGCAAAAGTCTGAGGTCAGAACGGAAGAAAAGGGAAGAAAAAAGTTAATTTCCTCCACCAAATTCAACTGACAAACAAGAAGCATGACTTGAGTCTGTGAACATGACTCTTGTTTATCAGCTGAATTTGGTGATGGAAATATTTCAAACAAAAGGAATAGATAGAAGATTCATCAAGTGCAACAAATTCCCAAAAAATCTAGAATCTAGAACTCATAAACTTCAAATCCTGATCCGACTCTAACAATAACCATGCATTTACACATGACCAAAATATAAAAGAACACAAGTGATGGTTTCATAAGTAAAGAATGCAACTAATTCATAGCATTTACCATTTCTGTCTTAGTTCTATTCAGCAGAATGAACTCCTCAAACATTTTGTGAGAAGACGGTGAACAAGGATATTTGTGCTTCATCCTAGTTTTAAAGCTTACATTAGAAGCAATGGTATAACTGATGGAGAATGTTGGAAGTTGGTTGCTAAGATAAAATACAAAAGCAGATATGCCTGGAATCGGGAAAAATACAACGTTAAATGCATAGTACATTCACTGTGTAATCGTCAACATACCTTCGGAGGTTTAAATGGATAATCAGAAGGAAAGGTTATATCAAGAAAAAAGATTCCTCCCTCATAAGGTGTTCCTGCAAGAAACATGAAGACTTCAGCTAGAGAAGTTGAATAAAAATATATATGTTTAGTCCAAGACTAATAATTATAAGCATGAGTAACAAATATATGGACAAGAAAGTTGAGTAGACAATAACAATAAAGTGAAACATTCATTGTTTAGTGTTGCCTCTTCGAGAAACACATGTTGGCAAGGAAAAGTATATCTTAGAGTCTTGATGCAACAGTGAAGTGCACATTAAGCGAGTGCTCAATATGTTTTGACAACACTGATATGTAATACATACTCGAAAGGTAAAATTAGTTATAGTCACACACATACTTAGTTTAGAGCACGAGTCAGGTTGAATGCTACCACATAAATCGAGACAGAGAGAATATACTTTTTTCTTTTTTGCAAATATCATATTTTTTATGTCCAAACACCTATAAAGAATGCAAATTTATGCTTCAAACTCAACAATTAGTATTCTTCCCCATAGAGAAAAGAAGGAAAAAAAGCTCAACATTTTATAAGAAAATAATGGAGAGCAAAAAGAGATAATGGTCAAAAACACATCTGAATTATTACTTTTTCATGAATTTCACAACCCAATTATAACCATTTACATATTAAAAAAGTACCTCAACTATCAACTATTGTTCATTTTTCTCCACGTGAATGTTGATGGTAGTTACAACAATATATCCAATGGAATCTCACCATATAGTGTGATAGGGGAAGATAGAGCGTATGTAAACCTTATTACTACATCACAAACATAGATAGGCTATTTTCGAAACAGCCGAGTGAAATGTAATGAATGTTGATTATAGTTAAAATAGGAAAAAAAATACTTCCCCCGTGCCATTTATGTAGCTTACTTTTCTTTTTTTCAATCGGTACAGAAAGAATACTACTTTATTATAACAGGAAATATAGTAACTTTAAAATTTTTTCTTTATTCTTAATAAAATAATTTACAATCAAGCAAGTATTTAAGTATTATTTTGAACTATAAGCTTTTAAATTTTTTTGTTAAAGTTTTTTCTTTATTCTTAATAAAATAATTTACAACGAAGCAAGTATTTAAGCATTATTTTGAATTATAAACTTTTAAATCTTTTTTTAATTAGCGTGCTAAGTTAAATATTATTATATAAAATCGAAGTGAGTAACTGATAGTTGAGGAATGTTTTAATACGTAGATAGTAATAATTCAAATACAAAAAAGGAACAAAAGGTATGAAACTCACAAAAAATACGTTTTTCAAATTAAAAAAATAGAAAGATTAAATCTTTGTAGCTAAATAAAGAGAAATTACCTTGTGGACCAAAGAGAGTAGCAACCCAATGGTAAAGATTATCTCCTTTAGGTCCAGCTGCACAATCTGGTGGTGCCTCCACGCTTAATTCTGTCATTTCTTTCTGTATTCTCTTCCCTGATGCCGACACCGACGTCGTCGATGTCCATGTTCTTCCTCTTCCGCCGGCTACGCCAGCAGCGCTGCCGCCGATTCCTATTCCGCCGGACGGTGCTCCGCTGTACATTTTGATACTTTTTTCCCCGTCTAGAAGATAAATCTTTCAGCTTATATCCCAGAGGAAGCCTTTTTGCTTGGTCTCCTACGACGTCGTTTTGGAGTTTGATTCTTTTTTAATTTTAAATTTAAAAAAGAAAACTCACATTTTTTTCGTTTTTGTTTAAATTTCTTTTAAGAAAAAACTTTAAGGAATGTTTGGTCAGAGGCAAAGGCGAATTCAAGATTTTCATTATAATGATGCATAAGTATGTCTTTAATTTGGTTTTAACTGAAATCTAAGGATTTCAATTTTAGTGTAGATAAGTAAACATTTAAATTTTATAAAAGTGAATAAATAGATACATATATCTTATGTAACATAATACACGTATTACGTCACATAAGATGTCACGTAAGATATGAATTGTCAAGTAAAATGCAAAGTAAGATATCTAAATATTGGATAATTATAATTAAAATTGTAAGTTTCTATTTTTTCTTCTACTAATTCTTTTTAATTGAAAAAGAATATCAACTTTTGAAAATGGTGGGAACCATTTGTAAAGTTCTATCCTTTTAGAATCTCAACATTCAAAGAGTAACTTCATCCACAAGGACTTTGCAAATTTTCTTATCCAAACATGCCTTCATCTTCAAAAATAAAGATTAAAAAACTTTTAAAAAAAATATTCCACAATTTCACAAATAGATTCTTTCTCAATAGAAAGTAATTTCTTCATGTTTGATTAAACTTTGATAATTTTTTCTCGTATATTTTATAACTTTAATAGGAAAAAACACTTCATGTTTATTTATAATGGAAAATTATTTTTTCTCATACGTCTAAACTTTAACATAAAATGATTTCTTTTCACATGTTTAAATATTGATGAAAAGTAAATTCATCTCATATGTCTAAAAATTGATGGAAATCAAATTCATCTCGTATATCTGAGCATCAAATTGATCAAAATAACATTGTTATTATGATAAAAGATAAACATGTGATGAAAAGTAAACTCTTCTCAGATATCTGAGCATTGATGGAAATCGAATTCGTTTTGTATGTCTAGACATCAAATATATCAAGTTGACCAGAATACCACTGTTATTACGATAAAAAGTTAAAAAACTCTTCTCACATGTCTGAACATGGACAAGAATCAAATTCTGTCTTGTATGTCTAGACATCGAATATATCAAGTTGACGAGAATACCACGATTGGAGGGTTGGAAGGGGGGGCGGGGAGGGAGGCTTTTCACCAACAAAAGAAAAATATGCAAAAAAAAAAAAATGGATTTCAATCATCTAGTTGAGTGTTCAAAAACAAATATCAATCATCTAAACTCAAATGAACTAACAGAGCTTGTTCAATTTTCCTGCAAAATACACACAATACAAAAATGCAAAGATCTCATTTCCTAAAGATGCTAGAAAACAAAATGTGCATTCACATCAAGCATCAACAAAGCCAAAAATACAACAATTGTGTAAGCAATAACGGGCGATTGAATCGTTGAACTCTGAGAAGTTGCACCGATGGGTCCAAAAGCTGCTGGAGGGAACACCTGCACACCTGTTTCCGAACTGACGGATGAAAAAGAAGCAACTCAGTGCAATTAGGGGCAATATTTGTGTAAACATAGCATGTTAGCATAGTCAAGCTTCTCTATAACATCATTTCTCTGGACAGCAAAATATTGTGATAGAGATAGACAAACTTTTGCATGCATATCTAGACATGTCAACTCATCTCCACTGTGTGAGTTGAACACTCCAACTTACAAAATGATCATCTAGACACATACAAAATTTATGTGCCGCATCAAAATCGAGTTTCTATTGAGACAAACTAGAGTGTTTTGTTGTCAGTCGAGATGTCTAGATATGCACTCTCAAAGTTGGAGTGCTTGCAAAATGAGGCCAAGTTTTGAGTATCAATTTATGTATTATGCCTATGAAGAATCAATTACAACAAAAAACTCGACCATTATAGTGAAATATTGTTACGGAGAGACCTGACCGTATTCATAAAGATAATTCATACATTGTACTTAGTTTAGATATCTCACCTTCCTGTAAATTTACATGTTCTGGAACCTGCACCAAGAGAACAATCAAATGAATCAGGTTTCGGGAAAGCAAGCGAAAAAATGGTTCTGATAACATACACAAAGGATGAAAAAGGTTGCAAGTTTAATTTATACTGCCTAGATTGTTATCGATGATTTTGTAAGTGTGATTAAGACAAGGAGCTGAAAAGCAAAAGAGATAGGGAGAGCAAAACAGCTTCGTATAGACTAAAATGCAAGGTCTGCATGTTGAAATGTTACTTAGAAATATAATGCTAGAAGGATTTTGCAATAATGTAGAAACACATACTTTGCATGGTAATTAATGCGTCACAACTCGGAGAACCATTGCTTAATCTGTATGAAATTAAATATACACTAGTATTCAGTCCCATAAATCACACACAAGCATTTGAAATTATTGTCATTCATCTAATAAAGCCGTAAAAATAAAGATCTTGAACTAAAACAACATTTCCATCAACTTAGCCCCTCTCCAAAGGGAAAAAAAACCTTCGTAAGGAACAATAAAACTCGACTTCTGCAATAGAATACATTTGCACTCTTAGCTTTATCAAGTAAAACAAACTAGAATATGCAATATTACATTATGCCAAATTCGATGGGAGTTGATTTATTTTATTCAGCATTGGATAATAAGATCTCCAGGAGCACACTTGCCTTCAAATAGATGGGCAAAATAGATTCTTACTGATACGGGAATAAGAAATAAAAGAGGGATATCAACATTTCTTTAATTGTTAATTTACCAAATCACAATTATCAGACAAAAAGATCCAGACACCAATCAGTCAGTTCTCAAAACTTCATGCAAGAAAAAAAGGATACATCATACTCCCTCCGTTGCAATTTATTTGACTGTTTTTGCCTTCGCAAAGAGTTTAAGAAAGTAAAGAAGACTATTAGATCTTGTGGTCTTAAACATGTCATATGGGAAGTTAGAATTAAACAGTTGTCAGAAAAGGAAGACATTCTCTTTTGAACGGACTAAAAGGGCAAGTAAGACGAACAAATTGAAACGGAACGAGTACTAAAACACTAGATATGGTAACTTACTCGGATCTTGTGAAGTCATTGTTGCTGTACCATCAAAATCACATGTTCCACCAACACTGCGCATTCTCTGATAATAGTCGTTGTAAGCATAAGAAGCATGATTTTGCAGAGTATCTGGGAAATAACAAGGCTGCCCAGATTGAATTGCACTGCAATTAGCATGTCCCTGGCCACAAGCCCAGTTGAGTCCATCTTGCAATTTGTTCTCATCTGCACCCGGTTTTGCTACACAAAAAGCTGTACTAGAATTGTCAGAAATGCTGCCCGACGAACCCAGACCAAGGGTATAAACATCACTCCCATTAGTAGAAAAGATCCCCCAACTTCTTTCTGAGATTGGCCCAGGTCTTTTGTCTTCATTGAACATCTCGTAAATAAAGGTGTTAATGGGAAATTTGGGTTGACTAGGTGGACCAGTACCATTTAAAACACGCCGAATCAGGTTATTATTAAAAGTTTCCGCATTTTCCTTAGTAGCATCTGGCTCGTTGGAACCGCCATTCCATGGCCAACCAGTCTCCGTCACAACAACAGGGATATCTGAAAAGTTGAGCGCTTCGATAGAATTGTATGTAGCATCAACTAAAGCATCAAACATGCTTTCATAATGGAACAAGGTATTCGGATCAACAATTTGCTTCACCGCAGAGAGTGGTTGAAAAAGAGCATATTCAATTGGAAAGATTCCATCAGAGTGAACATACTCATAATACGGATAAGCATTCAACATGTAATACGAGTTAGTATTTCTTAGAAACTGAAGGATCTGGAAGATCGTTGAGTTCCATGAAGAATTGAATGCGGCAGTGGAAGGGGGAAATGCCTTCGCAATCACGTCCATTGATTGCGGGGTTGAAACTTTAACTTGGTTATTTAGTCGTGAAGCTACTAATGCTTTATGTATGTAATTCATAGCAGGAACCAAAACTGGTGCAGCATTTGGGATTGCAGTGAGAACTTCACTACCTACAGCAATAGCCGTAATATTTGTCCCCGGCATGTAAGCTGCTACATTTCTATTTACCCAATAAGCTGCAGTTGATGCTGATTCTCCAATCCCTAAGACTTCTTCGTTTGTGACACCAATAATAACTTCGATACTAGTGTTGGCTAAAGCCTTCAACATATGAGCATCAGCATTAAATAGGCGCACATGAGTAATCTGACGAGCTTTAAGGAGTGCAACCACATCTGAAGCTTGGGGTAAATTTGTAACATCAGTCCCAATGTTTACTCCAACAAATGCACCTACAATTATGAAATAGCATACACATTAAAACTCCAAATGAATCAAAGCACGGCTAATATGTAAGAAGCTCAAACGGTTGGATCCTACAGCAAATGAATCACAACACGAAAGACAGGAACAACTAAGAACTTAATAAATATCCTGTAAACTAAGCTGCCATTCAGTTTGCTCCTCCAAATCTAGTGTGTCCCCCCAAATTTAGCATCTGCTTTTGGTTTCTTCAAAGATAATCTAACAATCGATTGATAGCAATTAATATTTACAAATAGACAAACATATAACCAAGGACTCTTGCATGCTATGAACCAATGCTCTGAATCAGTACACAGCAATTACATTATTGACCTGATAGTAGAAACTCACTGAATTACCTATTACGTTTGAGATAACGAAAGGTAATAGTACAAATATGGCAAGCCACAGTTTAAGCGTCATTAGAAGCATCCAAAACTTCGCCTCTAATATCAAGCAGCCAGCAACTGTTGCTTCAAACAGTATTTGTCAAGAGGGAGCTACAGGAAAAAGAGTACAAAAAATTAAAGCTAGTTTGATTGAAAAATAAAGCAAATGAATTCAGCGGTATGACTATTAACTCAACTAATAAGCAGAACTACAAAACTTAACAGGCAATAGTCCATAGTAATTCAGTTTGGTAAAAATGCTCGAACTTAAATTCAACATCCTTTTCTTTCCATTGGTTTTCTCCTAACAGTATTAACTAAGGACGAAGAAACCACCAAATGAATATGAAACAAGGTATACATGTGCCAAGAGTATCAAGGGGAAATAGCTTGAGTCACCACATAATAACTACGGACTATGTTGCTCACACTCTTCAAAAATGTCACTAGATGCGTGCAAATCCCCCAAAGTAGTGCATTTTTGGAGGATTTGAAACGGGTACAGCTGGATATTTTGAGAGTCCAAGCAACATAGTCTACAAACAATCGTGTTTATAGCAAAGTAATTCAAAACAAAACCAGTATCAAAAAGTAATAATAGAAGCTGTTTGCTCTCTAACTCATTGACTGTGCTCAAGTACAGGATCTTATACTACCAACATGAAATATATTACAACAACATATCCAATGGAATACCATAAGTGGGGTCTGGGCAACATGAACTATATTACAACAACAACATACCCAATGGAATACCACAACTGGGGTCTGGGCAACATGAACTAAATGATGTCTAGCAGAACCAAGAAGTTCAGCAGTGAACAGCACTTAAAACAGTCTAGTTCCATTTAACAAGAATCTAACAAAAAGATCCAAACTTTTTGCAGTTTAGCATGTTTGTCTACCCAAACAAGGTCACATGATCCTCAAAAATTTGACATTTCTGTTTCATTAATTAACAATTAGTGCACACATTGTGCTACAAGTTATCGATCCACTTCACTGCAGTTTTTAAACAAATGACATCGTCACCAAAGAGGTAAGTCATTGATTATGACATATGCTCTATCAGTTCATGAGGGCAAAACAGCCTCTAATAACCACAAAACACTCACTCTAATCTACTTCACCTGAGCAGGAAATGCTTAAAAGCTTCAAAGAACTGAACTTTATCAAAAAATAACATTATCTTATGCCTTAAAGAGCATAAAGAACACGAAAATCCCAAGAAATATTTAAAGATTAAGAAACCCTTGACAAGTTTAGCCTCAAAATTCAAAACCCCACATCTCAAAATAGATTTAGAAGTACATAGCACTTCAATCAGAAACAGAAAATGAAAGGAACAAGAGAAGGAAAAGAAAGAAAGTACCTGAATTCAACTTCTGCTACACTATAGCAAGACCAAGAAAATCTATTCACCCAAGATCCTATAAGAGTTGGTAAAACTTAAATGTAAACACCAGATAGATAAGTGACAAAGCTGACAACACAAAAACAAAATTTTGAAGAAAACTCTGAAAAACCCTTTTACCCCACTTCACACTACACTTTGTTGGGTACAAGAAACATAGAAATGAGTGGTCACAAACTTTGCCTAGAGGAAACTGGAAGAGCACAAGACACTAGTCTACTGTAGTAGAGCTGTTCATTAATAACATAAAATTATTGCTAAAGATTAAATCTTTAACCTTAAACTATACTTTATATTTTTAAAAAATATAAAATACCCACGTACAGCATTGTCCAAATAATTATTTTATTCATATTTTTGTACACATTAAGAGAGAAGAAGACAAGAAAGTACAAAGAGGCCTTAAATGTAGCACTTGTGCTCATCTAAATCTCAATTCCACAACTTTACAGATATATATACGCACTGTAAAATTCTTGTTTTTCAACTTGTGTCTTTACATGAATGAAGTAAAAGATAAATTTTCTTGAAATATGGAAAAGCGCAAAAAAAAAAGTCCCCTTTTTTCACTTTTCTTTCTTCTCTAGATCTGTATAGATTCTTGAAAAATGTGACACATTTTCAAGATTTTAGCCGTGTATCTAGCTTAAATTCCTGTTTTATTTTTTTCATTATTCTTTGTGGGGTTTCTTGAAATTAATGTTTTTTTAGTCATAAAATTAGAATAAAGTAAAAAGTACTACTACTAAGCAAAAAAAGGAAAAAAACATCAATAATTTCAGGTTGAGGGAAAAAATAGTGTGAAAAGTATATGTGAAAGAATGATTGAATATTTATGAAAAGATTCCTATTTTTTTCTTTAGTTGAATACAACTAAGCATGTGTGTGGACCCATGGTCTCTAAAATTCAAACATAAATTCAAAAGCAAAATTTTGAAATGAAATGTTAAATTATTTTTTTCCATTTGATGCATAAATTATCCTTTGTTAGCAAGACTTAAAAAGAGTCATATATGGAAGTGTATAATGTAGATAACATATCTTAATATACGTATTAGTGATTCGTTATTCGTTATTCTGTATTTGTTATTTCTATTCTTGCTTGAGTAGATACATTTGAACTGAGCGAAATAATTTCTCTATCTCCATAAGATAGAGATAGTGATCATATATGCATACACTCTACCTTTCTCAAATCTTACTTTATGGAATTTCATTGGATATATTATTGTTATTACATGGAGATAATTTTATCGTTACTTTCAAAATTTTGATATTATATTAATTAAATATTTTATTTTGCATTTAACAATGTCAATATTGTTGTTATTATTGTTGTAAATTTAGAATTAGTTATACTATAATTATGATATATTTATATCACCTTCAATAATAGATAATATTTTCTTTATATTTTTTTAATTATCAAAATATTCTTTTTGAGAGTCAAATGATATGAACTTTAATTAATATTTTAAAAATATAATTTTTTTTAATCATACTGATATGGGAATTAAAAAATTCAATTTATAACGTTTTATTGACATCCAATTTTGATACTCTAGAAAATAACTAATTATTGAGTTTCTTTGATTTAAAAAATTGAAGTAATCATTTTTGAAAAATGCAAAAATGTTTTATGTTACTTTCTGAGTAGATTTGCAACAATTACGGTTTACATTGTTAAATATATGTATGCATAAATTATGTCATATAGTTTTAAATATTTAATTTTATTTTAACAATATAAAGCTAATATAATTTGATTTACCTTTAAAAGTTAATCAAAACAGAAGAGATGGACTAGTTGAAACTACTAATTTTCTAAATAAATTACCAATTTCGAAATTACTAAGATTCTCTTCCTCAGACTCTCCTCCCAAAATTTTTCAACAAATAATATTAGGCTAAAATAATCTAGAATTGTAGGACAATCCCAATGACCAAGAGAACCATACTCTAGGACTTTTTTGTGGTATGGTTTTTAGTTAGTATTTTCATGAAACTTTTGTAGAATTATTTGTAATGATTTGAGAAAGAATTCTAATAGTCTAGGTCGAATCTCGAAGAGGGGCTGTAGGAGATTTTAGCGTAACATTCCTGAAAAATCATATGAGTGGTCCACAACAAGCCCAGAAAGAGGCTCATGGCCCGGCGGCGACATGGTATGCCTGGTAGAATTTTATGGGTCATCGAATAGGAAACAGGCAATTTTTGGTAGTTTTCTGTGAGAGTTAGCCCACGGATTATGGCACTACGGGGGGCTCCGGCACAACATTCCTGATAAGTCATACGAGTGGATCTGCAACAAGCCCGAGAAGAGGCCCAAGTATCTTGGCGACGACGACAGACGCCTAGTAGGATTTTATAGGCCAAAGAACAGGAAACAAGCGATTTCAGTAGTTTTGTGTGGGTTTTAGCCCACGAATTTTAGCGTTGTAGGGGGCTCCAGCGTAATATTCCCAAAATATTATACGAGTGGGTTCGCAACGAATTCGGAAGAAGCCCAGGTGGTCTGGTGGGAACAGAGGACCCCTGGTAGAATTTTATGGGCCAAGGAACAGGAAACAAGAGATTTTGACAGTTTTCTATGGGTGTCAGCCCACGAATTCTGGCGCTGCAGGGGGCTCCGGCACAACATTGCTGAAAAATTATACGAGTGAGTCCACAACGAGCCTGGGAAGAGGCCCACGTGGCCCTGAGGCAGCGGGAGAAGCCTGGTAGGATTTTATGGGCCAATGAACAAGAATCAGGCAATTTCGATAGCTTTCTGTGGGTGTTAGCCTACGAATTCTGGCACTACAAGGGGCTCCAGCGTGGCGTTAGCCCAAGATTTGGGCTCTGCCCGAGGATCTGGGCCAACATTTCCAAAAAAATTACACTGACCTGTCCATAAGTAGCTCGAAAAGTAGTCCAGGTGGCCCGACGATGCCACAGGACGCCTGGTAAGACTTTATGGGCCAAGCAACAAGAAAAGGCGATTTTAGTATTTTCGTGAGTGTTAGCCCGCGATTTGTGGCGCTGCCTAGGGACCCAGGCCAACTTTCCCATAATATTATGCCAACCTCCGTAACGAGCCCAACACGACGTTAGGTGGTCCGGTGGTGCCGCAGGACGCTTGGTAGGATTTTATGGACCAAGCAACAGGAAAAGACAATTTTGCTAGTTTTTTATGGGTGTGAGCCCACAGTTTGGAGCGCTGCCTGGAGATTCGGGCCAACTTTCCTTAAAAATACACTGACTTGTCCATAACAATCCCAGCAAGAGGTCGAAGTGGCACAGCGGTGCCACAGGATGCTTAATTGGACTTTATGAGCCAAGCGAAACAGGTAATTTTGGCATTTTTCCATGGGTGTTAGCCAACGATTGTGGCGTTGCCCAGGATCTGGGCCAACTTTCCCAAAATATTACACCGATCCGTCCGTAACGAGCCCGTCAAGAGGCCCAAGTGGCATTGACCAGATTTGCATTGTGTTTTTTAGCATTTAGAGGCTACTCAACAGGATTTAGATGACTTTCTCCATTTTCCGTATGTGTTAGCCCTTGGATTTTTTTAAGGGTATGGCTTCTACTCAAGTTTTTTGCAAAATCTTGAACGAACCATTCATAATGACATTGGAAAAATTTTCAATAGCCTCAGCCATATTTGTGTTTCGTTTGTTACCATTTAGGGACCATTCAATAAGAATGAGGCGATTTTCTCCATTTTTTATGTGCATTAGCCTATGGACTTATTTCTGGTATGACTTTCAGTAAAGTTTTCCATGAAACCTTTCACTAAACCGTTCATGGTGACAAAAGGAAGAATTCCAATAGCCCTAACCAAGCTAAGGCGGCTAGTAAAATTCTTCTTCAAATCATTACAAACAATTCTTTAAAAGTTTCACGAAAAAATTAACCAAAAGTCATAGCGTCAAAAAATTTATAGACTAACACACAAGAAAAATGAAGAGAATCGCTCAATTCATGTTTTCGATGCTTTGGAGGTGTTAGTCCATAGAACGATGATTGGATACAAGTGGACAAGTTCGAGACTCACTATCATTGCTCTTATTGTAGCTGAGCTTTAACCTGATGGAATAAAAATATACCCACAACAGTACACACAACTTTTCAACTCTTTCTTAAGACTTCTTTTGTTTCCTCAGATGAAATGTTTCTGTTCTCATAAACACTTCATCAAATCAATGAACTTAACAAAAGACAGCCACCAAGAAACAGGTATCAAAAGTGAGCAAATGTACATATAAAGTGAAACATATACAACTACATATCGATCCCAAACAAGTTGAAATCGCCTTTATGTATTCGACTTTCTTCCAATGCAAAAACTAAATTATGCTACTTTTATACACAGTACCCTGTTGGCTTGTACAAAATTTGGCTAAAACTTGAGTGCAAATGAGAAGATAGAGAAGCCTGCCAAAAAAGAAAAACAAATAACTACTAGTTGCTCTAACAATGTCATAAAAGATGCTTCCATAAAAAAACACTACAAGATAAAGATTTACACTGTTTGCCACAAATACAATTGAAAGAAGAACTAAGAGAGGCTAAGAGAAGAGATATAAGGAAGCAAAAAGAGACTATATAAAGGGAAATTGAGTAAAAGAGATGTGAAGAGAAGAAAAATTGGGTGCATCCCAATTCTAAAGAAAGGGAGGGTAAAGGCAAAAACAAAGATAGCACTTTGTTCTTCACAAGGGTAAGTCTTATCGAATGACACCTCAGAGAACATGCTAATGTACATGTTTAGCAAGCTGTGAGCTGGCCGAGTTTTGGTCAGATTTTCACAAAACGAATATCGCTTTGCCCAAAAGCGGTTCCACAAGCAGGACACTTGCGATGACGGATCTCTAGATTTCTCTGGATGCATGGATTGCAGAACAGATGATAACATTTTGTGATCACGACCTGCCAATATTTTAACAGTAAAATCAGGGTCAGGTTCGTTTGTAGCTCGTAAATAATTAAGCAAACTCTATACCTACAAGAGAAGCCACTTACAAAATTTATTTACAAAACCCATATGGCCTTAAACTTCATACACAGACAAGGTTGCTTCAGACAAGGTTGCTTTAGAGTCTAGATGGAACAAGGGGCATATGTTGTAAACCATATATTCACAAAAAAAAAAAAAACTCCCAGAGGGACACTCTGCTCTTGCTTTCAGCCTTTATTCCTAAACAAATAAGGGACACCTATATTTTGTAAATGGTTAAACTTCACTAACAGAGTGTGTAAAAGATTTTGCAGTGTGAAAAGCCCCCATCACATCTAAAATGGAATCTACATCATTTAAGGAGGTCATGTTGGACTTAAGGCTAGCAAAGAAATACAATTTTGTTTCAAGCTATTATGTTGCTATGCTTGCCTTCAAAAAAGTCTATCGTTTCTTTCCGTCCAACTTGTCCACCAAATGACAATGGAAACAAGCATCTTATATTCCTGAATTCTTCAAATGTTCAACCAGAAACAATTATCACTTCAGAAGCAAAAAAGAATGCATGAACATACCTCTTTCGGCCGATCAAGACACACTCCACATTTGAGAATACCCTTGGAATCATTGATTTCATCTTGCAGCTTTTGTACGGCAGCCTCCCCGCTTGCAGAAGTCAGTTCATCAACAGTATTATTCAAGTCCACTAGCTCTTCATCAAGCTTCTTTTTCTCACTCCTAGATTGACAAAATTTTCATAAAATCTGGAATCTAAACTCGAAGCAGATGCATAAAAAATTTATTTTTTTCACGAGCAGGAACATTCTACAATTAAAAATGCATGCACCAGCTAAATCCAACACACAGCTGAATCAATAGGGCTGAATAGACTAAATTTATCAGGACAATTCTACGAACGTCACACATTTAAAAACATACAAAACAGAAAGATAGGCCAAGCAACCAGCAGATTACTTGTTATACAACAGGCATTGGATTAAAGAATACATATCCACATAAGGCTAAGTCATTGACATCCAATTTGTAAAACAGCGAACTAAATATGCATTTAAAAAAACTACCCAAGGATGGAAAGAATATCACCTTTCAGTTTCCAGTTCCATCTGAATTTCATCCAGCTTTCTCTGGAGCTGTTCGTATTCCTTCTCAGCGGAGGAAGCAGCAGATCTCAGCCACTTCAATTCCTTATCAGCATCTCCTAATTCCCGCTTTGCAGTTTCCAGGAGGAATGCAAGATGTCTATCTTCTTGGGTATGACTTAAAGCTTCTGTAATGTGAACTCTCATCTGCAACATAATGATCATGGCTGAGAAAGAACAAACTATTCTAAATTAGACCTAAACATATGCCAAAAAGAGGCAGAAGGCTACCTGGTCTTCACTTTGAGCTATCCTCATTTTCAGAGATTTGAGATACGTTGTAGACTGCTGAAGTTGTGCTGCTAATTCCTGCTTCCGCGAGAGAAGTAAGCTTTGTTCCTGCTTTATCTTCACGCTCTCAGAAACTAACTGCATTTACATCCCCAAAGTAAATATAAGTCAACTGCATCACTTCCTATGAATAGCCCCTGGTGTAGGTTAGTCATTGCAATCAAAGAAAATATGATAATAGATACCTTTATATTGTAATCATCCCTCTCCGCCAATTGCTGGAGAAGATGTTGATTCTGCGTTTGCATGTCTTCATAGGCTTGACCAATAGTCTAAAATGTAAATGGATTAAAAGGATGGCAACAGAAACGAAGTGTGACGCAACAAATTGTAACAAAAGCAGCCACTTGAGTACCTCAATCTCAGATATATAGGTTTCAGCCTCCCCTTCTTTTATTTTTATCGCCTCTGTTAGCTCTAAAACATCCCTGCAGGAAAACTTTCATAATTACAGGATGAAAACAAGTATCTCTAATACATGGAAGATCATTATAAGATTTTAAATAAATGATGCACACTGGATAAAGCATATCTATACATGTCGACATTCAGTTCAAACAATTTTAAAGTGTGTCAGCAGCATATACATGGAACAGTCGATGAATTCCACTATAATAGAAGATCTACATGACCAAATACCCTTTTGATGTGACATTACGAAGAACCAAACAGAAGACCTCTCTTGTTCTTCATTCTCAAGAAGAGTGTATCACTAAGATTGCCTTCCATATAGAATGGTGTGTACTACCTACCATACATCATACAACTAACGAAAAGTTCCTCCACCTGACTCGGTTAAGAACTCGACGCTATGTCACACAGAGGTTGGTGGTTGGTTTGTTTTTTTTTTTTTTGGAAACAAGTTGGCATAAATGGTTTAATTGAATTGCAGGCTCCTTAATATAGATATTGATCAGAAAGATTTTTGCAGAGAACTCAGATCTCTGTTAACCAAAACAAAAAACTCAGATCTCTGTGATATCCCCATGACTACTTCCAATAGTTTTAAAGAATCTCTAAATATTCTGCCTCAACAGTTGCATCAGAAATTTGACAGCTGTCTTTATATATTCTAAACTAGTGCATTTTTTTTGATCAATGTGGTGTCGGACCCAGCTCATCTCGATTAATTCAACGGTGTACCAACTACCTCCCACCAGCATAAATATTGGTAACTCTGTCCATCAAAGCTTAACAAATAGGAAGAAACCACCTAAGTTTCTTGCGTCTGCTGGGATCGGTACATGAGACCTCATGGTTTTCAAACCCCACTTCATTGACCGCTAGGTCAAAACCTTGGGTGCTTCTACTAGTGCATTTGTAAGATGGGATTCAACTTAATGCAAGCTCATATTGTAATACAAACAACCACTACAGAATTAATCAAGAATAGAAAGCACTGATAGAATGACCACTTGTTCTTAGTGCTGCAAGGAAGCACAAGATTCATTTCAAGTAAGTACATTTCTAGACATTCCAGGAAGGCACAAAAAAGATCACACGAAAATCATGATGTTAGAAGCTAGTATCAGAGAAAGGGACCTGTCAGAAGCATCCAGTTCTGCCCTTAGTTCTGCAATTTCTGCCTCAGCAGCAGAAAGCCTCTGCTGACAAGCAGACTCAGCTTCATTAGCAGCTTTCACTCTCAATTCCAGATCATGTTCATTCAGAGCAGCTCTCAAGACTTCAGCTTGTGAGTGAGCTCTTCTCTCTGACTCTCTAATTTCCGATATGTCTCTAGCAAAGAGGTGAAAAGTCTTATTGTGAATACAGGAGACAATCAACTAATTGAAAACAAGCTCTTTCTCTTTTTTTTTTCTTTTTTTGACAACCAAGAAATCCCCAACAGCCAGACAGCACGCGATTCAAAAAAACTTGGGGGATAACAGTCCTGCCCCTCTGCCCTCCTACAACACTACACGTGGGCAAAATGGAAACCATCTTTACAGCATCCCCATGGTTGGTTCTCATATGAACCATGAAATTGTTTCATACCCACTCAATAATTCACAATATTTCTGGTAAAATTTGACAGCCAAAAGAACACTAGAACATATATAACACACCCATATTCACATGTATATATACATAGACTAATGAGTTAAAATTTCAAGAGCACTTGAAACTTATATACACGACCAAAAAAAAAATTAGAAACCTGCAATACTAGTATTTATACGATTTAAATCCTAAGAAGTACAATAAAAGTAAACTACCTGTCATCATAAATTTGCTGGCCAACCATGTCCAAGAAGATTTGAAGTTCCTGTTTGTCCCTCTGCATCTTCTCAGCCTGCAAGAAGACTCAGGCACATAACTTTTACTGATAAGGACAGAACTTGGTAATAAATAAGCATACGTCTATGCTGAAAAACTTACAAGTTCCTTTAGTGTTTGGATCTCAGGGGTCTGGTGAGCACATCTACTGATCAAGTCTTTGTGCTCAATAGCCTACAGCAGTAAGTGTTACACATTTCAGAATTAGAAACAGAATCACTTGAAATAAATGTGCCTTGATGTTCTCTATTAGTTCAGTTCCTGCTTTGATGTTCTCTATTATTTCAGTTCCCCTTTTTTGGGCTCTCGAGGAGGGGACAAGGAAAACCAAAGAGAAGTGGGATTAATAAAATGAATTCCTATTTACTAACAAAGAAGTAATCAGATATAAATTATTTCTGGTACCAAGACTCAACCTTTCTTTCTAAAGAAGCTTCCAGTGACCGTCTTTCTACACGTAAAGAAACAGCTTCTTGAGCTGTCTCCTTCCAACGATTTAGCTGAGCTTCCATCATTCCTATTTCTTTTGATAAAGCAGAGCCCATTATCTGAAACTCCTCTTTAATGTCTTTCCTTCCTGCAAAAATCAACCTTCTGTAAGCAGATTATTACACAAAAAATTTACCGACTAAAACTCTGACTTGAAAATACACCAACCTGAATCTTGAATAGCTTCTTCCATTTTGATTTCCATCTCATTCTTTTCAATTATGAATCTGTGCATGCGATGCTCCAATTCCTCAATCCTCGACTCAGAGTTATCAACTGCTTTCTTTGCTGCATCCACAGCCTCTGCTTTTGCAACCAGTTCTTTCTCTCTTCGTCCGATGAAAGACCTGTCAGCCTGAATTCAATTTTAAGCAAAGACGACATGCTAGAATACCACCGAAACCACAATGATATATGAAAAGTAATGTAGCTTAACCTGAAGAGAGTCAGCCAGAGCTTTGTATCGTTCTGCCTCAGAATTCCAATGATGAAGTTGATCATTGCACAAGGTATAAGCCCGAGACGAATACACATATCTGTCGTCTTTTAGTTCATTCTATATGGATAGAAACCAAAATTTAGCCTCACGGCATGGAAGCACTTGACCATATAATTTCAAATGAAGTTCGAAATTTTACTGAATAGAGGAAATTCTTCTTAAAAACCTGATGATCTTGCAACTGCTTCAACAAATGCAGATTGTCTTCCTGGGAATCTTGAAGCTCAGCGAAGCGGTCCTCTTTCAGTATCTGCAATCAAAACCAGCATTTCTAAATGGGCATCATAACGCAGGCAAGACACCAGGGTGAATAACAGTCACAGTACCTTTGCCTCTTCTATAGACTCCTTCAGTTCCCGCACACCTTTTGTTCGGTCTGTATGCTTCTCAGGTGACATACTCCCATTAACCGCACTGGAAATTGTTTCCTTCCCCCCACATGCCACATCTTTCTGCATTTTCAAAGTAACCAGCTTCCTTCTACTATCTTCAAGTTCTGTCATTCTTTCCTCCAGCTCACCTTTGAACATTACCAATCAACACATATTCAAGGGACAGTGGCAGTTGCTCAAAATACGTTAGTCAATACAGATAGTGCACATCCATGTTACCGTATATGCAATGCCTGAAGATAAACACTACATCTACAATTTGGACATCCATGTACTAAACACAAATCAGTTTGATATCAAAGTTGAACTCTAAATCACAATACTGAATGTACTAAATATCTCACATAAGGTACATGTACGAGCTGAAAAAAAGATATGCACATGAGTGCACAACTATCCCCTCATACACAACAGTTAATGCTAAACATCACGAACCAACTAGGACAGTCATATGCCCAGAATTAAATATTGATGTTAATCTCAAATACAGAACACTGAATGTACTTGAGAGATCTCATCTACTGTGTTTGTGGAAACAAATGTTGTAAGTACCTTCAAGACTTTTCAACTCAGATCGATCCACCAAATGGCTTTGATTACAAGCTTCAATTGCATTGGCATATTCTTTGTGTTTCGAATGAAGAACATCAATCACTTGACGGAGATGATTAGCCTCTTCCTTCATCATATCATCAATCTTACTGAGAAGATTGATAGCATCTGATAATCTCAATCATAAAATAATTAGATTAGACCTTATACCAGCACCAATTATATACATAGTAATATAATAACAAAGTAAATTCCTAAGGCAACTAAAAGTTGCAATGTAATTAGAGAATAAAGGAGGGGGAAAAGTAAAACAACATCAAGGTCTTTCCAGGTTCCCAACCTTCTGCAGATGACATTCCTTCCAAAAGACGAGCAAAATTTTCGGTTTTACTTCGCTGAGCATCAATTGCATTTTCCAATGATTTCATCAATTCAAGAGTAGAAGAGTGACGCAGATCAAGAGCTTCTCCGATATTCACAATGGATCCATCATTGGCGTTGCCTGGAATGGCGTTCATTTTCAACACCCTACACAAGAATATCTCCTCCGCAGGACATGATGGAATTGAACCTAAATGTTTTTTAATCAATGAGTTATTATAACTACAACGCAAAAGAGCTTATTTTTTCAACATCGAACTTCCAGGATGATACAGAAAATCAAATTCACTTATACTTCTAATAGCCAACCTCCAGAATAATCTTGATGATCCAAGCTTTGCAGAGCAATTTGATCGGCCCCACTGCGTGCCCCAAGGATAATCAGATCATCATCTAGCTACATGGGAGTAATTAAAACACCATCAAAACGGGGCAAATCACAAGTAGGCCATTTTGGCCATTCAAACACCAAACTATTAGGGTAAGCAAATTACCTGATTCCAGATCCGATTTAATGAAACCAAGAAGTCATCATAAGAAGCTTGTTTTTCCCTTAATTCTTTCAATTTGGCTTCAAGATCATGTAACTTATGTTTCTGTGCATCTAACTGTTGTACTAGTTTCTGATTTTGATACTGGAGAACTGCAGCATCAACCTGTCAAAAAGAGAACTCGAAACTATCATCCAATTTTAATAAGATCTGTACATTTTGAAACCCTTCTATTATAACTACAATTCATCCACATATACAAAGACAATGCAAAATCATAATAACAATATTTCCAAACTAGATATCATGTAATTTGTTCATCAAGAGTTATTTATTCTCTTACTCCGAAGGGGAGAGAGAAAATTGTAAATCAGGCTAAACAAAGATCATAAAGAACAAGATACAGTTTTGCAAAGGACAAATTCAACCGACAGGGATTACTTTTTTCTTTTTTCTTAATGGTGGTATCCAGACCAGCTTGTGAGTACCGCACTAATACCAATTAATTATCTGCAACAGTGAGATTTCCATCTTAAATATTTGCTACTTTCCTTTCTTTTTTTGAGATCCGCTACTCAAAACGAACATATGTTATGTAACGCACTTATTATTGAATCATGTATTCACTTTCAAAAAAGGTATTCCCTTGAGATAAAATCAAACCCCTACTTCATAACTCTTTGACTCGAACTTGTGTCATTACATGTTAACGAGTAGTGGTAAATGGTAAATGCAAAAGTAAGAATGGTTCTTCTCTGCATTACACAACTGGACATATATATGCACTGTGGTATTCTTGCAACAGATCCATCTAAAGGGAACTGAATCCGCACAAGATTCCACCAACAAAATCCTTGCTAATTTAATATTTTAAGTTTTTGTGACGAGGGTTCCTAGGAAACAGCTTCTCTACCTCTGCCCTCCCCAGACCCCACTTGTGGGATTCCACTGGGTATGTTGTTGTTGTTGTTGTTGGCAAATGAGTCATTGTTCGACTTTTCTGGGAAGAACGTTCCCAAGCTAACCAAGAATAGTCATGCTACTATCACACTCATTAATTGATTTAGGGCGTGGGCGTGGCCGTGGGGCGAGGCGTAATCCCTGAGGCATAGGGCGTAAACCCATGGATCTTTCATATATTAATTTAGAACGTAATCAAATAGCATAACAAAACCAAAAATATAAAATATAAATAAATAGTTTGAAATACTTCAAGATATGATTAAAGAAACTCATAAAAAATAAAACTTCTAACATAATTTTATAAGTATAAATAATGCAATGATATAAAAGCTATTATGAGAAGCAAATCAGTTTTAACATCTGAACTTTCAAATAAAAAAAGAATCATAATTTCTTAAAAGATATTACTGTCATACTATGCAAGTTACTTTCATAAAAGAGAATAATCACATAATTTTATTAATGTTATGAAAAACCATCACTCCATCAAAACCAAAAAAAATTACTTTCAAATACAGAAAGAATAAAATATGGTAAATTGAGCCATATGACAAACACATAGACCAATGATAAGTAGAGATGTAAATTTCGGCAATGTATTTTGGAAGCTATTAATGTTAAGCGATATTCACCCTCATGATGTTCTCAAATAATAAATATGCAATATTAGTACTTGTTATTTGAGTTATTCTCAATCTTATTATTTATATAGATGATAAAAAACTATTAAGCATACCATTTAGTAAAACTTTATGAGGATCAACAACGCTAGCTAGTCAATTTGACACATATATTGTACAAGATATGTTAGGCGAGCCCCAAGCGTTGCGCATGTTAGGGCGACGGGTGTAGAGTTGAGCGCTTAGGACCTTAGTCTCATAAAATTAAGCCTCACATGTAAGGCTCGGGGCTTTTTACCTATGCCCAGCTCAAGGCGAGTCCCAAAACTACCTTTTAAAACAATTATGCGATAAAAAATGATGATGTGAAATCAGATTGACATGAACTTGAAATTTTGTTTAGACATGCAATTTAGAAATTCTTAAGTTGTATTGTTATCATATGATGAAAACCCCACAAGTTGTGAAAACTAACAAATTTCCCCAATTCTAATTCAATCTTTACCAAATGAGAAAATCATAATTCAGAAACAAGATATCAGAATATCTTAGGACGATGCATTGATAAACACAATTTTTCACATGTCCTTTTATGAATAAATGTTTGACATAACAAACTTCCAAAGATCCATAATTTTATAAACATCCATTAGTCAACAATAGTAATAACTAATATTCTTTAATATAATCTTGTACCCCTTCATGGGAGCATGAATCTTTCTCTGCAAAATTTAAAATGATGGATCTTTCTCTTATAAAACCAAGTTTTGCATTTTATAAAAATTGAAATCATGATATGGAATCCCGGTTCAAGCTTGTTGGATAATTTGGGATTTGGATGATGATCCCAAATTGCATGTCCAAACGTTGATTTGAAATCATGACAAGCTTTGTAAGTTTTGTGCTGACAAGGAATCAAGTTATGCCCCCATTAAAAAAATTGCAAAAAAAAAGGCAATCATACTACCGCTTAAAGGAAATAAAAAAAGGTTTAAAATAATTAAATGACACTATGAGCTAAATTCTCCTTAAAAGGTAGATGCTCGAATCAAAATCAACTCATACGCAAAGGTATGGCCTACTGGTTAGTGAAGTGGGTTGAGCATCAAATCTAGCCTTTGTGGATAGAGTTACCTGATATAGGTTGGTAGTTGGTCGTGGGTGGTGGAAGGTAGCCCATGAAATTAGTCGAAGTCCAGACAACCTGACTTAGATACCACGGTTATTAACAAAAATCAAAACTAACCCATCTGCAGATTTCCCCAAATTTGAAATTCCTATAAACTTTGGCAGGAAAAATTCATATCTAAAGTTTGCTCAACCTCAGACTCGTTACAGCCAAAAACAAACTATAATCCTTCCTCCTATGTGGACCAACGTCCACTTCACTCTCCTCCTGGCCTTTTAGATAACTATGCCAAATTAAAAAAAGTATTTATTTAGCATGGACATCAGACTTAGTACCTACATACGTTAACATAGAAGAATGAATAGCATGGAAAATAACAGTAACTCTTGTGCCAAACCCCTTGAGCTACAAAAAAACCCACGCAAGCTTTCATTTATTAGGCGTGAAAATCTGGCAGATGATATCCATTCAATCCACTTCCACCACCTATTCCCAAATGATATCTTCAGTATTAGTATGTCCAGGAACTCCCTATTTACATAATCAACGGCCTTCTCAACGTCCAATTTGCACAAGAATTTTGGCTTTCCTCGCTTCCTTCCTTTGGAGAGTCCGACATCAATCTTTTAAGATTAGGTGGTCGCTTTAATATGGATTGAGCAATCCTTTGAGATTTAGTTAGCCCAAGGTCCTTTTCTTTAATATGGTATAAGAACAAGATCCATCACAATTCTCATTTTCCGACGTTCGGCCACACATTAAATTGTCTATGCTCCAAATGTCCGGCCTTGAGCATAGAGAAATTGTGAAAAGTACCATATCGGTTCTAAGATTTGTTTTCCTTTCAAAAATGCATTCAAAGAGGTAGCCATTTTCTTGTCCAACACTTATTTTAGTCTAGTAAAAAGCACCTTAGTTTCTCAGACTTTTCACTTTCAACGTTGCACCTGCATTGATACGACGAGTGGGATCCATATCGGATTTGGTCCGTTGATTTTGGGTACTTTGACCAAATCAATGGAGGAATTTAGGACAAATATAATGAGTTTTGTAATAGTAACAAAAGCCAAGCTGAAATTAAAGAAAAATTGAATACCTTGTATATAGAAGTTTCTATGTTAGTTTTTTTCCTTTTATCTTCTTAGATTCTCCTCTTCATCAATATTTTCTCCTTAGAATAATTTGTAAGTATTCATATAATGCCTCATAATTTAGACATAGAACTCTATTTTTAGATATTTGAATTATATTTATCCGAATTCCCAAAAACCTATTTCCATACTTGGATTTGCACCTCCAATTCTTAAAATTTAGATCATGAAGGATCCCACCTCTAGATTTGCACCCATATTGGACACTCACACTTGAGTCCGAGCAACTTAGCTTATTAGCATGTAGTCCTTCTGGTTTGAAGCTCCCTCTTCTTTTGGTATGATGGTTATGAATGATGTTCTGTTTTGAAATACTAAAAGGAGATAGTTTCTAACTGTGATTACTTGCTCCAACTCTCTCTACTCAAACAAAATTTGGATTGATCCAGGATTAAAATAAATTCGTTATGTCAAACTAGAAGTAAATGATGTCCAGCATTGAATGAATTTCAGCAATTCAAGAAACAATTGAATTCTTACAATGCAATCGTCTCCAACTGACTTAGGAAATCAAACCTAATCATACATTTAAAGTACCAGTCACATACAAAGGTTTTTCTAATGATCAAGTTTCATAATTAATTAAGGTTCATGGTAATTTGTATGTCGATTCGATATCAAGAACATCCCTGAAAAGCATTATCATATATTAGCACTGTATTGGTATTTGACATCAACACTTTACGGCACCAATCAATAATCATAACTCACGAGTCCTAGACCATCAATTCGTGTTCAATTCTGATCCACATTTTGAGACAATAAACTTGAGAAGAGTAAATTCGAGAGAATAAGGGCAGGGAAGAACATGCCGTGAGGGGAAGAAGCAACATAAGACGATAAACTTCCATCAAAAGCATCCATCTTTATCTCTTTCTTTAAGACAGTAGTAAACGCAAACTCAATCATTTGCATCTGCTTGACGCCATCAAAGAATCCATTCACTTCATTTTAGTAAAAGAAAAGGTAGATGGTGCAAATTCTCTTTTGGCGATTTGCACCCATTGCCATATTAAGCACCTAGTAAATGATGGCACGAGATAGTTTACAAGTGCACCCCCTTGAGATTCAGAATAATCGCATCTTATACAAAAGTACGTAAACTTAAACAGCATGTAAAATCCTTTATTATCTACTACTCTTTAATCACCACACCACATTAACGTATTACACTAACACTTCTATTGTATCTAGTTCATTCACAATTTTTAAACAGAAGCTCACTTCGTGCTTCTAAAGTATTTAGCAATACATTTATATAAATAGTGAGAAAATGAACAGTACAACCATACCAATTGTCATTAAACAATGCCTAAACATTTACAGGCATAAGAAACAAGAAGGATACACTTCTTAGAAAGCACAACTACAGTCTCTCAAAAGGGATTTGTTTTATAAGAAGAAAAAAGGTATTTAGAGACAGCTTTGTCTTTCTATATTGGGAAATCTTAGCAGCTGAAACTCCTACCTTGTCAGTGAGGGTTCTATTCCCCACCTTCTAATCCCCTACCAATTTCCCCTTACCGTAACCCAATTTTGAAAGGAAAAAACAAGAAGGCTTTTCTTTGTCTCTTTCTCCCTTACAGTAGTGACCAGCTTGCACTATTTCAATGAATACACAAAAAGACAAGAACCGTTTTCTTTGTCTTTTTCTCTCTTTTAGTAGTGATAGCTTGCGCTCTTCCAACTACTACACGCATCATCTCACCGACACCTGTACTAGGCAACTCTACCCACCTACGCTAACCGAGATGGGAAAACATCACTCCTTCGAACTCCATTGAAGCTACGCTACGGCATTGGCATGTGCCTTTCATTACTTGTCCTCTACAGCAAATAGTATCCCACTGATCATCCATACAACTTAAAAAAAAAAAGAAAGAAAGAAACATCACCTTGAAAAATTTCTCCTCAAGATCACACCTTTACAGCTCATAAAGCCCTAATTTTAGGTTTTATAGCAAAAAACACATCATAAAGCCCTAATTTTAGGTTTTATAGCAAAAAACACAACTTCCCTTCTCATGTCATAAATAACCACACTCTAATTCAGCCAAAAAACTGTAAACCAGTCAGATCATCAATCTCTTTACATCAAAATTAAACCAAAAAATCAACAAATAAAATTTTAACAAAAAATTTATATCCCCTTATGCTAAAACAGATAGAACAGTACATGAAAAGGGGTCAGTCTTCCTTCAACTATGGAACCCTAAAACACATAACTACAAAAAATCACTTCAATTGCAAAAATAAATTGAGGGCATTAAAGAACATGTAAAACAAACTAATCTTACAGCTTTATTATCAGAAGAAGTTTTCAAATGACGAGCCATGGTGGGTGAAGAAAAAACAGAGTTGAGATGAGGACGCTTCTTCTGAGGCTCATCAGATGCAGCAGCAGAGTTCTCCATTTATATCTTTGATGTGAAATTCATGAACCCAACTGTAAGAAGAAGAAAAAAATTACAATCTCCAATTCCAAAAACTTCAAAATTCTCCAAATTCTTGAAATCAAAGTGAAAAAAATGATGAAAAAAACCAAGAAAATGGCATCAATCGGTGGAGAAGAGAAAACCCAGAAAAGCGGTGAAGTGGGGT
>JAOTQJ010000001.1:673334-691391 GCA_025642045.1 Solanum sejunctum | reverse complement strand
AAAGAACATAAAGTACATGATCCCACAGTACAACTAAAGGTGGTCTCTTATCCTATACCAGTGCATAGTTTCATTTGTGTTTTTACTTCGTATATAGTATTTTTTGCCTTATATATTCAGTATATTATCTCGTACTGACGTCCCTTATGGGGGACCTGCATTTCATGCTGCAGGTATAGGTGCTAGTAGATCTCCCTAGTAGAAGTACAGGATATCTAGTTGTTGTTACCAAGCTCCAGGTTGCTTCGAAGCTTTGTGTGTGTCTAGAGCTTATATTTTTGTATTGTACAGTTAGTCGAGGCGGGGCCTATGTCGACCCTTATTAGATACTTTTTCTTATCTAGAGGCTTTATAGACTATGTAAATTAAAGTATAGTCATGTCTAATACTTTAAACACCATGGCCCAATGGCCTAGCCATATGTATTTCCTTTTGGCTTGTTATCACTGTTTATTTTCTTAAAGGCATGTCAAATATAGAAATCCCTTATAATATGTATAAAAAGCGCATGGATATAGGTTGGTTCTCCCGGGCCTTATTGGCAATGGGTGTCAGTCCGCCCTAACAAGACTTTCGGCGTGACAGCAGCGCCACAATCCGTGGACTAACACCTACAGAAAACAGTCGAAATCGCCTGTTTCAGCTTCCTTGACCTATAAAATCCTATCAGTTCTCCCCCAACGCTGACGGGCCATCTGGGCCTCTTGCCATGCTCATTGCGAACCCACCCGTGTGATTTTTCGAGAAAATTGCATCTGAGCCCTATGCAGCATCATAATTCATAGGCTAACACCCACAGAAAACTGTCCAAATCGCCTTTTTCAGCTTCCTTGGCCCATAAAGTCCTACCAGGCCCGCCAATGCTGCCGGGCCACCTCGGCCTCTTGTCGGGCTCGTTGTGAATCCACCCATATGAGTTTTCAGGAATGTTGCATCGGAACCCCATGCACCGCCAATATCTATGGGCTAACACCCACAGAAAACTACCGAAATCGACTATTTTGGCTTCCTTGGCCCATAAAATCCTACCAAGCCTCTGCCAACGTCGCCGGGCTACCTGGGTCTCTTGTCGGGCTCATTGCAAACCCACCTGTATGACTTTTAGAGAATGTTGCGCCGAAGCCCCATGCAGCGCCAAAATTCATGGGCTAACACCCATCGAAAACTGGGGAAATCACTTCTTTCCGCTTTCTTAGCCCGTAAAATCCTACTAGGCCTCCGCCAATGCCGCCAGGCCACCTACCCCTCTTGTTGTGCTTATTGTTGACCCACCTCTCTTTGCGAACCCACTAATATGATTTTTAGGGAAAGTTGCGCCGGAGCCTCTTACAACGCCAAAATTCGTCGTCTAACACCCACAGAAAACGCCGAAATCACCTACTTTATGTTCCTTGGCCTAGTAAATCCTGTTAGGCGTTCCCCGCTGCCACCTTGCCACGAAGGCCTCTTTCCGAGCTCATTGCGGACCCATCGTATGATTATTCGAGAAAATTGCATCGGAGTCCCATGCAGCGCTAGAATCCGTGAGCGAACACTCACAAAAAACTGCTAAAATCGCATGTTTCCTGTTCCTTGACCCATAAAATCATATCAGGCATCCCCCGCCGCCGCTGGGCCACCTAGGCCCCTTTTCGAACTCATTTCAGACCTACTAGTATGATTTTTCGAGAAAGTTACGTCAGAGCCCCCTGCAGCGCCAGAATTTGTGGGCTAACATCCACAAAAAACTGCCAAAATCGACTGTTTCCAATTTGTGGGCTCGTTGCGAACCCACTTGTATGATTTTTCAAGAAAGTTGCGTCGAAGCCTCCTACAGCGCCCATAAAATCCTACTAAGCCTCCCCCACTACTGTCGAGCCAACCAGGCCTCTTACTGAGCTCATTGCGAACCCACTCGTATAATTTTTCGAAAAAGTTGCACTGAAGCCCCCTTACAAAGACATGAAAATTTGAGAAAATCATCTAATTCTTATTAAGTGACCTTTAAATACTAAAAAAATATTTACGAACCAACACACGAAAAAAAATCACTTTATGTATGTTAAGTTGCCCATACTAAATATGATGCGAATCATGATGAAGCTACAATTATTATCCCATGTGTCCCATAAAGATTTATCAAAACAAAAGATTACGCAATAATCATATATCTAGTATAGGCGATAAGAAAGTCACATAATTCTTGCTAAGTTGTTCTAAATGCTCAAAGCGAGGCTACAAGTATTATTCTAGTATGAATGATTCTACGAAGATTTTGAGAAAAATGCTCAAAAAACATATTATCAAAAAAATCACGAACACACAAAAATTGAGAAAGTCACCTAATTCCTATTAAATTATTATTAGGCTATAGATATTTTTCTTCAAGCCACTACGAATGATCCTGAAAAGATTGACAAAACAATTACCCAAAAGTCATATGATGATAAAATCAAAGACGTTCCACACATGACAAATTGAGAAAAATAATATTTCATGACCCTAAAATATTTTTTAAAAACACTGTGTGGGTCATGTAAAGGCTACAAGTATCGTTACATATGTTCCCATAAAATTATTTTGCAAAAGATGCTAAAAAAGAGTTGCATATAGGTTAATATAAAGGCTAAGGGTATAGTTGGGTCGTTACACATGGTATATCAAGATTATAAAAAGGGCCAAATAGAAACTTCAAATATTGGAAATTCTAAGTTAAATACAACACATGATCAACACTCATTCCAATAGCACCTGTAGCATGCATAAACTCAACAGTAATCAGAAACCATCCAATGGCACAAACAATCTGAACTGATGGTCTACTGTATAAGTCTAAATTCGTTACCAGTGCCAACTAAGTTATACTCGAGTTTAGAGAACACCAAAGAGTCGTTCATACAAATAGAAGGAAATCCATATTACAGCATTCATCTGCTAAAGATAAAGAGCTCACTGTCATGGAGACACCATGGTTTGGATCAGGGTGAGTAGGGAGGACCACCAGGGCTCCTGCTACGGCTCCTGCTAGGACTCCTGCTATGACCCCTGACCGGAGGATGCTCCCTCCTAACTGGACTTCTGCTGCGGCTCCTTGGACTGTCATCATATGGTGAATGCTCTCGCACTGGAGTTAGACTTCGACTCCTTGATCCATTATGTGGTGGAGGAGAGAGGTTACGTGCAGGAGATCGCGAATATGACCGCTCACGACTGTATCTTTTCTCTTCAGGTGAGATAGACCTGCAAAAATCATTGAGTGAAAACTAGATGGGAAAGAAGAGATTAGCAGACAAACCAAATTCAAAATGGAACATCTGTATGGTTTCAAACGAGCAAACTTCCAAAGTATCAATTGCTCTACAGTGGTTTTTATCTTTTCATCGGTCAGTCAAATAGTCCCTCAGTCCCACTTAAGCTTTCATTTCAACTCAAAAAAATTGTCCAACTATACCCATAAAAATACAACAGCAGAACTTGATCCATCCCCACCTTCAAGTTTGAATGTGTTCATTTGCAAAATGAGTTCTTGTACTTCATACTCCCCGCCCCCCACCCCCTCTTTTTCTTGACTCACTACTCAAGTCCCACAGATTTGATCTGGAGGAACTTGACAAAATTAAAGACTGAAATCAACAATTAGTTGAATTAATAAAAAATAATGTATGCATTAATTTGATGTATTAATAGTATCTTGTTTGATACAAGTTCATGCTACATATAACTAACACTCCATTATATATTAAACTGAGGATTACTAATATAATAAATTTCTAGTATTATATATGGTATTACTTCATACTATGTTTGATAAGTTTTTTGGACCCATTTATAACTAATTCATATATTAGTTAATAGCATATATCGTATTAATATCTCTCATTTGATGTATTAACTAATGCCTAAATTTAATGTCATGGGATAAATATATAGAGACAAAAATATCCTCAAATTCTTTTAACCTTTTTAAAAAATTTCTTGATTTTATGTTTTATATTTGTAAGTTTAGACCAATAGATTTAGGCATGCAAAAAATTTTTTTAAGAAATTAATAATTTATTAGATCAACTGTGAATAGGGGCATAATAGACTTTTGACATAAATCATGCCAAAATGAGTGGTGCTAAAAATATTGATGAATTTAATTGGAAGTTGAATTTTCTAACATTAGTATCTGTAATTTTTGTGACAGAGACTAATAAAAACAAATTCAGATAAGAAAATACTTATGTAAGCCTCAGATAGTCGATCACACATCAATAATGTTCAGACGGTAATTCCAAATATTTTAAAAAATCATCACAGGCTTCAATAATATTTGCTTTCAAAAGAAACATAAAAATTAATTAACTAAAATGTAATCGCACGAAACGGCTCCGTGAAGGAATTGAAAAATCCATACACAGATTCCTATCAGAATGAGAAACGTCAATGAAAACTTGTTATTGGTCCAATCATAGCATCGTCGGTCATCGCATTTTGCTACCGACAACGTGGCATCGGACCTTCATCAGATAATACTAATTTAGAAATGGAACCCTTAGCATGAAAGAAACATGCACAATATTTATGAGGAAATCAGTCTAGCTTTATTAAATAGGTAGGGATATAACTTGATAAACTAAAAAAATTATTGTATTCTCAAAAGGATGAGAAAAAAGGAGCTGCTTAAGCACTCGTTACAAGGACAAAGGGGGTGTGCATTTATAAATTGCCTGATAAACCTACAAGGCACAACTTGGAGAAAACAAGTTCTAAATATGATTTTCCACAAGCAAACAAATGGATCCAAAGGCAGCATGCTTTTATCAGTTAACTAGATCAGAAGACGCAAACAATAAATCTCAATATTAAACTAAATACCAAAGAAAATTGTGTGATAGGGCCTGGCTGGTTGTTGGAAGCACATCATTATGACAACCTAGAACACCTTTAATAAGCAAACAACAAATAAAAAATAATATTGCATACCTCGAGTAGTGCCTCCTCTTGGGAGAATAATCACGGCCATATGATCCTGACCTTCCATGCCGTGAAGGTGGAGAGCGGGAATATCGAGGGGGAGTACGTCTCCGATCATAGAAGCGGCCACCCCTGTTGTTGGCAACAAAATCAAATTAAATGAGTATCCAAACAAAACAATCAACCAATCATTTGATGAGCTGGATCTAATGCCATTCATTATAGGTTTTAAAATGCAAGAACTTCAACTGGATTGAACAAATTATAGGAAACAGGAGAAACTGGCAGATTATTTTATACTACCTCAATCCATCTTAACATGTTCACTGTACTGTTTTGGATGTCCAACAATATTTGTCCAGTTTATCAAACCAAAGAAAAATTTACAATTTTGTGTCTATTTTAGACTTGTTACTAAATAGTATTTTTCATTTTTCAATCATTAGATCACTCATATTTAATAAGGATAATTAGAAAAAATTACCCCTATCATTTACTGCATCTTAATCTCTATGTCAAGTCGATGTTGGAGAGCTACTGTTGGACAGATGGAGTAGCAACAATGTGGAGTACCTAATGGTTTACTTTCAAACATCAAAGCCAAAGTAAAATATCGACATGAAAGACAGGAAACTTCTGCTACTGCACGAGACAACAAGGACCACCACGACAGAATTTAAATAGACTAATTTGACGTAAGCAAATGAAATACAAAGTATTACCTTCCACTACGTTCCCTATTTCTCATTTCATTAGGTTTTTTCCTGTTTTCCTCTGCAAAAACCACAGTCAGTTGCCGACCTTGAAAACCTTGTCCATCCATCTGATACTTAGCTTCTGCAGCATCCGCAGGATCCACAAACTGGACAAATCCAAAGCCTCGTGGTTCACTGTGAAAAAGAGGTGAGAACACAAGAACAGAATTAGAACATTAGAAACTTCATAAACACTACGGTGTTTGGCAGGCAATAGGAATATAAGACCCCCTAGCTTAAGTCCTCTGAGAGATGTTTAAACATTAAGAACAAACAGAGTACAAGGCCAACCATTTAAAGATTCAAATTAGTCAAGTGCTCGCAATCTTCCACCACACACCCAAAAGGGCTGATCAAGAACAAATATTGGGAAACTAGATTCTACGAGATAGATATTGAGGAAAACAAAGAACTAGCCAACACTGTAACAAGAGTTCCAAAAACAGCACAAATACAAATAATCCCACCAAAATGTAATTCCTTCATAAGCACATAAGCAAGCACATGGCTGCTGACCTTGAATGTATCAGTTTAAAGATGACTTGAAATTCTTCAAGACTTGAAATCTTGAAATCTTCACATTGTATTCAAATCCAAATTCCTTCAAATCTTCACTATCATTAACATCACCTTCAACTCTTATTACTTGATTGATGTCAAGAACTCTTACTACTTCAATGTGTCAAGGCTTACTACTTGAATGAAGTCTTCAAGACTCTTTAAGTTTCGCTGCTAAATTTCACAACTTATAAAAGCACAGCCCGGTTTGTAACAACAAAGAATTAACCAATAAATTTCAACACTTTTGGGAAAATAATTTATGGTATCACCAAAAACAAATTCAGGGAAAAACTTCAAGTGCAAAAGGGTACCAAACAGTGTGTTAGAAGGAAATAAAATTTCCGATATTAATTTTCAACAGAATGGTGCTCGACTCTGTAAATATACTGGTCAGAGAGAGAGAGAAGGTATGTTTTCCTCCCTGTTTTTCTTTCTTCTTCCTTTTGATACCAGAAGAATTGAGCAGATGAATAATCACATGCAAAACAAGCTCACCCAGTGTAGTAGTCCCTCGGCAAGTAAATATCCTTCACAGGGCCAAATTGCCCGAATGGCCTTCTGAGGTCTTCTGGCCTGCATGCAAGCAGTAAAATGTGTCGGACACCAATTTACACAAGTACAAGCCTACATCTAATGAAATACAATGAAGGAAAGTAGCACAATTATATTATTGAACTGTTTCTGCTTATACCAAAGAGTTGGCATCCTGGCCAACTTCGCTATGGACAGTCTCAAAAGTAATCATATGAGCACTTTCTATAACAGCAGTATGTTTACATGAACCATTACAAGCATAAATTCACTAAACACTATTACAGCAATTAAGTAACGGACTGGCAAAAGGCATTGAATACTTCAAGTCCAACATATCATATGTTAGAGGACAATCATTAGCACATACCTACAATCATGGCGAAGGTTTCGAACTAACAGACTAGTTGGAGCATCTCTACTATGACCACCATATCGACCCCTGGGACTCGGGCTTCTTCCTCTCCTGCCATAACCTCTTGGTGGTGATGGGCTGTAACTTCTCCTCCTCATTGTAACAGAATCTTCACAAGGCAGAACAAGAGTGAGGAAAATTTTTACAAACACAAAACTATTGGATCAACCAATACAGAAACCACACTGAGGATGCAAAAGAAGGATGATAACAAAAAGAGAAACTATGCTCATTGAGAACAGCATCAAGGCATGTGTACTCAGATATTTCAAATAAGAGAAGGTACAGTAAATATTCCCCAACTATTCTCATCCTTGGCTATAGCTTAGTAAAATTGTATATTATAAATAAACATGAGATTTCACCATAAAGCATTCTATTTCGAGCCAACCACAAAGAGAGCGGGAAAAAACGCCCAATACTTCATATCAGATGTAAAGAAAACAAGGAAAGTAATTATTCAAGTTATGATCTGAGATATTATAACCAAAAAAGGAAACCAACCCAAGAAAGGAAAGAAATAGATAGGACACAGAGAATGATCAGCTAGAGCTAATACATGATAAAATGCCATCATATCAGCAATCACTAGTATGAAGTTCATCATATCATTCTCCACAACCATATTGAGCTACTTCATGTTAAAGAATTAGCTCAACATGCAAAAATATTCATTTAGAACTACTTCAAATTAGGAGGATAAAATGTCAATGGCAAAATTATGAAGACATTTTGGTTGATATTTTTAATTGTGTGTGTATATCTTGTGTAATGCAGAGATCGACCAGTCATTGCTGCATGTCAATCAAATGCAGGAACAAGTCTACTCAACAAACAAGAAGAACTAATTTAAGGGACCAATAGAGAATGATCAGCTAGAGCTAATACATGATAATATGCCATCATATCAGCTTTCAAACTTATATAACACTCATCATCTCATCCTCCACAAAGATGGTTGGTTCAGAATGTGATGCGTAAATATGATTGAAAAGGTTTCAGTGGTTAAGTCATACACAACAAAGACATAGTTCAAGGAGTACATTTGAAATCCCAAAATGAAAATGCAAATCATATATTAATAAGTGATGAGTAGTATCATACAAAATATAATTCAAGCAGAACGATCAGCCAGTACGAATACATTATGAATGGTATCATACAGCAGTCATGACAGTATAATATTCATCATCTCGTTCTCCTGAATATAAGAAAAAAGAAAGATTTTGAACAACAATAAACAGGAAGTTAAAGGAGTCCACTAACACACTCTGGTTCAGTTTGAAACTACAAATGTATAACTGCAAAAATGATCAAAAAATAATATAGTCAAATCCCTACAAGTTAAATTAAGAAGAAAATCAATGTGTATGCAGACTCAAAATGGCTGTTGATTACAAGTAGCAACCACTTGTTAACCTGGAGAATAGCTATGCCTATTTTACATACCCCTATACATGGTGTCTCGCACAAAATTAAAGAGCCACCATTAAGCTAATTTACATTTTATGCAAACAACAACAACAACATGCCTAGTGGAATCCCACGAGTGGGGGCTGGGTAGGATAAAATGTACGCAAACCTTACCACACATAAGGGAATGCCACAAATAACTAGTTCAGCTAAACACATATAAATTCTCAATTAAGGCACATACACAGGTCCATTTAAAGCTAATAGCCTAATACAATCAACAAAGAGGAAACTAAGGTCAGATTTGGCACTCCCCCATAGATAATCCTAGCATAAAACTCACTCTTTCAACTACTAAAACCCTAAAAATCAATCTCAATGCAGATTTAGACCACAAAACAATTAAATCACAGCAAAAACCAGAAGACTAAAAATTTGATAACATAGAGATCTCAGTCTACACAGTACCCTTCTGGAAACTTAGAAATCTCAGTCTACACAGTACCCTTCTGGAAACTTCCAAACTTCCAAACTTCAAACTAATCAAGATTTTAACACATAGCCATATCACGAAACAAAACAAAGAACTCTCTTTAACCACAAATAGAACAAATAAAGAAATAGGTGACTAGTTCCTTCAATTCACAACATCTTCAACCAAAAAAAAACTAACTTGAAACAATCCAAAAGCTAATTAACAATTTTAACACATATCAACATTACTAATAACCATTATAAGCAAAAAACAGATACAACAAACAAGCATTGAAATAGATGATTAGTCGACTTCAGTTCACAAGATCTTCAACCAAAAAAGCTAACTTTACAGCTACCCAAAAGCTAATAAACAATTTTAACATATACCCACGTTACTAATAACCATTATAAGCAACACCCAGATACAACAAACAAGCATTGAAATAGATGGTTAGTCCGCTTCAGTTCACAAGATCTTCAACCAAAAAAGCTAACTTTACAGCTACCCAAGAGCTACTAAACAATTTTTAACACATACCCACGTCACAAACAGTCATTATAAGCAAAACCCAAAAGAGAAATAGAAAGAAAAATGCAAAAAAAAATAAACAACACTTAAAACATCAAGATTCACATAAACCCACGATAATTTTCAACAAAAGAATCAATAGACATGAGATTTGAGAGGAATTGTTTATACCTATGAAGAAAGAAGAAGCTGATTTGGAGTATTAGGGCAAATCTGGTTGACGGCTGATAGAGAAACTTTGCACCTGATTAGGGCAAACGCAGATTCTCACTCATCGAGGAGAAGGAAAATTGGGTATATATTGGTGTCTAGTTTTCCCTTCATGGTCTCCAAATTGGGTGAAAAATATTTTTGCACCCCAAAGGTTTTATATGTTTAAATGCAACCCTGTACTTCTTTTTTTTAAAAACTGAAAAAAGAGCTAGGAATTATCCATAAATAAAATAGTGCAAACACAAAAACAGCCTAATAGTATCTTTGGTAACAAAAACAACATTTCTCAAAACTCTTTAATACTAGGAATATTACCATTTCATCAAAATCGCATTCAATATTTACTGAGAACTTAAGCTTAGTAAATAACCAACGATTTTTCTCGATATTGAACCTCTCCTCAAGCCTAACCTTGGTCTTCTTAAAATAATAACCTTCTTGTCGCGATACTAAAACATGTCTATGTTGACAACATCATTTAGATCCACATCAAGTGTGTAACGAGTTGGCTTGATATGGTTGTAGTTGACGAGCTTGATGAAACCCTTGACGTGAGATTTTTTCGACTGTTTCTTTGTTGAGTCCTTGCAGATCACCTTCTTTGAGTACTTGGAGATGTCTGCAACCAAACAATGGTCATATTGTCTGACCCCTTGTTCCCTCATCAAATGCCCTTGTAATCACAACTTTTCATTTGATATATTTGTCTTGAAGAATGATAACAGCTTTGTTTGGCTTCAAAGACTTCACCATCTTCGTCACTGCTAGTTCTCTCCTTCTCTCTCACCATCTCTCTCGGCTGGATGAAATGTCTTACGTTGTACTTTGTTTGGATAAATATCTAGGATTGAAGTTTGACAGAATTTAATAATTTTGATTCAAACGTATGATATATAAGTTAACAATATTACAAAAAGAAAATAGAACGCTAGATTGAGTGTTTGATTAAAAAGATAAGTCTAATATGGTGAGTCAATACTCTCTTCGTTTCAATATTTTTGTAGCACGTATTGGTTTGGGGAGGGGGAGGGGGGATGATGTAACTATGTGAGCATACCAAGGTTTAAGGAAAAAACTGCTAGATCAAAAATAAGTTTTGACTTTCACTAAATTATGGGCCCAAACTCTAAACAATCACAATCCAAATGTGATTATGGGCCTAACTAAATCAGTAGATTTAGCCCAAAAGTTTGTTTTCTCTATTTTTCAGTCTAACGCAAATAATTACTACAAAATTATTATTACAAGATCAAAATTGAATACAAACATTCATAAGCAAAGATCTACTTTCTAGTTGTGAGTGAGATGGAGGGGCAAAGTTATTGCTTTGAAGAACAATATGTATGTAGTAGTAAGTGAAAACTAAGTTAATTTCATAATGAAAAACTTATCGATGATTTCAGGAGTTGTTTCATAAATTTTTGACAATTTAACTCCTTTTCAAAATTTGTTTGCATGTCTACGCCTTTCTAATTATTTTATGTACAAATAATAAAATACTCTTGCATAGCATGCATACTCCCCCCTCCCCCCTCCCCCCCTTACAAAAAAAAAAAGCAAATACACATCAATTAGAGGATCCAAAAGAAATTTTTGGTTTATTTGATAGCGAAACTCTATCAATAAACACGATTAGACTTAATAGATCCTCAATTATTTCTGAAATTAACAGAGTATATATTTTCACCAAAATATACAGAAAGAAGCAATCTTGAACAGTGTTTTGACGAAATCAGGTTAAACTTTTCAGGTAGTTTTCTATATATATCAAAATATTTAAATGATCACTTAAAAAATTAAATCAATATAATTCAAGTATACGAGAATTAAGGTGTTGGGCTTTGACCCAACTTAACTTAATATACTAATTGTTATTGTATACATCAACTTAAAGTCCGTAGAAATTTATAAATTTTAAATTTTGAAATCTTTTAACGTAAATTCAATTGCAATATGTTTTGATTCTCCATCATTCAAAATAGTATCTAAAAAAATTTCAAAAATAAATTGAAGACATCACAAAGTCAACTACTTACAAAAAAAGGAATAAACCAGCAATAATTCTATAGTAAGTGTCTCCCAACCATAAATTAATATCAATTAGTACTGAGGTTTTATTTAACTATTTAGTTGTGTTAGCCTGATAAATAAATTAGTAAGTTGGAAAATTTAAATTCACATGGGCAAGTTGCTAATCAAACTCCCCTGATCCTTATCTTAAAATTTTATATACTAAGCTTCTATTATGTGTGCAGTTTAGACAGAAAAATCACATTACAAAAATTTATTGTATATAATTATATTGCGAAATTCGCGAAAAAATCATATTAGAAGAATTTATCGTATACAACCTTATTCTGATTTTCTAAAAAAAAATTATCACAAAAAGATATTACTTCTGTATTGGTGGTCATCCTTTTCTTGTAAGTTTTCCCCATTTTTCTTTGCATTTTCTATGGATAGACATTTTCAAGAACTTATTTGACAAGCTCTTTGTTTGTTTGAACAATTAAAAATACTTGTTAGACAAGTCTTTTTCTCTTGTATTTGGTAGGGAGAAAAAAATATTTTTTTCAAAAATATATATTTCTTTATATTTGTTTGATTAAAGTGTTTTAGAAAATATTTTTTTATAACATAAGTCTTAAATATGGATGTCATGACAAATTATTTCATTATGATTGAAATAAAAGAATATTAAATTTAAAAACAGCATGATACATAAAGTAAAACAAAATGTGTGTGCACATATAAAATGTGAAACTAAAACAATTAAAATGTTATAATATGTTTCCTTGGTTTCTCACAGGTGTACAGTTATCGTATCAAATTAACTTTTAAATTCAAAAACTTTAATTAAAGATATAAAATATCTACAATTTCATTAGGACGTAAATCGGTTATAATATGTTAAACTGCACCACACAACTTAATAACGGGACTCACGAACCGTCTTCTCAATCGTATATGGGCCCACATTCTTTACATAGTAGCTGGGTCAAATATGGGCTTTTATTACCATCCACGGTTATGGATTATTTGGTCCACGTGGGCCCACATTAACCCCCCTTCCCCTCGCATTTTCTAGTGTGTATATGTTAGCCTTATTGTAGTAAATTACTGTCATATGTTATCTTCCCCCTTTTCTCCCTCTTTTTTCTTTACGTTGCGTCCATGTCATTTTATTACATTTCATTATATCTCATTTCGTCTAATATTTTTATCTTGGCATGTTTATCCATATCTAGTACTTCTACGTATGGGTTTTGAGCTGAGGGTTTTAGGAAACAGCCTCTCTACCTCGATGAGATAGCGGTAAAGTCTGCGTACAAGCTACTCTCCCCAGACCCCACTGGTGGGACATCACTGGGTATGTTGTTGTTGTTGTTGTTAAATCACGTGGTGCAGTGGAGCGCTGCTCCTTTTCAACTATAGGTATGAGGTTCAAGTTCTGTATAGAAGAATTTTTGGTAGGGAGCATTTTCTGTCGAATGAGGATCTATGCGGTATGAATTTGATAATAGTCACACTCCAACATCGATATCGAACATCGAATAAGAAAAAAAAAGATTTTTTTCCTTCTTTTTTTCTACTAATTAAAAGTCACATTTCTCTTTAATGTTTTTTTTCTTTCTAGTTTCCCAAGAGGGAACAAATTTTTTTACCTGTTGTGATTGAACATATTGATCTTAAAATATTTTGACTTTTGTGAGATGTATTTTTATATTGGATAGTAGCACTTTGTTTCCTTAGTTTTCAATGAATTCTAATTTTGATTTTTTGTGATAATCATATTTATGCTATTAAGTTGATGAAGTGTAACAATAATAAACTTTTTTTTCGTTTAACAATAAAAGTTATTAAATTTAGAAATCTAATGTAGAAAAGAAGGAAAAAAGGAAAAAAAAAAAAAAGGCAACACGTTGAGAAACACGTAAAAAGGTTTACTTTCTTTTTTAGATGTGAAACTACTCATGTGTCATGTGTGGCATGTCATGAAAAAAAATTCACAATGATGTTCCATAAATCACATTCAAAATATTTTATTTATTGTATCTTATTTGATGGTCGATATTTATTTTAGAATAAATTGAAAACGCTTTACAATTTAAAGTTTTATGCTTCAGAGAAGAAATATTCTTTGACTAAAAATGTCATCCGATTCCTCATCTATTGAACTCTCAGCTTACGCAATTAAATTACGTGTTATCATCTTTTATTTTGAGGATAAAATGCGATTTCTATTAGTAATTTTATTCATAGAAGTCGAATCTCAAATTTTTTATTAATCATAAAAAGCATACTTATCTCTCCATCGAAATCTTCGATAGTTCTGAAAAATTCTTTTTTCTGTCAAGTGATATTCGAGATTGACAAATTAATCTAGATTTATGTTATAACAACTCTCATATTGATCACGGGTAAAATATTTTTATCAAAGACAATTTCAATCCTAAACCTTAAAGAAAAATTTTTAATTAATAACAAAAAAATATTTATCATCCCATCATGATTTTGGACGGTTTTCAAAAGGTATTTATGGATGAATTTATGTGTGTCCAGAGTGCCAAATATAAACACACAATTAGTCTTTTAGTTATAAAGACTTCAAGTCCCACAAGGACTTTTTCTTTTTTTCTCAAATTCTAATGTTTTACAAGTCCTTCAACGTGACACTGAAAAGATTGTTACAAGTACATATGAGTAGTGTGATTATGGTGATTTTTATTGGAATTGGGAATGCCAATTTTTTTTTTCATTAATCTCAGATGGAATCAAAAATTTATTATTTTTAGCTTTGAAATATAATAGAATAAAACAAAATGACTTTTTAAACTGTCTGCGCTTCTTTCAATTGTGAAGTAGCAGTTAGTCAATGCAACTTTCGACGCTCATTATAGATCATCTGAAAACAATCACGCTATGTTTTTAAATATAGGGATCAGGCTGCGTACATCCGACCTCCCTTACCCCGTAATGGGCAGGAGCCTTTAATGCATGAGGTAATGTTGTTGTTGGGAATGCCCAATTTTCTTTAATTTTCAAGTCGATTTTACGTAATACAAAATATTTTATTGTAGAAATTATTCAAACACTTCAATTATGAATGATGACTCATAAACTGAATAAATATTCAATGAAGAGAGATCATATCTTAAGACATAAATAAGAGTAAATTTATCAAATCCCTTAATGAACGTTTTCTTAAGTAATATGCAAAAGAAAAACATGACAAACTACTTAAACGAAGGGAGTATCGCACCGCGAGAGCTCAACATATATATATACACACATGAATATTATATAAATGTGAGTACCAAAATAGATATTCACTCAAACAACAAAAATAACAATATACCTGATATAATCTTACAAATAAACTCTTATAATTAATATTATTAAAAAAATCCTCACTAATTGTGTAAGTCTTTACATAATTATTTGACTAAATTATACTGAGAATAAAACCACTCGTGTTTGCCAAAAAAAAATTATGTCACCGACTAATCTAACACGAAATCAAATAATTAACAAAAAATCCATTTGAAGACAAAAAGTGCATGGGAAAAAAGAAAAATAGTACATAAAAGTTTGACATAATTGCACCAAAGGTTTTGACTTATGAGTTGTAACGCTGCTTTGGATGATTATAACTTGCTGGGATTTTATTTTTAAAAATAACTATCACATGAAAATTAATTTATGTATATTTTTATTGATTTTACGAGATATAAAAGATCTGTATATATTGTATCTTTCTTAAATAATAATATCGATAATACGAAGATCAAGTAATACAATATAGTATTAAGTTTTAAGTTCAAATTTTGTAAAATACAGACACAATCAAATGAAGAATTAAAATACAAAAGTATCAATTATACATATATATATATATTATGTGCTTGATAGCTTCCCATAAAATGCTCACTTGGGAATTTTTTATTTGAACTATTCCAAAAGTCTCCAATAGTTGAATCGTGTCCAATAGACTCCCTCTTCTGCTCATTCCATTCGTCAACTCTTTGATCGGAATACTAATAGCCAAAATAGTATCCGTTTTGGCTAGAGCGCCTATGAATTTGCCACAATGCTATGTTAGAAAAGAGAAGATTTTCCATCATAATATGATTCATATAGGGTTTAAAAGGAAAACCTTATGCATGCATCAATTTTCAAATGGTGAACAAGAAAAATTCATTTATTTTTTAAGAATTCTCAATAATTGATGATATAAAAATCATGATTATTACATAAATCTATTTCTATTAAGAAAAAAATTCATAAATCTCTTAATTAAATAAAATTTATAATTAGACATTACGATATTTAAACTCAAACTACATCATTTTCAATACATTTTATTAAAAATCAAGTTAAAGAAGAAAAATAAAGATAAAAACAAAGGTCAACAGTCAACACTTAAACCAAAAAGTCTGCTAATAATATTACAAAAAAACACAAATTAAAACACGCTGACTTATTATTATATACTTTTTTTAAAATTATAATAATAATTTTTATTACTACTTTATTTTGGTACATGTGCAGTAGACTAAGATTTTTTGCCAACACTTTACAACAACATATAGTCATAATGCAACGCGCCATCTGAAAGTATTTTGACCGTCGGTGCTTTTGTCATTCTCATTCCGACTTTACTTGACTCGATTAATTCAGATATATCGAATAAATTTATTAGGGAAAGTGAATGGTTCTTATCGAGGAAAAATTCATTCTTATATTTAAAATTCGAGATAACTAGTTAGATTGAATTATAATATTTTCATTAATTAGTTTATTTGAATTTGTCAACTTTAACTCAAGCTTATAAGTAGATTCAGAGTGATAGTATTAATTTTATCTGAATTTAATATCTTGGACTTGAGAATTTGTAATATGTTATATTGTCAATATGAGTTGCGATGGAGAATTTATAATATATTGTAAACAAAGTTTTGATTATTCACTGACTCAACTGATTTAGATATGTGTCGGATAAATTCATTAAGGGAAGCAAATGTTTCATGTCAAGGGAAAACTCATTCTTAGATTTGAAATTTGAGATAACTAGTTAGATTGGATATAATATTTTAGTTAATTAGTTCAGTCGAATCTTATTAATCTTAGCTCAACTCCATAAGTTGATTTAGAATAATGATATTAGTTTATTTGAATTTCATTATACCTCAAAGTTAAAAAATAATGAATCTTTGGCTCTATTTGAGATTGATGGAAAACAGTCGCGCTATGTTTTTAAATATAGGGGTCAAGCTGCGTACATCCGATCCCTCCTTACCCCGCAATAGGCTGGAGCCTTTAAGACATTGGGATAATGTTCGTTGTTCGTTGTAGTACTTTGAAATTGAAGTGTGAATTGACGTGTAAAAATTTATAAAACTTGTAATATATTGTGTTATCGATATAAGTTGCGATGAAATTTAGATTTCTCATAAATAGATTATGCAATGCACAAATTTAAATTTAATCAAATTCTATATGAATATCAGACTCGAAGCGAACAAAATAAAATAAAATAGTAGCTTGTTGTGGTCTCCAGCTACTGCTTTGCTGTTTACTCACCCATTGTTTTTCAATTTTCTCAACAAACCGGCACACTTCTTTTCTAATTGAATTATATATAAATTTAATTTAGTAAATAAAGTATATATGCAAACATTGGTAAACAGTAAATCTGATTTCAATATTTTATGTTTCCAAATTTGAGTACATTATGAAGATTTTTGTGTCAATTCAAATATTTACCTGAAAATTGATGTGGCACAATTACGTTCAACCAAGTAAAGATCTAGAGATTAAAAAAAAAAATTGATATATATAAAAAATAAGGTTGATTGTATATGCTTTATAACACTTGGACCTTATTCTTATCACTTTTTTTTTTCCAGTTATCATATTATTTTATATTCATTATCATTTTTTCCTCTAATCATATGTTACTTTTCATTTCATATTACTATGTTATTATTACTGCTATATTTATGTATTTTTTTTTTATCATTTGAAAATACTTTATTTTTAAGTTGAAGGTCTATTAGAAATAAAATTTTTATTTATATGAGATAGGAGTAAGGTTTACGTATGTTATATTCTTTGGAACTCGATGTTAAAATTACACTAGATATGGAGTAACAGGGCAAGTTCTGAATTAGCACTAAAATGTGTGAATCTGGCATAATAATCTCACACTCACATGACATTGC
>JAOTQJ010000001.1:634336-665070 GCA_025642045.1 Solanum sejunctum | reverse complement strand
AATTAAAATAAAATATATCTTTGACAGATAGTATAACAAAAATGACACCAAAAATGTAAAGGCTTGATTAATGTTTCTTTGCATTGAATAATTATTAGAAAAACATATCTGTCCCTTTAGACTTATCTAAAAACTTTTTGTTGTTATTAACTCATCAAACCCTCTCTTCATTCAAACAAATAAAATAAAATTATTATGGGATTTTATTAGTCAACTTGTGGGTCATCCAAGAAGTATGCATGGAAGTTTCAAATAACTTTGAGCTTTCACTTTTTCTCTAAATAAATAAATATTTTAAAGTATTTATTTTCATATATTCACCAACTCAAAAAATTCAACATTTCCATTCTATCCAACCTAAGCAAATACATCATTATGACTAATTAATCAACACTTAGTGCTATTATCTTCACATTCTATTACATCATGTCTTAAGTATTTCTAGTTTTACTTATTACACAATTACTTTTTGTGTGACGCTGATTAATATTGAAAAACAGTTACAGTGAAACATTCTGTAAATATTATAAAATTTGAACATCAAATGTAAATAATACAGCTATAGTTACAAACAAAACATCTGACAATCATATATATATGTTAACTAGATATTTAGTCAGCTGATATATGCTTGTAACTCGTTAGAAATGCTTTTGATGAACATTAAAAAGTTGATAAATTTCTAGTCGGGTATTTTTGTAACATTTTTCTTGATTTTTACAAATTAATTAAAGCTTGGAGGCTAAGTTATTTTTGGTGTTTGGTTAGTGAAACTACCAAGCTATTTACATCATCAGTGAAGATTATTCATATCTACTAGGTCAATGTCTTGAGTTGGAATTTTCTTAGTTTTAAATATACTAGAATTTGACTTCCACACAAGAAAATGATTTTCTCTTTTCTCTTAGTCTTCCTATTTGTCATCTTTTCTTGTCATCTTGTTTTTCGTTAATGTTTGGTGTATTGTTATTTTGATTAATTTGAATTTATAAATGTTTTTTACTGAGTCTTTTTTCATATTTAAGATTTGAGTTTAAAATTTTTGATAAAAAACATAAGGAGAAAATGTTTTTTATTAGGATGTTTTCATGTTCATAACTTAAATATGAAACCTTTAGTAAAAGATATAAAAATCCTATTTGTTCCACGATAAGAAACATATCCATAATATTTTACAAGTTGAATCTAGGGATGATTGTATGCAGGTTTAACCATTATCTTTATAAAGTAGAGAAATTGTTTCCAATAGATTTTCACTCGTTCATTTTATTAGCTAGAAGTGAAAATAGATGATATTATCAAAATTGAAAATGAAGATTTGAGTCAAGTGGATTTTTCAGTATATGATAAAATGTGAACTTAGATTAAAATTTTAATGAAAAAAAAAATCTGTTAAAATATTTTCTCTGTTTTATTAATTCCAACACGTAGGGCGAGGATTTTTCAAAAAGCTATATGAAAGCCATTCTTGCTTGACAAGTTCTAAAGGATCAATATGATTTATCATCTTGCATATACTTATAAAGTTTGAACTAGATTTTGTTCACATTGACTATAAAGGATTAAATAGAAAATATTGTAAATTTATGATCATTAATGCTTGCATCGAATAAAGATCTATCTATATAAGCTATTTATATAACATCTTAAATCCTACGTAAACGCGTGATTTTTTTTTCATTTTAAAAGAGTAAATTTCTTTTTAAAAATTCAATTTTTATTACAACCTCACTAAAAAGTCCATCCACGTGCCAACTCACCCCCCTCCAACAACCCCACACTTTCCTATGTCTCCTCTTTTCCTCCTATGTATATAAATCAGCTAATAGCCATCAGTATATTCATAATCATTCTGTTTATATAGCAGCACACCTCTTCAAAAATACCCACAAAGCACAAAAGAGAAAAGAACACTTCTTTTTGTGTCTCAATCATTCTGTATATTCCCATTTTGTTCAAATTTTATCCTATTGGTTCCAAAGATTCTTGCATTTGAGGTAAAGTTTGAATCTTTATTGTCTTTCTCATGATTTCTTGTGTTTTCTGCAAATTGGGTTTTCAAGAATCTTGTGAAAATGGTCTTTTTTGTTGGGTTGCTTATTTTTCTTATGATCTGTCAAATGTGGATTGTTTTCTATTTGTTCCCTTGTGTTTTGAATGTGTTTCTTGGGATTTTGAGAGATTGAGCTGAGTTCATCAGAAAATTCTGTGCATTTTTGATTTATGAGGTGTTTGGGACATTGAAAATGGGGTTCTTAGTTCAAATATTGTTGCATTGAGGTAAAGTTTGAATCTTTATTGTTCTTTTCATGGTTTGCTGTGTTTTTTGCAACTTGGGGTCGTCTAGAATCTTGTAAAAGTGGTCTTTTCTTTTTGTTTTAGTTTTATGGGGTTGCTTCTTTTTTTTATTGATCTGCCAAATGTGGATTCTTTTCCCCTTAGAATGTGTTTCTTGGGATTTTTAGATATTACTAAAACAAACGTACCCGTCGAATCTCACAAGTGTAGTCTTCTGTGTTTAGAGATAGTTTTTAGGGATTGAGCCGATTAAATAAAAAAATGTCATTTTTTGAGACAATTGAATCTTCATTGAAAATGTTCTTCAGTTTGTTGAGAATCTGTATCTTCTTGCTTGACTTGTTCTATTATATAAAAATGAGAAATATCTTCTTGGTCAAAATTTACAAAAAAGTTTATATTGATTGTCTATATTTGGAGATTAAATGGTAATATAGTACAGCTCATAATGTGTTGGACTAAAGTTATATTTGATGATTGGCTTCCATTTGGCATTTGATTAACATAATTTGAGTGAATCAGCTCTAAGTATATGTTACTATTGACAGGATTTTAAGGTCAAGCTATTCAAGATTTGATTTTGAAATCGTATGGGGTTATCCTTTTCGAGTCCACTTGCCTCTCATGGTGATTCAGAAACTGGCCTTGATTCTGTCATTGTGAAATCTATTGATTTTGGACATGATGAGCAGAAGACACCAGTACGCTCGGTCAGCTTCAAGAGCGAAGACGCAGAACCAATAGTATTGCAATCGGATGGCTCTGGAAAGATGTTGATAGAAAAAACCATCAGCTTTAAGACAATGGGAAATGCAGTGGGGTTCAAGAAAGCTTCAGCAGAAGAGAAGCATGAGATTAGCGAGTTTCGTAGGTCAGGAAGCATGAATGGAGAGTCTCAAAAATCTCCTGCAGCATGTACTAGCAGCCCCAAACATGAGGCAGCTTTAAAGTTGCAGAAAGTGTACAAGAGTTTTAGGACTAGAAGAAAATTAGCAGACTGTGCAGTACTTATAGAGCAAAGCTGGTATTTTTTTCTATGCCAATGAAACATATCCTCTCGATAAATTCGATTGATTTGAATCTTCCTGACATGTAGTTTTGAAAAATTTCAGGTGGAAGCTATTAGATTTTGCTGAACTCAAGCATAGTTCTATTTCATTTTTTGATCTTGATAAACACGAGACAGCAGTTTCTCGTTGGTCGAGAGCAAGAACTAGAGCAGCCAAGGTAAGTTTTGGATCATATCTTGAATGCTTCTGAAAGTTGTTGCTAAGATTTTGAATTTTCTCTGAGATTTTTACTGATCCATTTCTTCTTCATGCAGGTTGGCAAGGGCTTATCTAAGAATAGCAAAGCCCAGAAACTAGCTTTACAGCACTGGCTCGAAGCTGTAAGTAGATCTTTTTAATGGTATACTGAATTTGTGTGTTACACCAAATTTCAATTTGCTAATATGGAAACGGCTATTTTGTGTAATAGATCGACCCACGACATCGTTATGGACACAACTTGCATTTCTATTATGTTCAATGGTTGCATTCTCAAAGCAAAGAGCCCTTCTTCTACTGGTAATTATCTAAATAATGAATGATTGAGTTTAAATGATAATACAGCATGAAAATTTCTCGATTTGCTAACTGTGTTTATCTGAATCAGGTTGGATATTGGAGAAGGAAAAGAAGTGAATATTGTTGACAAATGCCCTCGATGGAAACTTCAGCAGCAGTGCATTAAGTACCTTGGACCGGTGAGTCTTTACTCCATTTATCAGTCCTTAGTATCTTTGCTAGTTGCACTTGTGGGAATTCGGAAAATTTACTTATAATCAGTTCCTTTCTTTTTTATATATAGATGGAAAGAAAGGCTTATGAAGTTGAGGTGGAAGATGGGAAGCTCTTCTACAAGGAAAACGGAAAGCTCCTTGACACAACTGATGAACCAAAAGGCACTAAATGGATTTTTGTCCTCAGCACCTCAAAAACGTTGTATGTTGGCAAGAAAACTAAAGGCACATTTCAGCACTCTAGTTTCTTGGCTGGAGGAGCTACATTAGCTGCTGGGAGAATAGTTGCAGAACAAGGAGTACTGAAGGTATGTAAATATATCTTCGAGTCACTTGCAAACTTCTGATTCGACTCATATTAGCAGCTTATTTGTGATTTTTGATCTAACTCTTTTTGCCGTTGTTAACTGAATTCTACAGGCTGTCTGGCCTCATAGTGGACATTACCGACCTACCCCAGAAAACTTCCAGGACTTCATTTCATTCATGAGAGAGAAAAATGTCGACCTCAATGATGTTAAGCTTGATTCTGATGAAGATGAGGAAGAATCGATTGGCAAGAAGAGTCGCATTTTCCTCAGAGGCGACTCTTCTGAGGACGACTTACAAAAGGTTGGTTTGGAGACAGAAGAGAATGGTCCAGAAGAGTCAACTTCAGAGAAAAGAGACCTAAAAGTGCACGAGCAGGCTGATGATATACAACTTTCCTATGCAAAACCATGTCATAGCTTCAGTATCAAATTGCCTAATCTTCAAATTCCCCGGAATGATGGTTTCTTAGAGACATTAATGAATGAAAGTGAAGCTGCTAAATCTAGTTCCGACTCCTTTTTAGAATCACCAACAGACGGATTCGAAACAGCAAGAGAATTGTTTGCTCCGGAACAAGATCAAATGGATTTAAAACAAAGCTCTTCTGTTGAAGAACTTGATGAAAGTGAAGAAGAGATAGTTCCAGATGAATCTATCATCCACAGGATAAATTCACACAAGGATCTTAAATCATATCAGTTGGGAAAGCAACTGTCTTGCAAATGGAGCACAGGAGCTGGACCTCGAATTGGATGCTTGAGGGATTACCCCTCACAGCTGCAATCCCATGCTTTAGAACAAGTGAGCTTGTCCCCAAGAAGTGCTTGCCGTCTCAAGATGAGCTTCTCTTTAAGGGCATCAACGCCAACAAGCGTGACCCTGGCAATGCAGCAATCCTGTTCCCTTTCTCCTATTGGGAACAAAACTTTATCTTGCCTCAGTGGCAAATATTCCTCTCCACCATACAAAGGACCCTAACTTCAATTATTCATTTGAACTAGTATTAGCTTTTTTCTTTCATTAGTCTGTTCTTTCACTGTGAACAGACAAGATGACATAGGGATTCTTTCCTTATTCTTTTCATAAGAATTCTTTCATAGTTTTCTTTTTCCTATTCAACTGTACACAAGTTTTGTTCATCCTAGTGGTAGATTGCAATATGCAAGTTGTAAAATTTTGAGTTCCAATACATATTTGTAACTGGAAAACAAAGAAATGAGAAACAGAAAAAAAGAAAGGAAACCATTCATTCTTTATATGATATTCTTAGCTCAATTTTTTCCCTTGAGTACTCTGACAGTGATAATAAAAGAAAAGAAATAAAGGGTTCCCACTCTCTAAAAGTGATGCCTCATAGGTGTCGGATTCTTCAGAAATGCACTACTTTTGGAGCATTTGACACAAACTCAATTGCACTTTTGAAGAGTTCGAACAAGTCCTTAGAACACATGGCAAATTCTTGATGACCGGAAAATCGTTTATTACAACTTAGAAACTAGTCTGTCCTTTTCTATTTAAGACCTGGTTTTCCAGTAAGATTCGAGCCCCTAGCGTGTTGCTTGGACTTTGCAAGAATGTTGCCATAGCTGTATCGAATCCTCGGAAAATATACTACTTTTGGAGGATCGGACACACGACTATCAATATTTTTGAAGAGTTCGAGCTACATAGGTGGCCCTTGTCACACACCCTGTGTTGTACTAACCTTGGACATTGAACCAAAGCCTAGGGGTTGTTTGGTTTTGTTAAATTTCCTAGTTTATGTTAAGATTAGGTACTGTTGACATGATAAACAAAACATGCCTCTTTAACAAAGTCAAGTATAATAACCATTATTTCTCTGACAATCTGTTTCCAAAGCAAATAATAGAGTTTTGATAAGACTGACTCACAGGTCATTAGCATAACTAATTGTGAGAATTAGTTATTAATTTCTTTAATACTCAATCATTATGGTGTGCTTACAACATCTTGGAAGTGAAAAAACCATTATTAATTTAAGAAATATGTAAGCACATGTACTTGACCTAGATCAAGATTCAAAGGATCAATCAAATGTTAGTACATTATACATATCTTTATTTTCAGATCCCAAGATTGAAAAGTCTTCATGCAGATGATTTCTCGCCATCTTCCTAAGCATTGTTGGGTTGGGGTAGAGTTACTCGATATCTCTGTTGTGCTGGTGATATAGCAAGTACCCTCGATGAATAACTTAGATGCACGCAAGCTGCTCCGGGCACATCCTTTTGACTATGTTGTTTTTACATTATGGTTAAAAGTTGAGACATGAAAAGAAGTGGAACCTAATCTAACATATGTAAAGACAATATGATAGTCATATGTTGGATGAGGAAATGCATTATTTCAAATGTCAATTATTACTGTCCATGAGATTCAAAACATGGGATTATTAAAAGTACATCTTTTTTTCTGCAAAATCTGCAATTATAGACATTAATGTTTGTTGGATAAGTTCATGAACTTGTCAATAATTAGGGAATATTGACAAGTAAATGCCTATTATATTTTTGAAAAGGCTGCACTTATCACGCTATTAACACATTTAAAACTTGCAATATGAGCTATCATGCATGTTTTTTCAGGGATTGTCGTTTGGTTTCTACCATTTCTTCGATATTCGTATTGGAGCATGACTAAATACTGTACTCCCTAACAAATACAACTTCATATTTAGTGTTTGAACTCAAGACATCTGATTAAGAATGAAGGGATACTTAATGTTTCCTAACAAATACGATTTTATATTCAATGCTCGAACTTGAGACGTCTGATTAAAAATAAAGAATTATTTACTACTCCACCATCATTATTAGTGGAAGGATTACTTATTGATCCAACACATTAGTGGTTATTGTACCATTTGTAAAAGGCATCAGGTTCTTTTTCTTCTTGAACTTATTTGAGATAAAGAACATTAAAATACAAAGTCTAAGTTTTGCTATCTACTTCCAGCTCATTAGAATACTTGTTGTCCAACAATTGGTTTTAGTGTTATTTAAAGATTTGTGATCTTAAATGTGAAGATTTCATATCTAGTAAGTTGATTCAATTATGGATAATTCTTGTTAATTTATTGTATAAAAGATCTTATGAAGTTATTGGGAAAAGAGCCACTCTAGCACCTTCTCTCATTATTGATAGTTATAGTATAACTTGTACCATAAAATGAGAGGTTTCAAGTTCGAATTTTGTGTATGAAGTTATCTTTATTAATGAATGTTTTATTTTAAATGTGAGAATTTTTGATATAAATTTAAATTTAATCAGATTTCAATATAAATATCTGATATTAACATGTGAAGTTAATTAGTTGAGCAAAACACAACAACCATAGGATAAAATCATAATGTAAACAGTTCCATTGAATAAAAAGATTTGCTTAATTATAATATATGATTAGCCTTGTTAATTAGAGCTGGCACACCTTGAACTTGTACGGATATACTATTTAGTTTATAATAATAGTCTTAAGATCCATGCACTTAATTTGTTGAATGAATAATTGTATAATTTGGAGACTACGTGGACTAATCTTTACCTTAAACTATACTCCTATAATTTAAACTTTTGCATGTTGTTTATCGGGTTTAAGTTATATATAATTTTTTATGACGTTAATTAAATTATTTTTACCGGCTATAGATATTTTTTGGAATGATGTGAGAGCGTAAATTTGTCTTCAATTTGATGCTTGGGACATCAAATTTCATAAGTGATACATGTATATGGAGATAGAAAAATTGTTATCGAAAGATTATTGGTCTAAATGTATCAACTCAAATAAAAGAAAAAAAATAATAGATATAGGATAGCGACAAAAATAAAAAGTAATGTTAATTTTATAAGAAAATAAAAATAGCAAAATAATCGAAGAAAAATAACAATACAACTATTATAGAAAAAATAATCTTATGAAAAACCTTAAGCCGTCACAAGACAAGACATCATATACCTCTATGAACCTTTTATTTTAATATGCGATCTCTACTTTTTTCTATTTAAGATCATTTTCTCGGAGATATGAAGCTGATACCCTGCGTAATCACCTTTTTTGAGACTTTTTCAATGTAATCTCTGAATCTAGCATCTCATACCTCCTAACTGGAGTGTCGACACACCTTCTATGTACATACACAAACTATTTCAGTCTCACGCCTCTTATCTTGTCCCCCTATTGAGGCCACCTGCGATACAAGTATATGTTTGAGAATTTACTCCCTATTCCGTAAAAGCGTTTTGGGGTAATAATAAGAATATTACATCTCTCTCTTTGTTTTTTTTTTTGGTACAACTATCGATTTAGGTCAAATAATTAATTTTTCTCCTTTCATCTCAAGTTACTTGTTGTGTTTCTTTTTTTGAGAGTTAAATTACATAAACTTTAGCCAATGTTTTATATATATTTTTTGAATCATATTGATATTAGAATTATTGTTTTTATAGTATTTCTTTTACATAGTATTCGAATTTCTAAAATTTTAATTTTAAAATATTAAATTAATACAATTCTATTCAACTCTGAATATTAATCAAATTGATTTTTAAAAAGTATGACAAATATTTTAAGATGGAGAAAGTATATACTTAAATATACAATTCAAAAATAATTTTCCTTCAATTAAAAGTTACTTGTAGATATTATAAGGGACAAACTTCACATAAAGAAAAGGTTAGGGACCAATTTAACATTTCAATTACATTATAAACAAACTGCCCATAACCCGAGAGAATAATGGAGCCCTAATTCATCAGTGAAATCAGAGGAGCAAAAAGGGATTTTTAATTTTCTTAAATTTTTTTAATTTTTTTTAAGTTTCAAAAACATAGTAGAGAAAAGCCATTTAGCTAAAATTGAAGGATTTGCAGCTTAAAGGTAATTTTTTTTTCCTTTGCTTCATTCTTTACTACTTACAGCTGAGGTAATTGTATGTTCTTCTTTAATAGTATAATGAGATGTTTTTGAAGTATTTATTGTATTTGGAAGTGAAAAAGGCTGAATCTTGGTACTCAAAATAAGCTCCTTTTTGATTCATTTGCTTGTTTTTGTGGGAAAAAATGTGTTTTGCTTTGGTGGTTTTTTTTTGTTTTTGACCCTTTTGTTGTAACAACAATTAATGTATACCAAGTGTAGTTTCACGAGTGGAGTCTTGGAAGGATAGTATGTAAGCAAAACTTGCTCGTACCTTTGTTGGGGTAGAGAGACTGTTTCTGATATATTCTCGTCTCAATGGATGTTTTGACCCTTGTTGCATTTGATGGAATTCCTAGGAACTGTTTTTAAGCCTAAATCAGTGCGAGATTATGTTTCTTGAATTCCGCAATTTCCCCTATGTAATTGATGCTGATGGTTTTCTGATGTTTTGTCCTGTTCAAATAGTTTGATGATGATAAGAGAAATGGTAGGATATGTAGTTCACTAGTATAGGAAGAAATACTGGACCAGTTAGGAGATTGATCGAATGATTCAAATAGTTTCTGATATATCTTCGTCAGTCGATTAGGCCCGAGGAGATAGTTAACGAATAATTAGGCTGAACTTTAGTTCGTATACTATAAACAAATCCAGTTGAGTTGCTAAGGAAGAAAACTCTGATATTTATTCATAGGCAATAAACACTTCATGAAACATCAAAAACTGTGACAGTAAAAGCTTGTCTTTGCAATTTTCAGAAATCAAGAATTAAAGTTAAGAGCTTTAAGGATAAATGAGGTCGAACATGAGTTAAATAGATATTGAATACCCTCGGTTTCTGTGTGTCTTTGTCTTTGTTTATATTTCAAATTTTCTTAAGTCGAAATCCTGACTCCGCCACTATGTGGGATAGTGAAGAATGTCTTTGACTGCTTATTTATTACTTCCCCATGATCTTAGGTGCTGACAATGTTGGAATGCCAAAGCCAAAAAAACCAGAAGATATGCTTCAACTTCTGCAGCATTTCATCAAACACTCAAATCAAATCAAACAAATACATTCGCTTCTCACAACGAGTGGCCGTCTTCTCCTTACCTCTCAATGGATCAACACGCTTCTTTACAACACTCTCATCAGGGCTTACCTCAACATCACTCAGCCTAAAACAGCTCTCATCCTTTTCACCCACATGCTCTTTCATCAAGCTCAACCCAATAGCCATACTTTCCCTTCCCTCAGCAAAGCAGCCTCGTCTTTCCCACCCCGTTTGGCTTCATATATAGGCAAGAATCTTCACTGTCAAGTGTTGAAAAGAGGGGTCTTGGGTGACCCGTATGTGTGTACGTCATTTATTGGGCTGTATTCGCACGCAGGTGAACTTGGGACTGCACGGAAGGTATTTGATGAAATTCCTCAACCGTGTGTTGTCTCATATAATGCGATGCTTGATGCTTGTGGGAAAAATGGGGATATGGGTTTGGGGTTCTTGATGTTTTCTCGCATGCCTTATAGAGATGTTTATTCATGGACTAGTATGATTCATGGGTACATGAAGAACGGGTGCTCGCTGGTTGCTGTTAAGTTTTTCCAGAGAATGATGGTACACGAGGATGTGAAGCGTGGATTATTGAAGCCAAATGAGGCTACTTTTGTTAGTATTCTTTCTTCTTGTACATTTTTGGATGTTGGCGTGGCATTATATCTTGGTAGGCAAGTTCATGCTTACATTTTAAAGAATGAGGAGTTGAGTGTCTTCACAACGACCGCATTGATCGCATTTTATGGAAAGATGGGTTGTTTGGTTTATGCTTCGAAGATATTTACTGCATTGGTCAGCAAGCAGGTTTGTGCTTGGAATGCTATGATTTCTTCCCTAGCTTTGAATGGAAGAGAGAAGCAAGCATTAACGATGTATGAGAAGATGAGAGCGAAAGGGCTGCAACCAAATGAGATTACCTTCGTGGCAGTTCTATCAGCTTGCGCACGTTCCAAGCTTGTCGATTTGGGTTTAAAATTGTTTGAAGCAATGTCACATGAATTTGGACTTGTAGCTAAGATGGAACATTATGGTTGTGTGGTTGATCTCTTAGGGAGAGCTGGGCTGCTGCAGGAAGCGTACGATTTCATAAAGAAGATGCCTTTTGAAGCTGATGCTACTGTCTTGGGGGCTCTGATGGGTGCTTGTAGACTTCATGGAGCTATTGAGTTGGGAACTGAAGTAGCACAACTATTGCTTAAGTCGCAACCGAATCATTCTGGGCGATATGTGCAACTGTCAAGCATTTATGCTGGCGCCGAGAGGTGGGATCATGCTGCTGCCTTGAGAAAAGCCATGTTAGATGCTGGAATACACACGGTTCCAGCCCACAGTTTTATTTAGTGGAGCTGATAACTGCAGCAGCTTGGTGACGGAATCTTGACTCATCAAAATCAGCCTAGTCATATTTTGACAGATCAAGGAGGATACATTTTTGTGAAAATGCTGGCAAACCTGGTTTCAAAGTCTGTTTGGCGAGGTATTTTTTTTTTGTTCTCTACTTTTGTTTTACTTTGCCCCAAAACTTTGAAATTATGGTGTGGTTTGCTAATTAATTGATCTGAGCAATAGTTGATCTCGATAAATCTTATTTTGGGCTTTGAACACTATTGCAGGTCTCTATGCAAGTTATTTTTTGGGGCTGAGGCGTAGTTGTTGTTGTATAACACTGATATCCAGGTGAGCTTAGTTCTGCTTAATTAATTCAATCAGTACTGTCTACCTTCCATCAACACAGATATTAGGAAACTCTACCATTCGAGAATTAGATGGGAAGAGTTCTTCCAGTATCGTCTCTGCTAGGATACTAATCTTGGTTTCCAAGATTCTTTCTCCAACTTTTCAACTGCTAGATTCCAGTTGAAAACATAGGATGTCGTCTATGTGAGGCTCAGGCAGTAGAGACTCAAGTTCATATGTTCTCCGACTGTGTGTGGACCACAGAGCAATTAAACAAGAATTAAAAGGAGGAGGTGATGTTTGCTCTTTCGGATGATGTGATATATCATGTCTGGAAGGTGTTTAGAGGAGTCAATGTAAGTGCAGACACAGTAACCACACAGATTAAGCAGGATTTTGTTATTAGACTAGATACAGGAGACAGTCGAAAAAGGCTATTAGATTTGGAAATTTGATTCAGCAGTGCTTTTTGTTGATGGAAAGTTGTGATGCTTTTATCTCTATAATTGTGACATGTTTTCTTTCCTTTAAATTTTTGTGACGCGGTTTGCTCCATGTTATAATGGTATTACGAGAGGTTTCCTCTAAAGCGAGCAATGCTGAATTCATTGATCATGTAGTAACAGAAGCTCCTCCTTATGAGACCGTGTTGGATACTACATTTTATGAGTTGTGGATAGGAAGAGTCCTACTTATGAGATCATAGTCTCTTTGTCGTGATGAGTCGGTTGGGCATTTTGCTGCTGTTTCAATGAAAAAAGCTAAAGATAGAAGACTGCAACTTTGGTCCATGTTTTTTCGTGATGTGTCTTCAATCTTTTGATGAAGGGTCATCACGAGTCTGTAGAAACATAATATTTTTGAACTCAACTCAGTAGACTTGAATCCTGCAATTGTCAAAAATGAAGAATTACAGTTAGGAGCTTAGAGGATAAAGTCGGTCGAAAATACATGGATATGTCAATTTGATTACCTGGAAGTTGCACACTAATATGTGCATTCTATTAGTAACTGTGTTCCAATTGTACAAACCGTTGTGTTGCCGATATTATGGACAGTCCAATAACAAGTCCACAACCGTAACCCATGAGAATCGCCCATTGGTGAATCATCTTGTTGATCTAGCTCAATTGGAGTTGTTGCTTCTTGTACCATATCATCACCGCCGCAATGTGGAAATCCATCATTCCACTATTTTCAAAAGTATCAAATCGTGAGAGAGATTTAAGAGTTGAGGCTGTGGAATTTCTCCACTGATTTTGTTAGATGAGAGATCCAATGATTACAGGAAACAACCTCTATACTTTTATGAGGTACTACCCTCCCCAGACTTCACTTATGGGATTTCAATGGGATTTCACTGGGTATATTGTTGTGTGTGTGTACGATGCGTGTCCCTGTACGTGACGTGGATAATAATAAATATATGATTAAGTATTTAAAATTAATTCAATCTATACAAACTTCTATATAATGGAAAATAAAAAAAAATATATATCCAAATAATTTCTTATAAATTCCATAAAGCAGAGTTGTAACTATCACTAAACACTGCAATTATCTAATATTTTTGTTTTATGAAATACTCACATGATAATCTATAAAAAAAAATCATTTTTTAGATGGCTTTATATAAAAAAACTCTCTAAATCCTTTATTGGCACTATTAATTACAATAAAATGTGAGGAACTAAAGATTATTTGACAATTTAAAAATAGATAATTAATAAGTAATTAAATCGGATAACAATTACCCTTTTATGGAGAAACGATGATGCCATGAAAAACTAAAAGATTAAATTAAAAAGTTATGTTTAAATAATTGACAGATTATTGCAAGACAAATTGAATTGAAATGTGAAAAGGCTATGATGGCACAATCATCCTGTTATCTAATTAAATGCACTGCTGAAACTAACATTTAAAAGATTATTATTTTATATTTATGATTAGTATTTATAATTTAATTAATTAAATATTTTATTAATATTTAATTTAATATAGAGATAAAATGATAATTCAATTTTATCCTTTCAAGCTTCTCAATATAATAATATATGATGCATTTTATCAAATACCTGATTATAATCAAAGAGGTCACGTAAAAGGTCTTTGTTCTGCTTTCCTTAAAAACACTATCCTCACCTGCATACGACTTTCCCTTTCTTTTATACATAACAAAAAAGTAAGAAGAAAGTTTCTACTTTGCGTTCTCTCCTCCTCAAGATTCACATGTAGGTATTTGACCTTGCGTTTGTTAGCAAATCCAACTATCAACAAAAGAATGAAAGTTCGTTCGAATGAAAATATCAATCTCAATTCAAAAATACCTCTAACATTAATCTTTTACCTTACAAATATCCTTATTTCAAATAACTCACACTGATAAATTGCATGAAGAATAATTATTCATACAAAAATAATTAATTGAAAAGAAGGTTATTTAATTAAATAACACTAATCATATATAACATTTTTCGTGTGTGTACACCCCAATAGTGAAAATCTGAAGCTCATATTTGAATGTTGATAAGTAAACACATATCAATCCTGTTTTTTTCAATTTTCTTGAATAAAGTTTTTGTATAATTAAAAAATTTCATAAAAGTACTAAAAATCATAATTTATTATAAATCATATATTTTTATTTGTAAACAAAGAAAACTATTCCAATTTTACTTTGTTTATGTGCTCACTCACATTGCTTGTCCCAAGTTTGAATAAAGAAAAAAATTATTGAGAATCAATCAAAAACAACGTTTTTCGCCTGAATTTATTAATGTTCTCGTTTTATTCTTCAAATAAAAATTATTTAGGGGACAAACTTCACATAATAAAAAAGGTTGGGGACCATTTCAGCATTTAAGTTACTATCATAAACAGATTACCGGCGCCACTCTTTCCAGGTAGATTATTTCCCATTACCCAATTGAATGTTTCGAAGCCCTAATTCATCAGTGAAATCAGTTGAGCAAAAAGGAATTTTTTTTAAGTTTCAAAAGCTCAGTAGAGAAACCCCATTTGGTTAGAATTCAAGAATCTGCAGTTGAGAGGTAATCTTTTTAATGTTTTAAAAGCATAGTAGTGAAACCCCATTTTGTTAAAATTCAAGAATTTGCAGCTTTGAGGTAAATTTTTTTGTTTTGTTTTGTCTTAATAGTATAGTAGAGAAACCCCATTTAGTCAAAAATCAAGAATTTGCAGCTTAGTGGTTATTTTGTTTTCCCTTGCTTAATTCTCTGAAAAATGAGCTAACTGTATGTCTTTCTTTGACAGTATAAATGATATGTTGTTGGAATATTGAATTTGGGAAAAAATGGTGAATTTTGGTACTCAAAACTAGCTCATTGTTCTCTTTTGAACTTTAGTTAGAATGATTCTGAACCTTGCTTCAAAGTTTGGAATGTTATGCTTTGCTGGGGTTTCTGTTTTGATCCTTCTGCATTTGATGGAGTTCTTTGCTAATTTCATGTTTGACAAAAAAAAAAAAAAGAATGCCAACTTTCCGATGAATTTTGTTAAGGGTTAAAGTTTGAAACTTTTTTGTTTTCTTGAGGTTATGTTTTTGTTAGTCTTCTTACATTTGATGAATTGGTATGGTTGAATGTGCTGGCCTTTGCTAATTTCATGTTCCACTGCAAAAAAAGCTAATTATATCATGAAAAGTGTATCAAGTTTTCTAATTTTCAGAGAAAAAAAAGAAAAAAAAATGTGTATCAAGTTTTCTTTGAACCCAATTTGAGAATTTCTGATTCTTTGTTGAAGTTTGAAACTTTTGGTTTGTTAACACTACCGTCATATGTTTTTATTTTATGTCTTGTATTGATATCAGTTTTTGGTGACTATTCTTGCATGCACACACACAGGGTATGTTGTTGTAGGTGGATAATGCTTTTGTTCCTACCACTAATTTGTGTAATTATCCTGGTTTTATGGTACTGGTTGTTGATTCCTATACTGTATTTCGAATTTGGTTTTGTTCCATGATTGTGGAGTTTGAGATGTTTTACTGAAAATGAAAGCACTGCTTTTAATCCTGTATTTGAATATGCTTGGTTAATCCTTCTGCTAATGTGACCTTCATATGGATCGTGATTTGAAAACATTCAGCCTTCATGAGTAACTTTGGTTAAATTTGTTTTATTTCTTGATCAGGTTCTTAGTCTTCAAGATTGTTACCCTTTTGGGCTCTGTGGTCATGTACACTGCCGCGTCATGATGGAAACTGAAGATAAAACACTGTTTTGTTTCTGTCATTGGGGTGGGAAGAATAAGGTGCTTCCAGATGGATCCACTTCGTATGTAGGAGGCATTACCGATCAGATTATTGTGAAGACAGGCATAAAGTACAATGATTTTGTGAATGCAGTTTTTAACCGATTAGGCATTGATCCTTCAGACAAGGTCCTGCAGTTTACAGTGAAATTTGATAGGGCCCAATTGATACGGCTGAGAGACCAAGAAGGTGTCAATACTCTGTTACAATTTAATGATGGTTTTGCCCATGTTTATGCATCAAGTTCGGAGAAGGAGCCTAATTCTGAAGTTGCTCCTAATATGGCTACCACTAGGTAATAACGGTCCACAAATGTTTATTATGCTAAGTTTTGTGAATACCTAGAGTTGGATTGTATATTTTATCGCAGGATTTCAACCACTGAGGTTGAAGCGGTCTCTCTCGGAAGTGCTGAGGAGGAACAAGTGAGTGCTGATACTCCAATTCCTGCACCGTCAAACCAGTGGATCACTGATGGAACTGCAGATGCTGCTGCCAACTGGAGTGAATTACTTGTTGGGGAAGGACAAGCTTTTGAGAATGCGGATGCTTTCAGGCTTGCAGTTTTCAAGTACTCAATTGCAAATAGATTCCACTACAGAATTTTGCACAATAAACCTAGATATATTAGCATCCATTGTGCCGCTGATGGGTGTCCATGGAAAGTAAGTGCTGGCATCGAGAAGAAATCTCAAAATGTATCCATTAGGAAATTTGTTGATTCTCACTCACATCCTCCTCTAGATTCATCACAACTGAAGCCTCGGATCAGGATGAAGTGGTTGGGGGGTATCATGCAAGAAGACATATTAGGGAGTCCTGATTGTTTGCCTCGTAAAGTGTGTGAGGATGCTGAGAAGAATTTGGCGATCAAATTGACCTATCGTCAGGCTTGGAGTGTGAAGCAGAGGATCAGGGAGGCAATCAATGAGAAGTCGGGTGAATCCTATAAACTAATCCCTTGGCTATGCAATCGCTTAGTTGAGGCAATGCCTGGAACTATCGCGACATGGTCCTGCACTGAGGAAAACAGATTCAAGCGGCTTTTCGTGTCATATGACTGTTCAATACGTGGGTTCCATGTCGGATGTAGGCCTTTGATATTTGTTGACGTTTACAACTTGAATGGACTGCACAACAGCTCCTTTATAGTTGCTTCAGCTTTGGATGCCGACAATGAGATGTATCCTCTATCTTATGGCGTTCTCCTGTCCATGAACGAGGAAGATCTTCTATGGTTTCTAGAAAAACTAAAGCTTGTTGTGCAGAACCGTGAGGTGGTCATAATTTCTGGCACAAGTCTCCCTTTTCTCTCCAGCTTGGACAAAATGTTTGGTGATGAAAACCACAGCTTTTGTTTTCATTGCATAAAAGAGAACTTCAATAAATTCATCGATGGTAATACTGCTTTTAAGGTGCAGGGTAGGGGTAAGGAGATTGCAGTTAAGTACTTGTCCGACATTGCCTACTCACGGACACTAGATAGTTATAATGAAGCTCTAGGAAAGATGTGTTCTTTTCGCAGGGAATTGTATGATTGGGTGATAGCCAGCCAGCCAGAACGTTGGTCTAATGCCTTGTTCAGGAAGCCTCGGTGGGATCATCTGAATTGTAAATCTATGGATTCTCTGAACTCTTTTATAGAGGAGGAGAAGTTTGTACATGTCCTAGAGTTGATGGAGGCTTATCATGAGAAGCTTTATATGTTATTACAGAGTAACAAGCTCAAGATTGAACAATGGAGCCTTCCAATCGGTCCACGGGTTGCTGAGAAGATTTTTGAAAACCAAAAGGCCGGTGATAACCTTGCAGTGGCAGTTATATCAGATATCGAGTTTAAATTACAAGAGCTGCAGGGCAGAGAAGAAGTTGTAAACCTCAAACTCTGGACATGTACATGTTTAGAGTGGCAAATGACTGGCATTCCATGCAGCCATGCGTGCAACGCGATTAGGATAACCAGTATGAACATGTATCAGTATGTTGCCGATTGGTACAAGAGAGAGACACAAGAACAAATATATGCTGAAGTTATTGATGAACTCACAAAATTTGATATACCACATCCAGATGACATTGTTTCTTCAGCTTCCTCAGGTAATGACGTCGTGCTGTGTCCACTTTCACCCTGTATTAAACGACCTCCTGGTCGTCCCAGGAAAGAACCCAAAGTCGAAACTGTAAAAAGACCCATACGTTGTTCCAAATGTGGCGGCGTTGGACATAATAAACGTACTAAATGTACTTCTGTAGCACAGTAAATTATGTCAACATCTTTATCAGTGAACTTCAACTTTATGCTCAATGTATGATGAATTATGTATTAGAAGAATTTCTAGTTATTTTTTGTGTATAATATTGATGTGAGATTGTAGTGACATGTTCAGACTCTAATATGCACTTTAACAATACTTGAGCTCACTGTTGCGATTGAGAACAATTTTGCCGTCCTCCTTCCGTCGTTTCTCTTTCTGGTGAGTTCTTCTGTCTGTGTTGTTCTTGAGAACAGTTTTACCTGAATGTTATTTTGATTTTAAGCTAACAAAACTGCTGAACCCAATATGCCTGCTTGTGCAGGCCTACGAAAGTGAGGACCATGTCAATTTTGAGTATTAGCCTCCTCTTTTGGTGAAATATAACACACAGCTCTGTTAGATTAGCCGTCAGTGAAACGTGTAAAAATATATAGGAAGTAGAAGAAAAATGGAACAACTCAGTGAAAGCACTGTTAGCAATGCAAGGCTTGATGGTGGTCTCCTTATTATCAATCCAGAGTGGAATAAAACATGTTGTATGTGTATGGTAGTAGAGTAAGCCTACCATGTAAAATTTCTTTAATTCTATAACTGATCTTGACTAAAATAGAATTTGGAGTACTCTAATAATCTTAGAATTCTCTAAGTGAGAGTTCTGCCAAGACTACAAAATTAATATCAGGTGGACAAGTTATGACTACTTGTCTATTCATCACGAGGTCAAGAAGAGGCACTCGAAGCTGATTCTCCATCGACATAACCAAGATTATTGCTAAAGTTGGAAGGGTAGGTTGATCGAAATACTGGACCGGCTAGGAGATTGATCGAATGATTCAAGTAGTTTTCGATATCTGTTTATCAGTTGAACAGGCCCCAGGAGATAGATAGATAGGTTGAACTTAGTTCAACATATCATAAATGAATGAAAACAAATCCGGTTGAGCTGTGAAGGAAGAATACTCATAGTGTAATAACAACTTGATGTAGCATCAAAAACTATGAAAGTAAAAGCTTGTATTTGCAATTTTTAAAAACCAAGAATAAGGTTAAGAGCTTTAAGGATAAATGAGGTCAAATATGAGTTACATAGATATTGGATCCCCTCAGTTTCTTTGTATGTGTTTATATTGAAATACTACTCCGCCACCGTCTGCTTATTTATTACTTCCCCATGATCTTAGGTGCTGACAATGTTGGAATGGCAAAGCCAAAAAAACCACAAGATATGCTTCGACTTCTGCAGCATTTCATCAAACACTCAAACCAAATCGAACAAATACATTCGCTTCTCACAACGAGTGGCCATCTTCTCTTTACCTCTCAATGGATGAACACAGTTCTTTACAACACTCTCATCAGGGCTTACCTCAACATCACTCAGCCTAAAACAGCTCTCATCCTTTTCACCCACATGCTCTTTCATCAAGCTCAACCCAATAGCCATACTTTCCCTTCCCTCAGCAAAGCAGCCTCGTCTTTCCCACCCCGTTTGGCTTCATATATAGGCAAGAATCTTCACTGTCAAGTGTTGAAAAGAGGGGTCTTGGGTGACCCGTATGTGTGTACGTCATTTATTGGGCTGTATTCGCACGCAGGTGAACTTGGGACTGCACGGAAGGTATTTGATGAAATTCCTCAACCGTGTGTTGTCTCATATAATGCGATGCTTGATGCTTGTGGGAGAAATGGGGATATGGATTTGGGGTTCTTGCTGTTTTCTCGCATGCCTTATAGAGATGTTTATTCATGGACTAGTATGATTCATGGGTACAGGAAGAACGGGTGCTCGCTGGTTGCTGTTAAGTTTTTCCAGAGAATGATGGTAGACGAGGATGTAAAGTGTGGTTTATTGAAGCCAAATGAGGCTACTTTTGTTAGTATTCTTTCTTGTTGTACATTTTTGGATGTTGGCGTGGCATTAGATCTTGGTAGGCAAGTTCATGCTTACATTGTAACGAACGAGGAGTTGAGTGTCTTCACGACGACCACATTGATCACGTTTTATGGAAAGATGGGTTGTTTGGTTTATGCTTGGAAGATATTTAATGCGTTGGTCAGCAAGCCGGTTTGCGCTTGGAATGCTATGATTTCTTGCCTAGCTTTGAATGGAAGAGAGAAGCAAGCATTAGCGATGTATGAGCAGATGAGAGCGAAAGGGCTGCAACCAAATGAGATTACCTTCGTGGCAGTTCTATCAGCTTGCGCCCGTGCCAAGCTTGTCGATTTGGGTTTAAAATTGTTTGAAGCAATGTCACATGAATTTGGACTTATAGCTAAGATGGAACATTATGGTTGTGTGGTTGATCTCTTAGGGAGAGGTGGGCTACTGCAGGAAGCGTACGCTTTCATAAAGAAGATGCCTTTTGAAGCTGATGCTGCTGCCTTTGGGGCTCTGCTGGGTGCTTGTAGACTTCATGGAGCTGTTGAGTTGGGAAATGAAGTAGCACAACTATTTCTTCAGTCGCAACTGAAGCAGTCTGGGCGATATGTGCAACTGTCAAGCATTTATCTTGCTGCCTTGAGAAAAGGCATGTTAGATGCTGAAACACACAAGGTTCCATCCCACAGTGGAGATGATATCCTCAGCAGCTTGATGACGGAATTTTGACTTATCAAAATCAGCTTAGTCGTATTTTGACAGATCAAATGAAATATTTCATGTTAAAATCACTTTATAGTATCAAGAACCATTTCACCGATAGTGAAGAATAAAAGTTGTCTTTCTTACTAATTAGTCAAATATAAATATTATTATTCACATTGCAAAAACAAAATAATTATAATTTCACTCTTTTATTTTTTTTTTTTTGTTAATAGAGAGAAAACTTGGTAAATATAATAAATCATAGACTCATTTTTCTCCCAAAACAATTACTATAAAAAGTTGTAAAAAAATTATAATGTAAATTGAATTTCATTATTTTCCAAAAAAAGAAAAGATTATTCTAGTTTTTTATTGTGGGTCCCTTTTCTTGCTGACATAACACTCAAAACTCCACAGTATCTGCTAGTGACAGCTCACTTAACAGCTGCTTTTCAGACAGACAAACTACTTAGTAGACACTAATTAATCTGACTAAAAATAATAAAAAGACAATTAAAAAGATTGAAAAAAGAAGAAAATCTCAAATTTTCTTAAGTTAACACCCCAAAAATCTACACTGTAAAGACACAGGATTTATCATATCAAAATTTACACAGATCTGTTCCATCTGTCTGCTTACTATTTTTCACTTCCTCAAAAAAGAAAAAACCCTCTTCAAGATCCAATTTTTCACCATAAAGATTGAATTTTTATTCAAGATCCAATCTTTTCTGCCACTGAAATTTGAAGGTGTTTTGAAGGTAATTAAAGTTAAGCCTTTTCCCTTCTCAATCTCATTGTTACTATACATTCTTTGTTCAGTGCTTATCAACTTCAAGATCCAATTTTTCATGTTGATTTTGTGTTTTGGAGTAAAGGGTCAGTTTTAGATTAGAGGTTAGTAAGCTGTTTTCTTGATTTTAGCTTAAAAATCCTCTTTTTAGCCTAATCTTGATACTGTGATTTGGAGGCTTGAGTTGTCAAGATCCAATTTTTCTTGTTATTTTGAGTGAAGGGTCAGTTTCAGATGTGTATTTTATAGCTTGATTTTGCTACTTTTTTTGACAGAATTTAGAGTTTTGTAGAAATGAAGGATTTGAATACAACAGATCCAATTGCGCAAAACTTGATAAAATTTATAAGCAATGTGTGCTTCTCAGTTTTTGTGTTCTCTGTGCTTATAATTACTGTGATTGCTATTACATACCAACCCCCTGATCCATGGGAATCTTCTAGAGCTCTAACTAGAGTTTTCACTCAAGTCGAAAACGCCACGTTCAAAGTTGATAATTCTGTGTTGAAAACTGGTGAGGATGTTGCTAGTAGCCCCATTGAAGCTCCTGCAAAAGCAGGAGCTTTTGCTTTAGTGCCTATTACTGAAGCTGCTATCGAGAAATCCGAAGAGAAACTGTCGAACAAGACTGTGAAATCAGGATGTGAGGATGTGAATGTAGTGAATTGTTCGGATCCTAGGGTCTTGTTCACGATCGAGAGGTTTAATTTGAAGACCTTTAAGTCCATTGCATTTTTGGATTATCGAATGCCTGTTAACGGGTCGCAACCAAATGAATGTGATGTGGCGTGGAGGTTCCGAAACAAGAAAGAGAAATCTTGGAGAAAGTACAGGGATTTCCGGAGGTTTAAGATTGGTTTTACTGATGATTGTAGTTATAAAGTAGTACACGCAGGTCGCTGGCATTCAGGAGTGAATGCTCGTCGTCCGAGAATCCGAGTTAATTCCACTAGAACTAGTACAAGGGCTAAAGTTGCTCCACCAGTTATAGATGAGGAGATCAATGATACTATTCCAATCTTGGGATCGGATTCAGATTTCAAGAATGGGAAATACTTATACTATTCTCGGGGTGGTGATTACTGTAAAGGAATGAACCAGTACATGTGGAGTTTTCTTTGTGCTTTAGGTGAGGCTCAGTACTTGAATCGCACATTCGTGATGGATTTAAGTATCTGTTTGGCATCTTCTCACACTCGTAGTCACAAGGATGAGGAAGGAAAAGACTTTAGGTTCTATTTTGATTTCGAACATTTGAAGGAGACTGCGTCCATTGTCGAGGAAGAAGACTTCCTTAAAGATTGGAGGAAATGGAACAAGGCACATAAGAAGAAAATCTCTGTAAGAAATGTTAAGGACTACAAAGTGTCCCCTGACCAATTGTTGAAGGATAAGAGCACAATTATACGGAGGCAATTTGACGCCCCTGAACCGGAGAACTATTGGTATCGAGTCTGTGAAGGGCCTTCTGCCAAATACATCCAGAGACCGTGGCACGCAGTGTGGAAATCAAAGCGACTAATGAATATAGTAACCGCGATCAGTGGAAGCATGGACTGGGATTTCGATGCTGTTCATGTTGTTCGTGGAGAGAAAGCACAGAATAAGGCGTTATGGCCCCATCTTGATGCTGATACATCCCCTGATTCCCTCGTCACAAAGCTTCAAGGAATTATCAAACCTTGGAGGAATCTGTATATTGCCACAAACGAGCCGTTTTATAACTATTTTGATAAGCTTAGATCTCACTACAAGGTGCATTTGCTTGATGATTACAGCTACTTGTGGAGTAACGCAAGTGAGTGGTATAATGAAACAACACAACTGAACGGTGGCTCTCCAGTTGAATTCGACGGGTATATGAGAGTTGAGGTTGATACAGAGGTCCTTTATCGAGCAAAATCAAGGGTCGAGACGTTTTACAACTTGACAAAAGATTGCAAGGATGGAATTAATACGTGCTAGACAAGAAGGTGATATCTTTTAGTCCTTTGTATACGCCATTTACACTTGTTTCTGCTGTTTCTAAATTTGCTTAGCTGTTCTGTATTGGCGATTTGAGCTATTTCACGCTTGTCTCGTAATATATTTGTACAATATTCAGCACCATAATCTTCATTTGATCGAGATTTGTTGCCTCTATGTCGTCTCCTGAAACTCTATCTTCCATCTTTGTTTAGTCTTATACGAGACTCGTTTACTCCGTGGACAGGTATCGAAAGCTCGAGTTCTTTACCATAATGTTCAAAAATTGGAATACAGAAATATAACAGCAGTGCCAATTTTTTTCTTGAATTTGTTAATGTGCATGTATTGATTTATTGTAAAAGTAACTTATCTACCTATTTGAATGAGGGTGTTTGTGTTTCTCGGATCCTCCAAAAATGTTGTCATGCCCATGTTGGAGGGACCGGACACATTTTTAAAGAGTTCAAGCAACATGTGATCGAAGATTATAGGTTGTTGAATCTCATTCCGTTTCTAAACAAATCAAATGTCTTTTTGTTCCTTTTTAACCAAATTTACATCTCTCTTGCTACTCAAAACCAAACTAATTTTTTTCTCCTTGTGTGTGTTCCTTTTTTTCACTTGAAATTTTCATGTGAGTGGTAAAATCACATAATGTTTGTCAACAATGGAAAAATACAATCTTCACACTTGATGAATATGACACATTTAAGCCACATAAAACTATGAACTTGTTGTCACAGGTTCATCAGTGTTCCAACTTCTGCTTGGTTGTGTATTGGCACATAATCCTGCAAAAGTAACAGAAAAAATAAGTCACAACTAGGGGCAGAAGAGAGTTATTCCGAACCCCTTTTCTCGGAAAATTAAGGTCATTCTTTTTATTATGTATATATAGGAGATGAAATATGACCCCCTCGATTAAAATACTGCCTTTGTCACTTTTGAAATTTGGTGGGGAGATAAAAGGTCAAATCCTCCTTTTTTTTCTCCATATTATGATTTGAATTCATGATGTACGTCTAATCCACACATCATATGTTGCGCTTTTACTGGTTAAATCAAGACTAGTTGGCTCATAGTTTGAGATTAAGAAAGAATAAGGTTAACTCTTTTATCTTTCTCCACTTGAATACAAAACTTTTCTTCAAGACATATATCAAACTTGTGATATTGTTAAAATAAACAATTTATATTGTCAAAGAATATATAATGATTCGAACATAAAGAATTAAAGATTAAATAGGCTTCAATCTGACAAGAACGGACTAAGACTCAGAATCCCCCCCTTCGAGTAACTAACCAATCTCGTCATGTAATCATGTTTATTTAATTAATACATCATGTTTATTAAAAGAATTACCTCCATTTTTTCCAAAAGCTCTTTGGGTGATGTAGCTGATATTACAATATTTCTTGCTGAAGGCTTAATAAATCCTTCTTCTACACCTTTGTCAAATAATCCAAGCAAGCAATCATAATATCCATCTATGTTCAATAGTCCAACCTGTTTCAAGAAATCATGGACCAGCTAAAAATTTACCTGCATTCGATATTTACGTAAAATATGCTCATGATTATTCATTGCAATTTGATTATTATGATTCAAAAAATTTCTATGCATAATATTCTCAAATTGTGACATACTAACTACATCTATGACATAAAATAAAATAATAGAAAAGAGTCTTGGATTCACATTTGGTTTAGAGTTATTTAATTTGTCTCTTTATTAGGTGTGAAACATGACATAAGGCAGATTCAATTAACTTAAAATATTCACGTGTTATATATGAAACTATGTGAATTAATCTCTCATGGTTATATTAATTAATCAATTTAAAGTTTAATAATAAATTAACCATAGGTGAAAAGACACATATTATTCACTTATTTTTGGTATATTCAAATATATATAAATTTTCTAACTGTATTTCTATATTACAGTTTGTTATTATTAAATATAATTGAGAAAAAACATAATATATGAGATCCTAAATCTTGGTATATTATTAGATTGGAATTGATTACATTTTCTTTTGTGGGATGTGGGTATCTTCTTATAGAAGGAAAAAAAAGAGAGAGAGAGAGAGAGTATTCAAACAAAAAGTATATTCTAAATTTTTGTAGTGTTTAAGAATTATTTAATCATCTTCCTCAAAATATTTAACCAAATTATTAGAAGTTGACGATTTATATTTAGAAGAAAATAATACTTAATTAGCATTCAAGATGTGATGAGATAAATAAGATTTTCATGTTGTTAATCAGTAATTTTAAATTCAAAAGTATAAAAATAAAGAAGTTAATTTTTTAATAGAAAGCGAATCGTTTTGATCGATGAACATCTATTAATCAAATCAATAAATATCAAAAATCTAAAATAATATTAATAAAAATAAAATAGAAACACCACCACTTGCCTATGACCCCTCAAAGGCCATTGTAGTCCCTTTTTTGTCCCATCGATCAAATGAGAGCTTTATATATTTATTTTATCAACAATATCATATAATCATTCAATAATTTTTTAAAAAAAATCTATTTAAAGGTTTCAAATGAAATGTGTTTTTCTTAATTCATATTCTATAATAAATAATGAAAATAAATCGATTGAAATTTGAACATAAATTTATATATATGATTAAAGTAGGAGATGAAGTAATAATTCTTACTGGTTTTTCATGAATTCCAAGTTGTGACCATGTTATCACCTCAAGCAATTCTTCCATAGTTCCATACCCTCCTTCAATAGAATCATTTTAACATGAAAATAATAATAATAATATTTTGATCACTGTCATACAAAATTATCATCTTCTACAACAGCATTTCACTCTAGTTATAACGATATTATAGCAACTAAATCGATTTTTCACTAAATATTTTACATCGCTACAACTATCAATATCGTCTATACCATCATTTCAACAGAACAATCAAATTTTATTTTACTTCTTTACGATAAACAATATCCAATACATATATCTTATTTTAAAGGGTGAAAATATTATATTGTTTCTGACTGACCCTCGACTATTTTTTTTATAACATATGAATTGTCAAAAAACACACTAAAAATTAGGGTTTTTAATTACCGGGAAGGGCAACAAAAGCATCAGCTCTACTAGCCATTTCAGCTTTTCTTTCATGCATATCTGAAACTACTAATACTTCTCCCACTGCATTGCCTGATATCTAACAAACAATAAAAATAAAGATTACTATTTTATATAGATAAATAAACATATATTATACAAATATTCTTATACCTCTACTGAAACAAGAGCTCTTGGGATAATTCTGTTCCATTGAAAACAAAAAAATAGAAATAAATTAATAAAAGTTAAACATATATATTGATTCATACTTTTATTAATGCAAACTAAAATAGATTTTTACTTGTATGGATCTCAATAAAATCCGCTTTCATATTTATATCAATCTAATGAACACATGACATTCGTCTACATGATCCTATATACTAGTAGTATCTATTTATTGAGAGAAAATTAGTTTCAAATTTTATTTTAATGAAATGAATGGTGATGAAGTTGAAAGACTAATATAATTCTTCAAATTTTGTAGTTGAGTTGATAAATTATATATGTATTAGTGATATTATTACCTATTTAATCATATAATAAACTGTTATAATTTGATGTAAACATCGTGATGAACTGTGTGTAAGTCTTTTCCTCCTCTCTTTCTCTAATTTTTTCACAGTTACACACAAACAAAAAAAAGTAGAAGAAATAATACTTAAAAAATGTGAATTTTTAATGAATGTCTCAAATCATTAAAATATATGAAATTTCTAACAAGTCCCATGAAAATTCATATTTTTTTAAAAAATTATAATGAAATTCCTGTTAGAAATTATCAAATATACAGTCTTTGACAAACTCTATAAAAATTAGAAGAAATACTACCCAAAAAAATATGAATTTTTAATGAACGTCCTCAAATCATTTTAAAAATATGACAGATTCCATAAAAATTTATATTTTTTTGAATTATAATGAAATTCCTGTTAGAAATTGTCAAAATTACAGTTTTTGACAAACTTCATAAAAATTCGTGTGTGTTTTTTTTTTTGGGGGGGCGGGGGGGATGGGGGGTGCTAATTAAATTGTGTCTTACCCAAGAACATTGCATCCACCATTATAAACAGCTTGAGAAACCAATCCCATAAGTCCAATACTTCCTCCTCCATAAACAAGATCAATTTTCCTCTCCACCTAATCAAAACATTTATTTAATTAATTATTTATAAAAACTAGTCTTTAAAAAAAATTCAATAAATTAATAGACACAGAATTAAAGAAAAATTAGAGGAAAAATACCAGTTCTCTTCCAAGATCAAGAGCAGCATCACTAAATATTTTTCTATTTCCTGAATTGCTTCCACAAAATACACAAATTTTCTTGAAATTACCCATATGAATATGAATAATTATGATGTTTATAAATGCTTTTTTTCCTTCAAGTTTGAAAAAGAAACAACTAGAGATTTTATTTAAGTACTTTGATAGAGTTTGATCACTTTAAGTGGTCAACCACATGATTAGTAGATATATAAATAATAAGCAAAATATAACAATAATAATTTAAATAATTATTGAAAAAGTTATATTATAATGATAGGCTTGCATGACATGTAGGTAAGGCAAGGTCCATGGCCCATTTTTGTAACAGGAGCTAAGGAGCTAATTATTATTTTTTTTTTAAAAAAAGTTAGAAATAGAGCCAACAAATTACTTTTTGATTTTCTTTTAAAAAATAAATCTTTACATGAACTTTAAATTGTACAATGAGATTTCAAGATATTAATTTTCTTTTACGAACTCCACATGTAAAATTACTTTAATATTATGGCTAGAATCAAGTACTTTATGATCGACATGTCTAATTCACTTACCTGCTTAAATAAGCAATTACTGATTGACATATCTATTTTAACTGCTTGATTTTATTATATCATTTCTATTAATTATCTTTTTAGCTGTTTTAACTATAAATTTTTAATATTACTTCTAATAAATTATTTTTTTATTACTTTAATTATTAATAATTTAAAATATTTCTTTTGTTGGTGTTGTTGGTTGCACCTTCTTGGAATTTGGGATTCTATTCATCTCCCCTATGTTTTTTTTTTCTTTAGTTCTTTGAAATTAGGCTTATATTGTCCTTTAGAACTCTATTGAGGTGGCTATTTTGCTTTGGCTATACTCAATATAGCTTTTTTAAAATTAATTTTCTTTATTTTAATAAATCCAAGTTGAGCATAAATTTGTCATTTACTTGTAAGAAAGTCAATGTACTTTTATTAAAATATGCACTCTTATGCTTAATAACAACGACGAATGAACATTATTTCAATGCCTCAAAGGCTTTCGTCTATTGCGGGATAAGGGGGTCGAATGTATACAGCCTGATCCCTATGTTTAAAAACATAGCACGACTGTTTCCAGATGACCAATGATGAGCGTCGACAGTTGTATTGACTAACTGCTACTTCACAATTGAAAGAAGCGCAGACAGTTTAAAAAGTCATTTTACTTTATTCTATCATATCCCAAAACTAAAAAATAGTGAATCTTTGGCTCTATCGGAGATTGATGGAAAAACTCTTATGCTTAATCAAAATTAATATATAATTATTAAAAGTGCTTAATCTACTCCTCAAGTAAGGAAGACAGTGTTGTTTTCAAGCATATTATTTAATTATTTTGACTAAAGTAGATATTTTTATAATTTTCTCTAGTTTCTAACCATAGGCACTATTTTTTTAATTTATTCTTAAGATATAAAATTATTACTACTAGAATATTCATTGAGATTTAAGTCTTCCATAATGTTATTACTACTAGAATCATGATTCGAGAATCCAATTGATGCCAAGAGCTAACAACTTTTGTATTAATTAAAATTTATTCTTTTAAAAAAGAATTGCATCATCCATGACAAATAAATACAATTTTTAATATTAGAAAAAAAAATAATGGTGGGACAATAAGTATTCCTCCATCTTTATTGGAGGTCTTAGGTCGAGTCTCATGACTATTTAGATGAATATGAATTAGTGGATCGAAACTCAAACCCAAAACTAAACACTCAAAAGGATAACAAAAAGTTAAAATTATTTATTTATAATGGTTACAGTAAAATTGGATAAAATCAATTGCCTTTAATAATTTTTAAGCAAAAATAACTCGAGTTTAAATCACGAGTATGAAGTCATCTTTAAAGCCAAGAATTATTAGAGGTATCAATAACAGCAAGTCATGTTTGCTTTTATCCATACAAATTATTTTTCTTATTATTATTGTTATATTGATAAGAAACAATGATAAAGAAGCTGGTTCATAAAGGCAACATATACCTGTCATTTTTTTTTTTTCGATATTCACAATGAAGTCTGATTAAATTTAAATTCTTGTACGAGATTTGTCATTATTTTTATATATTCACAAAACTCTCTTTCTATATAATTTTTATAATATTCTTATATTTTCATTATAAAAAATAAAAGACAATTTTATTTAATAACGAATTAGTAGTAAATTATAAGAATAAAATTGTTAGTGATGATTATTTAGCAATGTATTGACAATGAATTTTGTAATTAATTTATGTTTTTTTTATCATCCATTTTCTTTTTGTTGATAATTTTAACAATATTTATGTGAAATTTTACTAATGATACCCCAATTTTATGTACCTTACTAATTCTAGGTAAAATTCAATATTTATGTTAATTCAATTATTATTATTTTTTTACCTTACCTTTTTTTCTCTTCTTGGGAGGG
>JAOTQJ010000001.1:606783-621594 GCA_025642045.1 Solanum sejunctum | reverse complement strand
ATTTTGGCGCTGCCTGGGGTTCAGGGCAAATATTTTCAAAAATGCATACGAGTGGGTCGGGGACTCTCCCAGCAAGCGTACCATGTGGCCAATGGGCGTTGGCTGGGCCCTGGTAGGATTTTATGGCCCAAGGAATTCAAAACAAGCGATTTCGGCCATTTTCCGTGGGTGTTAGCCCACGGATTTTTGCGCTGCCTGGGATTCTGGGCAGATATTTTGAAAAAAGCATACGGGTGGGTCAGGGGCTCGCACAGCAAGCGGTCCATGCGGTCGGCAGGCGTTTCCTGAGCCCTGGTATGATTTTATGGCACAAGGAATGCAAAACATGCGATTTCGACCATTTTTCGTGGGTGTTAGACCATGGATTTTGGCGCTGCCTGGGGTTCCGGGAAAATATTATTGAAAAAGAATATGGGTGGGTCGGGGACTCTCCTGGAAAGCGGCCCATGCGACCGGCGAGCGTTGGCTGGGCCATGGTAGGATTTTATGGCCCAAGGACTGCGAAATAAGCGATATCGTCCATTTTCCGTTGGTGTTAGCCCACGGATTTTGGCGCTACCTGGGGTTCAGGGCAAATATTTTCGAAAAGGCATAAGGGTAGATCGGGGACTCGCCCTGCAAGCGGCCCATGCAGCCAGCGGGCGTTGGCTGTGCCCTGGTAAGATTTTATGGCCCAAGGACTGCGAAATAGGTGATTTTGGCCATTTTTCGTGGGTGTTAGCCCACGAATTTTGGTGCTGCCTGGGGTTCCGGTCAATTATTTTCGAAAAAACATACGGGTGGGTTAGGGACTCACCCGGGAAGCAGCCCGTGCTGCTGGCGGGCATTGGTTGGGCCCTGGTAAAATAATATGGCCCAATGAATGCGAAATAGGCGATTTCGGCCATTTTCCGTGGGTGTTAGCCCACGAATTTTGGCGTTGCCTGGGGTTCCGGCAAATATTTTCAAAAAATCATACGGGTGGGTCGCGGACTCGCCCGACAAGCGGCCCATGTGGATGGCGGGCGTTGGCTGGGCCTTGGTAGGATTTTGGCGCTGCCTGGGTTTCGGGCAAATATTTTTGAAAAATCATACGGGTGGGTCTGGGACTCTCCCAGTAAGCGGCCCATGCAGCCGACGGGCATTGGTTGGGCCCCAATAGGATTTTATGGCCCATGGAATGCGAAATAGGCGATTTCGGCCATTTTCTGTGGGTGTTAGCCCAAGGATTTTGGCGCTGCTTGGGGTTCAGGGCAAATATTTTCGAAAAACCATACCGATGGGTCGGGGATTCGCCCGACAAGCTGCCCATGAGGTCGGCAAGCATCGGCTGGGCCATGGTAGGATTATATGGCCCAAGGACTGCGAAACAGGCGATTTCGGCCATTTTCTGTGGGTGTTAGCCCACGGATTTTTGGCGCTGCCTGGGGTTCTAGGGAAATATTTTCGAAAAACCGTACGAGTGGATCGAGGACTCGCCCGGAAAGCGGCCTATGCATTCGGCGGGCGTCGGCTAGGCCCTGGTAGGATCTTATAGCCCAAGGACTGCAAAACGGGCGATTTTGGCCATTTTCTGTGGGGGTGAGCCCAGGGATTTTGGCGCTGCCTGGGGTTCCGGGCAAAGATTATCGAAAAAACGTACGGGTTGGTCGGCGACTCGCCCAGCAACCGGTACAAGTGGCCAGGGGGAGTTGGCTGGGACCTGGTAGGATTTTATGGCCCTAGGAAGGCGAAACAGGCAATTTCAGCCATGTTCCGTGGGTGTTAGCCCACGGATTCTGGCGCTGCCTAGGGTTCCGGGCAATGATTCTCGAAAAACTACGTCAGTGGGTTGGCGACTAGCCCAGCAAGCGGTCCAGGTGGTCGACGGGCGTTGGCTGGGCCCTGGTAGGATTTTATGGTCAAAAGACTGCGAAACAGGCGATTTCGACCATTTTCCATGGGTGTTAGCCCACGGATTTGGGCGCTGCCTGGGGTTCTGGGCAAATATTTTTAAAAAACCATATGGGTGGGTCAGGGACTCGCCCGGCAAGTGACCCATGCGGTCGGCGAGCGTTGGCTGGGCCCTGGTAGGATTTTATAGCCCAAGGACTGCAAAATAGGCAATTTTGGCCATTTTCTGTGGGTGTTAGCCCACGAATTTTGGCGCTGCCTAAGGTTCCGGGCAAATATTTTCGAAAAACCACACGGGTAGGTCGGGGACTCGCCCGGCAAGCGGCCAATACGGCCGGTGGGCATTGGATGGGCCCTGGTAGGATTTTATGGCCCAAGGAATGCGGAACAGGCGATTTTGACTATTTTCCATGGGTGTTAGCCCACGGATTTGGGCGCTGCGTGGGGTTCCGGGCAAATATTTTCAAAAAACCATATGGGTGGGTCGGGGACTCGCCCGGCAAGCGGCCCAGGTGGCCGGGGGGAGTTGGCTAGGCCCTGGTAGGGTTTTATGGCCCAAGGAACGCGAAACAAGCGATTTTGGCCATTTTTCGTGGGTGTTAGCCCACGGATTCTGGCGCTGCCTGGGTTTTCGGGCAAATATTTTTGAAAAACCATACGGATGAGTCGACGACTCGTCCGGCAAGCGGCCCAGGTGGCCGGGGGGCGTTGGCTGGGCCCTGGTAGGATTTTATAAGCCCAAGGAAGGCGAAATAGGCAATTTCGATCATTTTCCGTGGGTGATAGCCCACGAATTCTGGCGCTGCATGGAGTTCCGGGCAAAGATTCTCGAAAAACCATACGGGCGGGCCAACGACTCGCCCGACAAGCGGCCCATAAAATCCTAACAAGCGTCCCTCAATGCTGCCAGGCCACCTAAGCCTCTTGTCGAGCTCTTTGCGGACCCACTCGTATAATTTTTCGAGAATTTGCGTCGGACCCCTCTATAGCGCCAGAATTCGTGGGCTAGCACCCACAAAAAACTATCGAATTCGCTTGTTTCCTGTTCCTTGACCCATAATATCCTAGTAGGCATCCCCCAATGTCGCGGGGCCACCTAGGCCTCTTACCGGACTCGTTTCAAATCCACTCGCATTTGTGTGCACTCTCTCTTAACAATGGTTTTAAAACTTTACAAAACAAGTATGTTTCTACATACTTGTTGAGATAAAAGTTCCCAAAAACAAGTATGTTTCTACCCTCTCTGACCCACTTGTAAAAATCCATTGGATATGTTATTATTGTTATATTATGTAGAAACAGAAAAGTCTATTATGGCCTAATAAAAATTGAAATCTTAGGTAACTAAGTTTGAAACTATCTATATGTCGTGTGATGAACATTTACACATTCATTCATGTTAAGACATCTAGAGCTTCTTGAGGAGAGTAAAAGAATAGAAAAATAAAAATGCTGAAATATCCCAGACTAAGATGGCACTAAAACTTTAGCGCTGTTCCAAGCATCACTAAAACTCAAGAGAGAGTATAGTATAAGTGGCTAAAATAACAATTTTCTAAATCACAATAAACTCTTTGTACAAGATCTCTACTGAAATCTTTCATGTTTGAATTATTCTCCACATGATGAAAACCTCAACCTACAATACCAGAGAATCCAAATATCCTAAACCACTTGAGCAGCCAGCATATACAAAAGCTATCATCGTGTAAGTGTTTGATCAAATCTGCAGTGACAACATCAACGATGAGTCATTTACATTGAACTATCATAAACCAAAACAAGCCAGAAAAGTTTAGTAGTTGAGGTGAAACGGTGAAGAAAGAAGACCATAATTCTTGTTGTATAGAATGTATACTATGTTGTCTTCATTTTGGGATGTGGAAAACATTTCACGTTATTACACTGTTCAAGAGTTCAATTAACTTACCTATGGTGCAAGGCTTTCTTTATCAAATGGCCGCCTCCTAATCATTTGCACAAAGTGTACTATCATTAACAATGTCTATATTGATCCCAGAAGAAGTTCTAGGACTTTTGAGAAAACTTTATTATCCTACATAGTATTGTGTCTATCTCATACAATTTTTACACCTTCAACCAACATGTTGCACCTATACCGAAGCGTATGCTACAAGCAACATAAACCAAAATTAATATTTTAAACATTACGTCCACTCAAAATCACCATACCAAGTAAAACCTTGCATCTCAAGGTTTCTGATGCATTGCCAAGTAAAACCCCAAAAGTAAGAACTACAACTCTATGAATCATATAAATGGAGAAAGTTACCTATACACAATCAATCTCCACTAAAATTAGTGTATCTCAAGTTCTCGGATGCATTGGTTAACCTCTCAATGCCTCCTGAAAGTAAAAGACACGGTATTGGTTATCCAAGGAGAATAACAAAAAGTACAGAAGTCTTACCTTAGTAATATCCACCTACCATTTGAATCAAGCAAGTTGCCAGTATCTGTTCCTAGAAAGGGAGTCCTAGAGTAGCTCTCCAATATATCTGAACATGTTCAAGACGGGATATAAAGTATGCCCGATTAGCATCAATACCAGCTCATTTTAATGCCTAAAACATTGGAAGTGGAAAAGAAAAGAATCCAGAGATACTTGGCGAAATTCTAGAGAAAATGGGGAGAGGAAAACACATACCAGAACTATTAGTAAAATCAGCAGTCAAGTCTGAGAAACCAAAATTTTGAGGCATATCCCCTAGAAATCCAAACGGAGGAGTGTCCGCATCCAGAAGAGGTTCGTTAAGAGGTTGTGTGTTCGACTCCGCACTACTAAATGACGAAACAGATGCATCGCCCATTGCAGAACGTGACTCCAAGTAACTGCCATGAGGACCAAAGGCAAACCGAGAATTGCCACCATAGATAGGTTCCGTCTTAATAATCCTCCCATCCATTGTTTGTCTCATCCCCATGTTAGAGGGCGGAGCCAAAAACATATTAGGACGAACATCAATTTTCCTGCTTTGAGAAGGAATATCAATTGTTGTTGGCATGCAAGAGAGAACAGTTGAACTACTGTTACTGAATGCATTGGGTCTATCAGCATGTACAGGTTCAGGCATGCCATTAGGCTTTGCAGCTGTTCCAACATTTTCAGCAGCACCACAAGTTGAATTTTGATGCACTGTAGTAAGGCAAGAAAACTTAACAATAACTAGAGACAACAACAAAGCTTCTCAAATGCAGGTTCTAGCAAGAACACGAATAACAAGCAAATAGACGGCAGTGAAGATAAGGATAAGTCCAGACAAGAGCTTAGTCACAGACTCCAAACTGATATCAGTGATCGCCATGCATGTTGCAGATAAGATCAGACGAATTAAGCTAAATCTTTGTTTGCCTTATACAAGAGGTAGACTAAAACAGTAGAAAAACCTTTCAAAATGATATATTACTCCGTAAGGCACCCAAACTTCTATACATGTGGGAACCTCATGGATGCACCAAAGAAGTAAGGGATAAGAGGCTCTTCCTTATCTACTCAATTAAAAATTAACTATTCTCTTCTCTCCACAAGAGGAGCAACATCTCATGTGCGATGTCTTCTGTTCCGGCTTATACAGGTACAGCTAAATCTTTTTGAGATATTACATTCTAAAACGATTACGCCCCATCCAAATATCTATGCTCCTGGTGAATTAGCACTACAACTTACCAGAAAAAGCTCATCTCTAGACACAAGTCTAAAACAAGGAATAGCCTAGGAATCCTCTCAAATCTATAAACCATAAAACTATTTCTTTAAACAAGCCTCTCTTCCATCAGATAAATTCAATCTACACATACACCACAGAATATCTAGTTCAACATAACCAGCAACTCCCACAGTATCTACTTCACATCTAGAGAAAATCTGCTCACAGCACTTAAAGAAGTCAATACTTCAGATTAGGACACTGTAGAGCTCATTGAAAAAGATCTCCACAAATTTATCTTGATTAGGAAGATGAGAAGAGGCCCGAGAATCTGAAAAATAAAACCCAAAGGAAGGAAAACAAACTAAGAGCTATGCTAGTTTTGTTTTTTTAAAATCAGGAACATTCAGACCTGGCCTCTCTACTTCTATGAGGTAATACATTCTACCCTCCCCAGACCCCACTTGTGGAACTCCACTAGGTACGTTGTTGTTGTAGGAACATTCAGACCTATTTTTGCTGAGGAAACGCTACATCACTGAGTCAGAAGTGAGTCTAGAATTTCTTTAACATCGGTGCACCACTAAAAAGAGATAAAAAGGAAGTATCAAGTGGAAACTGCCTTTAAGTATATAACTTAGCATTCAACCAAGTGCACCATTTAGTGTTTGTGGAGCATTAATGCTGGCAAATAATATTTGATCAATTCTAGGAAATATACACAAAAAATTATCTAATTTGGCGGAAAAACAATAGGTTCAAAGCATTATAAATTCCCTTATAATCCGCCCCTGCCCTGAGTTCAGTCTTACCCTCATGAAAAAATAAAAGAGTAGAGATATGTTTAGATACAACAAACACCTACTTTAGGGTCCCAAAACCAAGACTCATGTGATATTTGATCCATGTGAGACAACATCCAACTAATTACATAACTCTGCCCTAAGTTCACCCTTACCCCATCTAACATGCCCCCTAAACTCACAGAGTGGTGAAAACAACTCGAGTTTCTTTATTCAGCAAGAAAACAAACTAAATATGGTCTGGAATGTCCAGAAAATCCGGCTGACACCGCTCTGGTCTCTGATAACTGCGCGGAAAAGATGTTTCTCAAAAAAATGGCCAGAAAGATGCAAAAACTAGAAATGGTCAGCACAAGAGACAAGGAGTCCTCGCAATGGTAACCCAGAAAGGCATGGCACTACTAACAGTCACGATAAAGAGGTCTAGTATCACCAGAATATTCATCAGCAAAAGGTGAACTGATGCAAGGATGGTTGCCAGAAAGGAATATAGGAACACAGTGCTGCCTAGAGAGACAAGATGCCACTTCAGCTGTGACAATTGAAGGAGAGAAGAACAGTGTTAAAGAGAGAAGGGTGCGGATAGCCGAAGAAATGTGTAGTGCAATTGCTGGAGTGAATAATAGTACTACTTGCTGGGGAAAAAAAAAGAAAGGAAAGAATAATATAGCTGGTTGGACAGTCTCAGGAAAGCACTTGACAAGATCGCAGAGGCATTGGTACGAAGTGGTAAAACAAAAATAAAAGATGAGGCATTGAAGATTTAATGATAATGGAATATAAGACCCCTACTTATTGGTGTCAAACACAAGACCAATGTACTACTTGTTTGACGTGGGACAACATAGTGATAGTCTCACTCTTTAACACTATTCTAAAGCTAACACTTGGCATACTCCTAACTCAAATTCCAAGTGAAGACGAAACAAGATTTCAGTGATTCCGTCTTCTATTAGTAATTTATTTGTTCAAATTCAATTCCAACAAAAAAAAATAGAAAATTCTTGAGTAGTCTACTTCCCTTTGAATGATAAATCCCTTAACTCTTAATAATTAAAGGAATACCTTGGAACCCTAAGGGATTTACTTATATATTGTTCCATTCGATCGTATGTGACAATATGTAATTCCATACCCATGACAGTACATATGGCATTCCTCCTAGATTAGCACCCAACTAACACTGGCCCCAGTACATGAAAATCTATTTTCTTAAGTATGGGATACTACATTGTAAGGGGAGTGTAGAAGACTTAACACTTGCACATGTGAAACACATTAGAGACGAAACAACTATATACATAGCCTTTTCAAAAAATAATACTCCCTCCATCACATTTTATGTGGCACATTTTGACTTGGCATGGTGTTTAAGAAAAAAGGAAAACTTTTGAAACTTGTGGTCTAAAACAATTCTTAGATATTTGTATTTCTGAGAATCATTTCACTAAGGGGAAAAGAGAAATTTTTAAAGTTAAATTGTTTCCAATTACAGTAATGTGACATTCTTCTTGGGACGGACTAAAAAAAAAGGGCGCCACATAAAATGGGACAGAAAATAATAAAAGGAATCACTATACGAGTAGATCAATTTCATATTTAGAACATCAGACTAAAATAAAGAGAAAAGTGCAAATTCAAAAATAATTATCAAAATGTTGAAAGCCAATGTTCTACAATGACGTGCATAGCTTAAAAATCTGCAAACAACATTCAATGTAGCATGTGAAGCATCAGGTGCAGGAAGGATAATTTTAAATATGGTGGAGGCAAATGAAAGAGAGTAGCTGAAAGGAATAAGAAGAGGACAGGTGGAGCTCCTCATAGTAAGACAAATGAAGTTTAAAAATAAGATGAAACCAGAGGCTTCTGGATGTATCTCACATAATTGGCATAAACCACGTGTAAATGAATGCAACCGCATCAATGTCACCAAACATACTGGATGCTACTTAGTATATGCACAAACTGAACATGAACTGGCCCAGTTAGACAAGTGCTTTTTGTAGCTACTCAGTGACAAGATACTGATTGATGCATGAGAACTAAATGCAGGAAGGTTCACTAAGTATCCATCTTACTTGGCATAACATTGCACCCATTAGACATAGGTAGAGAAGCAATTGCCCTTGGAATTTGCTGTGTCATCTTCACCTGTTCCGCAAGCAACCTGTTGAATTCAATTATTTGCTCTTTCACCATCAGCTTCAGGTAATATGCTTGGAAAAATTCCTGATTTTCTTCTTCTAGTTTCTGCCAAACTGAAAAACAGGCAGAACATCATAATGCTAAAGAGTAAGGAAACCATAATCATATAGAAGCTCTAAATTGCTACTCGCCTGTTGGTAATATTGAAGAAGGACCAAAAAACAGAGAATAGACAGTAAGATAATATATTTACATGTTATACAAAACAGCTCAATAGAAGCATTATTAGCTTCACGTTAGTACTAATATCATATTTTATCAAATCAGTTTCATGATAATATGCCTACTACAGCTGCAAATGCTCATGAGTACATTCATAAACAGACAAGCAAAAAGACAAACAGAGACAGCTAAACAAAAGGGCACACAAACAGAGAAGGACAATCAACAAGCTACAACGAGCACTAATTAACTCAAGTTTCTGAGAAAGAAAAGGTGATTTTGTTTAAATTTTTGGATTAGGGCATCTGCATGTGCGATAAAGAGCTAAAACTCATGGGCAAAAGAAAGTCTTTTTGACGATTTATGATTGGAACTTCTGGGTATATTCTATTGTTTGATACTGTATTGTTGTTTTCAGGAAGTGTGAGAAATATTGGCAACCATTATTGACCATAGGAAGCTTTATGTCCTTATTTGAATCTCTTTTGACACCTGTGTTGCAGGAATTGTCAGGTTTCAGTCCTTATTCCACACTACATGGAGAAGTGAGTGTATGCCTTGAAAATATATAACATACCGAGTTCAGTAAATCTAGGCTCTATGTTGTCCCGGATGAAGAGAGTGTTCACAACTTCTTTCCGACTCATGTATTGCCGAAGACACTGCTCTATCCGATTTTGCACCTGAAATTCAAAACCACCACGCGAATCTCAAGATTACTCAATTTGGAACAGTTGGTGATCATCTAAGTAGGACACCAACACTTCTTTTTCGGTTTTGTTTTATTTGGAGGGGTTGAAATCACAATGCTAAATGATGCAGTATTGGTTGAAGTCCGTGTTTTTAGTGATAACATTCTATAAAGGTTCAAGTGAAATATCAGCGTAAAAGAAAACCATTTCTCCTTCAATAAATCAATCTTTTGTGCCCAAAGAGATGCTATTAGTTGTCAAAATGTTGCTAAGGAGACAAGTCAGAGGATTTTATTAGTTGTAATCATCAATCAGCCAGCAAAACATTCTTCCATGTAATGGGGAAGTGGGCCGAGTATAAATTCTTGGTGTTTTTAGAGAAGTGATAATCAAGTAACTAGAATCATCACAATTTCAGCTCATCACTATTCTTGAGGAATAATTAATGAATGAGCACAAGGCTAAGAAAAGACAAATTAACATGTAGAAGATCGCAACTCATCTATAAAAGATTGAAAGCATACCACTTGTATATCTTCACAAGAGACTTTACGTCCATCTCCGCTCGACATTTTTGAGGACCCAACTTGGAACTGTTGCAATAAAGGTCTGTACCAATTTTTCAGTAGAAATGTAAACCCCAGCTTACGTGCACCATCAATGAGTATAATTCAAAAAGGTAGTCACTTGTACCAGTTATCCAACTTCACTGAAAAATGAGCTCAGCTTAGCAAATCAAATATAAGGGCTCAACAGGAAAAATTTAAATGAGGATATAAGGGCTGACAAGATTCACCAAGGCAGTCAAATTGATGAGCCCTAGAGCAACAGGTCATTAAGAAGGGAATAAAGGCTATGTAGGGGATAAAAAGTAATGAGCCAGCAGAAGTACAACAACAAGAAACAAAAAAGTTCGAGTGCTATGAGGGGATCTTCTGGAGAGGTTTTCAGGGAACTCAGAAAGTCATGTGCGAACAACATATTGAGATCATCACAATTAAAAAAAGACACTACAAGAAAACATGAAACCCAGAAATGTTTTCATTGACAGCAAGGTTTTAGGAAACCCAGATGAAGCTCAACTAACATCTTATTAATCAGTAGAAACTCATAATAATAGTACCTGTTACTACAATTTTTTTCTCCTTTGTTCACTAAGAGAGTTCAAAATATAAAGAAGTAAATACATAAATTAGCCAAAGGGGTTCAACATCTCTACCATTTATACAACAAAACACCCCGTGAGATCCCACAAAGTGGAATCGGGGGAGGGTAGAGTGTTCGCAGAACGTACCCCCACCTCTTGGAGGTAGAGAAGTTGATTCTTAAAGACTCTCGGCTCATGCGAAGCTAATCAAAGAAGCAAAGGAAAGGAACATCTACTGTAGATACATAAAAAAAATCATTTTAACCATAAAGAGTGTAACTTGCCAAAGACCTCAGCCCTACCTAGCTCCATCCCTGATGGTGAACAATATACTACCTCAATTCACCAGTTAGAACCTTATACATCACAATTTAAAAGTAAACAGGCACCACAGATATAAGAAAGCATTAAACTGACCAAATAAACTGATTATCAATTGAAGAAAATACAACCACAAAGCCCAATCATAAATACATCTATACATAACAAAATAACTTCAAGAAAACAAAAACCCAAAAAGCAGAAAGCAGTAAACTGCAGAAAACAAACCGAAATCAATTGAACAATCACAGTATCGAGGACAAAACTTAAATACATCAAAGTAGAATAAAATGACTTCAAGCGAACCAAACCCCAGAAATCAAAAAGCATTAAACTGCTGAAAGAAAACCGAAATTAATTGAACAAACACAGTATCAAGAACCAAACTTTAAATACATCAGAACAAAATAACTTCAAGAAAACAAAACCCCAGAACTCAAAAAGCATTAAACTGCAGAAAACAAACCGACATCAATTCAAATACAGTATAAATAACCGAACTTTAATACATAAACAAAATAACTTCAAGAAAACAAAACCCCAGAAATCAAAAAGCAGTAAACTACACAAAACGAACTTAAATCAATTGAAATAAACACAGTATCAAGAACCAAACTGGAAATGCATCAAATGACAGAATAAGTAAACAAATAAGCAAAAGCACTCACCCACTTGAGCAAATTTTCATAAATTTTGTTCCTTTTACAACTTATTTTCCAGTAGAGTGATGGTATTGAAAGTATTTTGAGGGAAGAAGTCTATGAATTGTGGAGTTGTATAAGAATTTTGATTTCAAAAGAAGCGTCTTTTTATTGAAGAAAGGGAAAGGCAACAAGTGATGACGTGGCTATTTCGCCATTACATAGACTCTCTTTGTGCTTTTCCCTCCTGTAATTCCACTCTTATTATTATTATTATTTTCCTTTTTACTTAATTATTATACCTGCTTTTTTGGAAATTTGCAAAACTTTTATTTATTGATGGGCTTAAAAAGGAAAATACATATGGTCTTCTGTTAAACTTTAGTGAAAAGTTGTATTAAAAATAAAATAAAGAAATATTGGGGCTTAGAGATTACCTTTTTTAATTCATAGTAATAATTTTTAATTTGATCTTTGGGTTTCTACTTTTGATGATAACTTATTTTTGGTGTCTTGTTTTTAAGTTGGCTTTTCCAAGTTGATGGGAGAGGAAAAAAAGTGTACAACAGTACATTATATTTGGACTTTGGACACGAGAGTAACTAATAGGTTTTTTTGCTTTTTTTAAAAAATAGTGATGCATTTTTTATGGATACTCTAATTATCATAAGATTTTATTTAATAGAAAGAATTGATAAATTTTATTTTAAATTTTTTAAAAAAATAAATTTTATTGCATATTATATTTTATTAACGATAGCCCATCAATGAAATCGTTGATAGCTATTTCGATCGATATCACTTCAAAAATTACAAGTAAGAAAAGTTACTACTAATATGTAGTATTCAATTCTAAAAATACTAAAAAGCCTCAATAATTTTGAAATTCGTTGAGGAGCTTGATTTGATGATAATCATATAAAGGCTACAAATGAAACGTATCGTCTATATATTGTTATGCTTATCAAAGAGGATAATATTTTTTTAGGACTATTACTGAAGACTGTAAATACATACTTAACTTTAACGATATGAGTATCACACACATCTAGCGGGACAAACTAATGTGTTGCCTTTCTAGCAAATTGAAGGCCACATACATGATGAATTATCATAGATTTTATTGTTTCTAATGTAAGAAAGAAAAAAAAGGTTCAATAACTTAGAAATTCATTGAGGAGTTTGATTTGATAATTAACTCCAATTGTGAAGATAAGGGCTAAAACAATCCTAACTTAGACAAAAGATTTAGTATCTATGTTATTCAGAGACGTGTTGAAAATACTATTGCACCTATGTCGAAAATACTATTGCACCTGTGTCGAATCCAACACATAATCAAAGGATATCTTAAAAGAGTCGGAGCAATACAGTTTGAACAACATAGATAGAGAAAGGCCTAAACGAATTTCTAACTTGGACAAAACATTTGATAGAGCATAGGAAGATCCCAAAAAGCAGCATCATTAGTATCATGAAAATTCTCCCAATACTCATTCACTCCATTCATAGCATATAATGATGCTGATATCTGTCTTTCAACCTTCATATGTTCAAATTCAGGCAATTGATGATCTTCAAGATTTCCTTTTGGTACCTCTTGAACAAAGTTACCAACTTTTTCATCATCCAAAAGAATGGTATCGAAATCAGTTGAAAACGCTGATGAATGATCGAAATTGGAAGACCCCATTTGATCAATTCCAGCCATAAAGAAGCTTAAATCAGGTTTGTATGCATCATCATTGGATATATGAGTTTCTTGATGACTTCTTGATACACTACTAAGTGTAGTTGTTGAAGTAGAAAGAGTACAAGTACTAGTGATGGGACTTTTAGTAGTTGCTGAAGTTGTTGACTTCTTGATCTTGTTAAGGCTTTTCTTATGGTTGAGGAGGTTTCTGATTTTCATGGAAAGAGCAGGACTGACAGGGGCATGGTTATGGAAATTCGTTCGAGCATTTGATCCACGGAGAAGACAAGCAGCCTCATCATAAGCGCGAGCAGCTTCCTCAGCTGAATCAAACGTTCCGAGCCACATCCTGATCTTTTGTGTTGTGTTCTTGATCTCAGCAACCCATTTTCCAGAAGGCCTTTGTCTTACACCAACAAATTTTCTCTGTTTTGGAACTTTGGGATTCCATTTTTTGGTGGAATCATGTGATTGCTTTTGTTCCATGGAGTTATCAAAGGACTAAGAGGAGGGGAAAAGAGAGTTGTTTAAACAAAATGAGACAATGTTAAGGTTCTTTATATATAAGCCTTTGGAGTTTATGGGAACCTTGTCTTCATTTACTTGTTCTTTGTTTAGTTGACTGAAATATCAAAGTGTGTGAATTAACCAAGATTGTGGTCGGATATATACGAAGGTATCAGATTCGAAAAAAAATTTAGATAGGGACCCTAAGCTTCTCCTTTAATAACTCTTATACGTCGCTAATGGATCTCAACACAAGTATTGAAACAAAAAATTAAAAAAGACCAAAATGTATGAGATTCTAATGGGACAGTTGATTTTAACCGTTATTAAGTTCTGAGATTCGAGTTTTATATAAACATAGAAAAGATCCTAATAGGAATCCTATGGGTCTCTCTTAAATGACTTTTGCGGCGATACGAATCTGAATTAGTGAAGTCTCAATAGAGATATCAAACACTTCATTAAAAAAAAGGAAATATGAAAGTGTGTATGTTGTGGGGAGAAGATGTGATGAAGGTAAAATGACTTGTTTAACATGAATGATTAAACCAAATTATAATTGTTTAAAAATATTTAATGTTTGTTGTGTGTGTTTGTTAGTTAGTAATATTTGCTGATTTTTTGCTCTTAAGTCTCACACTTATGCACGTTCTTTGTCTTTTTGGTTAAAAGGGGTGGAAAATGATGCCTTAGTTTTTGGCATTTTATCTCCTAGAGATTCTTTCTTTTTATTTATTAAAATATATAATAATTGTTATTATATTTTGGATGATCAAAATACCTAACATATCAACTACTATATGTCTAATTAGTAAAGATATGGAATTATTTTTTAGTTCTATTAGTGATGGCATTGTTCATCATCCTTAAAAGGCACATTTTGTCATTTTTGTAGACCATGAATAACATTAATGATATGTCATGTTTATCTTAATTAAGAGTTGTCTTTACATTTCATGAATACAATAGAATGAAAATTTTGAATTCAAGTTTTGAAATGACCGATAAAGAATATTTATTTTAATGAATCTCGAATGAATTAGTTGAATCAGTGAATATCAAATCTTAAATGGTTATGTCAATTGTTGTCACAACAT
>JAOTQJ010000001.1:564790-606510 GCA_025642045.1 Solanum sejunctum | reverse complement strand
AAAAAAAGTATTCGCTCACATAATTAAAAATAAAAATTAATTTAAAAAATTTATAAAATCTTTTTCTCTTAAATATCATTTTAAAGATTTCAAAGGGAGAAACATAAAAAAAAATTATTGAGACATGCTAGGCAGTACATGATTCTAGATACCATGTCACAAAGTACAAATTGTTATAATTATTACAATTATTAAATGAAACAAAAGTCAAATGTGGTCTAGTTATTGACAAAAAATAGCATAATATTTGGTGGATTAATTTATAATTAGGATAATTTTGCACTTGGTCAACCATAACCCTAAGTTGCAACCACGAAGCCTGCCATTTATGTTTTACTTTTTCATCATTTTCTTGAATAATTTTATAGTAATTTAGCCATCTCAAAACGTGCCATTTGGATACATATAATACTTCTAACAACAATTAAAATTTAAAAATAAAATGTCATTCAACAAGTATAATGTTAGCTTCATGGAGACTATAGTAGGTATAATATTAGAATCTTTTGGTTGCACGCTTCATTTTATAAGTTACGACAATTGCTAAATCTACTAGGTTTTTAATTTGGGCTACAAGTTCGTCAAAATTCAATAGATCATATTTTGTATTTGTATTTAAGAATTCACTTAATAAGACATTGTTTTCTTGAAATTCAGAATTAATAAAAGTCAAAATCTTAACTTCACATATACAAGAACATGGGAGCTTTTTATGTAAGTTGGGAATAGTACTACAAACAATAATATGTACACTGCAATCTCATAAATAAAATTTTTTATTCTTGATAGACGCTCGGCTAAAAAAAAAATAGTTAATAATAGTACTCTAAATTAATGATTTATTGAACTTGAAAGATTCCTTAACATGGAGAAATGTCACATCAATTCATAAGTCTTGCTAGATAAATGGTGCAATTAAAAGGCTTGATACACACCTAAACATAATATAAATATAAATTTACGAATATTATATTAACGACCCTCTAAATTAGGTACCACGGAGAATGATCACTTTTCATAATGTCTAGTGAAAAAAATGAAATTTAGGATAACAACTATTTTGACGAACAAATACAATATCTATCAATGTCTCGATTCTAAGGTTATTGGTTCGATTTATGGCGATAAGTTTGGATCAAAGTCCCATTAAGCCCTACAAGATTTGAAAATGAATAAATGGGCTTCATATATTTGGGACATAATTTAAAAAAGCCCAAAATATGTTTTCTCCCTAAAAAAACCCTACCTTCCTCCCAATCAAGTATATAAATAGGACCACAGCTGCAAAATACAAAGCAATTAACCCTCCTGCCGCTCCAGATCGAAAGCGTCAACAATGGTGAAATGGTGATATCTTTTTCTATTAATTTATTTTTGTGTTTATGTGTATATATTTGAGGCTTCTTTAATCTGGTTGGCAAAAAATAATTTATTTTTGACCAATTCGTTCCCTTGAAGCAATATCAAGTGTGTTGCTCTTTTTTTTCGTATTTCTCCTTAATTTTTTAAGTTTTTGGAGAACAAAAAGACAGCTACAATTTTTTTTTTTGCTTTTTCAAAATAATGAACAACTGTGATGACCAATTTTTACAGTTACAGACCTGTAATGATTTGCGAAAATGATCGCAAATAAAAGAACATCTAAGGGACTGAGTTTGTTCCTCAATAATATACTAATTATTTTGTGTGGAAACAACAGTGATGATTAATTTTTTACAGTTTCAGACCTGTAATGATTTGCGAAGATGATCGCAGTAAATAGAACATCTAAGGGACTGAGTTGTTTCCAATTTTTATTGTATTTTTTATACTATGGTTTGCTAATTCTTTTTTGCGTATCACACTTTTTGAGGTGTGATACATTTAACAAGTGAAGCTAAATGGATGTTCCCCTCGCTATCCTTTGCATCTAATTTTTTGTGGTGTATTTGGACGTTGGGGTACTACATTACTATTTTTATACCATATCTGAAATTAAGATATTAATTCAAATGTTGATTTCATATCGTATATATGATGATAGATTTTGCGTTTGTGTGCGCAATGTCATTAAGACCCATATGAAACAGAGACGATTAGAGAACATTGTTAAAAGTTGATTAAAAACCAAAGTAAAGATGTAAGCCACATTTGATAAGCAAAGCTCAAGATATGATCGTGGAAGAGCAAGAGCGTTCATTTAGGGCCTTAGCTGGTGATCTGCCATAATGAATCTTATCCTTCACTGTTTCACTGGACCCTTGTTATTTTGAGATCATAGGTGGTATTTAGAATTTGCTCCTCAGCTCCGCACCGAAATGGTGCTTTAACTATCCAGCCGAGTCAATTGCGCTTTAACCATTCAGCCTCAATTTGGTGTTTCTTTTGTGGCAACATGATCTTCAGCACAACGACCCTAAAAAGCAAGCTCTTAACAGTTTTAAACACCCCTAACAAAATCATTATATTCTGTATAAAGCCCAAGTCCATATGGAGTATTTGAACACAGTGACATTGGTATAACTGTCAAAATGGGCCAGTCTCAGCCTAAGCCTTGTGGGCCAAGAAATTTAGAGGACTGGGATGGGCTGGCCTTCATTTGGAAGGGTCTTGAAATGGCTGGTCTAATCTAACCTTAGTAAGGTTGTGGATTGGGGCGGCCAATTTTTTTTTTTTGAAAAAATAATTTTTTTTATTCAATTTAAATTTAAACTTTAAATTTTGTTAATTTGTTAAATTTTTTGATATGCCTAATAAAATTATATGAAAGTACATAATATTACAATCATAATATGCATTATATATATGATTAGTGATATTTTTAATTACAATTGATGTCATATTTCAAATATAAAGAAAATTTGAAAAAACAAACTTGTTAATTAAAATATAATTATGCCTTATGATTTTAATTATTTTATTTTAAATTAAATAATCATTTTAGCTCATGGGCAAATCTCAGTCCCGGACTTAAAAGAACTGGTTCTAAATGAATTTGAAAAACTATATTACAACTCTATCCCAATAACGAGTAGGATTGGGTCAGTCCCATGGGCTAAGTATATTTTGATGGCTCTAGACATTGGTGAGCAACTTGAATGATAGGAATGTAATGCTTCGTTTGAATGGTTGTCATTATATTATTTTGTAATGTATTGTATTATGTTGGATTATGTTATATTGTATTGTATTGTGTTGAATGTATTATTTAAATAAATATGATGTTTGGATAATTTGTATCGTTTTTCTATAATAAGCACAACGATAGTTCTATTCACATCAAGCAAAATACAACTTCATGTAGGGCAAATTGCTTTCCTCGAAAGACCTCACGCGATTAATAGAGATCTGACAAGTGCATGTACTTTATATGTTGCTTGTTGATTTTTTGAGTTATCAATTGGTTGGATTTTATTTGCATACCCAACATTTCACTAGTCAAATGAACGAGTGAAAGATTAAACATATATTACTCTTCGCAAACTTTAGGTGCATAAGATGATTAAGTCAATTCACCACGTGCTACAAGGATTATACTGCGCTAATCAATAATCAACCCAAACTTAAATGTGTTTGATGTCATAGTTTCATGAGTTAATTTTATCATTTCTAGATTATATCAATCGTCAAGTTAAATATAAAAGAACAGATTCTGACATGTATTAAAAATATACTACAAATTAAAGTGCCCTCATTTTAAATTGTGTCATAATGCAAAATTAAATAAACTTTTTCTTATGAACTCCCATGATTTGTAAATTTTAACAAGAGCTTTTATAAACAAATCATAGTTGATAAGCAAAAATAAACTAAATTTATCATCCTCATTAAAAAGTTTTAGTGATCTATACTAATGTATAACGTGTTTAATCGCAGCTTCCACCAAACTCTATTTATTTATTTATTTATTTATGTGCATTGTGCTTTTCTTGACTTTGACTTAAAGTGCAAGTGAAATAAAAAAGTGATATGACTAATTAAAATCAACTATTAACAGCGCTGCCTTTTGAAGTTAATTACTCATATTACATGTGACATAATCCAATTTTACTCCCAAGAAATACATAAAATAAAATAAATTATGATTTAATAGCAAAATCCAAAATGCTCTTTGGTTTTATCTATTGAAAATGAAATAATGAAATTGACAAAAGAAATGGCGTTGACCTCAACTTCCTAGCCGTTCTTCTTGTTACATTTTGTGACATTTGCGTGTCACTTTATCCTGCATAAAAGTCTCGATTAATTTAAATTTTATATAATAATGTAATACTCATAAAAAAATATTATTTATTTTATGATCAAAATTTGAATTTGAGGTTTTTTGCTAATGAACCTTTATTTGTACCATCAAATTTGTTTTTATTTTATGAATTTTTATACTTTTAATTTGAAGAAATAAGATTATGACATATATCACCAGGCAAAAAATGTTGGAAACACATATAAAATTTTTATTAATTTATTTTTTAATTGATGTTGATGGTACAGTGTAGGGGTATTATTGGGAATATATGTCTCGACGCTATCGTCGGACTGATAAACTTGCGCGCAGACTTCGTAAGGAGAGGAATATTAAATGTTTAAAGGGATTATAATTCCATTAATACCCTCACTATAAAATGTATTTACTTTTCATGCCATTTTTATTAAAAAAATCGCCGCCTAAACAAGTGGGAAAAATAATTAAATAAAGAAAAAGATACCCATTCATGCCAATTGCCAATATTGAATCTTGGGAAAATTCAAAAAATAAAATAAAAGGAGAATATTGGTGACTATATTACATATATACCCTTGAAAAAATATATGATAATTTTTGACAATCTTGAGATACACCAAGATTTTGATTCAATTTTTGTGTTTAATTAAGGTATTTTATTTCATAATGATTATTATTCTCCAAATAAATAATGATGAGGCCAACATTCGAAAGAGCAAATTTCCAACAATCATAAAGCAAGGTATATCCCTTTGCCCTATCTTGAAGAATAAAATAAGAAGTTGTCAAATGTATGTTCCTTTCTACAAATTAAAGTAGATTCTTTGTGGATTTTCTTTTTTGTGCGAAAATTACAAAAGAATTTTATTCGTAACTCAATGTATTTTAATATAATTATACTGGAATAAAATGATCAAAATAAAAAACAACATCTACTTTGATAGAATCTTTATTCATGACCATAGGAGTTAGGACGAGCTAAACTTATATTGAATGAGTGATTCAACTCATAAATTTCAAAAAGACTTTATTTCTTTCGTAAATTGTCTCAAGTCAAATAATATCATGTATACTGAAACGAAGAGAGTATAATTTAAGATAATGCAAAAGAAGAACGATACAAAGTGAGAGGTTGGAAACAGAAAAAATAGTCGAGTTGAATCGATCAAGCTAAATGATCAGGAGAAACAAAACGAAATCAAGACTAGATTGAAAAGAAGCAAGGCTATGGATATCATGATCGATCATGTGATTCAACTCATAAATTTCAAAAGACTTTATTTCTCTCGTAAATCATCTCAAGTCAAGCAATGACATGTATACTCAAACAAAGATAGTATAATTTAAGATAATACAGAAGAAAAATGATATGAAGTGAGAGGTCGAGGACAGAAAAAGAGTCAAATCGATTGAGCTAGATGATCAGAAGAAGCAAAACGAAATCAAGATTTGACCGAAAAAGAAGCAAAGCTATGGATATCATGATCGATTATCAGTTCTCATATATATACACTAAAGAATTATTCTTATATATAGAGAGAGATATAAAAAGGAGTATTTCTAAAATTGTAATATTGTGAAATAAAGGGTTAATTGTAGAGATAATAAATTAATGCAGTTGTATTCACACACCAAAATTGATTCAACCACCACAAAAAAGGGTTTTCCTTCCTTATTGGCTCAACCATATAGCCACTATTTGTTGCTGTGTATATAAATACCTCTCTCTTCTTTGCTATATTTTCTCTGTTTTACTCTTGTGAAAAAACCCTCGAGAGCTTCAGTCCGAAGGCACCCCATTCTCTTGTTTGGAATCTGAAAAAGAATGGGTGAGAAGCCAAAATCTGGAGGTGTTTGGCCCACTGTTAAGCCCTTTGTTAATGGAGGTGCTTCTGGTATGCTTGCTACCTGTGTTATTCAGCCCATTGATATGATAAAGGTAACAGCTTTTTACAATAAAATTGGTTTTATTTTTTATGGGTATTGCCTATTGTTGTTTTTAAGATTTTTGTTTGTAAAGATCGTGTCTTTTTTGATGTTTTGAGATGTGTTTGCGTAGAGAGTTGGGTTCAGATCTTGAATCATATTAGTGTTTTGTTGGGGTTGTCTTGATTTTGTTTTATATGGGGATGTTTGGTTCCTCATCTTTTGGTGGATTTGGTGACTTTCAGATCTTGGATCAAATGGGATTTTGTTGAATTGTGTCATTGTACATTTTCAATGTAGAGTTGTTTTGTAGTGAATGAACATGATTTAGACTTGAAAAGGTTGAATCTTTGGGGTTGTTTCTTATGCAATATGATGTAAAGTTTGAGTCTTGCTGTTTATGAGTTTGATGGGATCTATTCTGATATATGATGGCAGGTGAGGATACAATTGGGCCAGGGATCAGCAGCTCATGTTACCAAAACTATGCTTAAAAATGAAGGCTTTGGTGCCTTTTACAAGGTTGGTTCCCGTGAGATTTATATCTATGTTTGGGTTACTTGGTTGTCGATTAATTTAGCAGAAAAACCTTGGTTGGTGATTAAATAATATATCGCCTTCTACTTGTTGATCTCTGATTGAATGAATTTTTATTTTATTTCCCACCAAATAATGATCATTCCCTGTTCTTTTCAACTTTGTGAGGATCCAATTGTAGTTCATACATTGTAGTATCCTTAATAGAGTAGGAGTGATAAATCTCTCCAAGTATTCAAGCTGAATTTATACTTTGGTTACGCCTGGTGAAAGCTGCCTGCATTTAATGCAAATGTTTATGTCCTGCAATGCTTATCTTTGGTGCGATGTAATGTAGATGCTCTGATTCCGGTCAATCTTTTAATTGGTGAATGCTATAATTATCATATATCTTGGATTAGACAGGTTCTTAGTAACATAAAATCGGCCTACATAAGGCGACTCCCAATTTCATTACCTTTGTTTTTGTATGACTATTAATTGAGATAGTTGTTAGAATCCTATGAGAGTACTTACGGTAAAGAGATGATTTTAACTAAAATTCAGATGGTTTTACTTGAATGACAATTGAGAAGATCACAATGTTTTAAGCTTTACTGCCTGTTGCTTCAACTAATCAGATGGACTTCACAGTGCTTGAATAATCTTGACTCTGAGATGGATGCAATATTATCAGTGTCCTTTCAATCTAAATCTTGATGTCTTATGTCAAGATTGTCTAAATTCCACCCATAAGTGGATGGCTTGATGCACTTCCTCGTATTTTTGTGTTGCATGTTTATTTTTTGTCATTCCATGCCATCAATTATTTATCCTCTCTTATGCAGGGTCTGTCAGCTGGGCTTCTTAGGCAGGCAACCTACACAACCGCCCGACTTGGGTCTTTCAGGTGATTGTTTGCCCTAAATTTTATCTTTTCTCATTTTCAAGTAGAATTGATATGTTATGGTTCATAATACTTTGCACAGCCCTTAGGATTGCCTTCCTTGATTGTTCTTTGATGCATCTTGGTTCATAGTTATGGCACATGTTACTGTTGAATAACTTGGAGGTTGTCCAAGGATTTACTCCGAGTTATTCTGCATAGTTGCACCTTCCTTGTCAGGTCTAATTTTTCATTTGGCTTATTTGAATCAAGATACATTCTGGACTAGATATCTTGAGGTACTTGGCACATCTTATTGGAAATGTCTTCTAGTGAAGTTGCTCTTTGGTTTTGTCAAGTGTCAACATGGAATAAATTTATTGAACAGTGATGTTATTGATTTTCTGTAAGTCTTGACTTAGATTATTTGAAGAGCTTAGATTAAGACGCCACATGTCACCCCCCCTCTCTTCCTCTCCCATCCACTTGGGTATTAACTTTTTTTGGAAGTTTTGAACTTAGAATTTTATGAGGTGGTTGTGATTATTTGGTTTACTCTGTTCTTTTCTGCTTATTCTATTTTCATGGGATGTGATATCATTGTTGGACCTCCATTGGGATTTAGGGTTTTGCTAAAATTTGCTTAGTTTATGGAAATATTGAGCGAATACCACAGCTTTTGAAAAGTAAGCTCATTTTTTCCTTTGGAGCAAAGAGGACCTAGCTATAAACACTACATTGTTGGTTATTTTGGGTATCAGTTTTGACAATAGCCCAACTTCGTGCTGTTATGCCTTTTACTTGATAATATTCTTTCTATATTCATCCATTTAAAAAAAAAAGAAGAAATAGGACTAAATTTTTTACCTTTTGGTTTTCTTATTATAGAATTTTGTCGAGCAAGGCCATTGAGGCTAATGAAGGGAAGCCCTTACCTCTGTATCAAAAGGCTTTGTGTGGTCTGACTGCTGGAGCAATTGGTGCAACTGTTGGCAGTCCAGCAGATTTGGCCCTCATTCGTATGCAAGCTGATGCTACCTTGCCTTTAGCACAGAGACGCAATTACACAAATGCATTCCATGCACTCTCCCGTATTGTTGCTGATGAAGGAATTCTAGCTCTATGGAAAGGCGCTGGCCCCACTGTAGTAAGGGCTATGGCATTGAACATGGGGATGCTTGCCTCTTATGATCAGAGTGTGGAGTTCTTTAGGGACAACCTTGGCATGGGCGAGGCTGCTACAGTAGTAGGTAAGAATTTAGTTTTTAAGTCAAGTTTCTTCAGTGTCTTCCCTCAAGAAGGATTTAACTTCATAGTGTAATTTCAAGAGGGCATCAAATGCATGCAACTTCATCTTGAAAAAAGAAGCAAACTTCTCTTTGGAGAAATCCATCCATCTTTTGCATAGCCTGGTTAACGATTCAAGTTACTAGCTGCTAGAGAATGCAGCATCTTTAGGCCTCTTTCTCTCTTTGGTGCAATTAGTGCTTTATCGCAAAAAACCACTTGCTGGGAAATGTTTTTTTCAATCTCTACTTTGCTTGTGTTTCTGTGTAATGCAGCATCTTTAGGCCTCTTTCTCTCTTTGGTGCAATTAGTGCTTTTTCGCAAAAGACCACTTGCTGGGAAATGTTTTTGTTCAATCTCTACTTTGCTTGTGTTTCTGCGTATGGAATTTATATCTATTCCAGTTGCTTGGTAGATTAAAGGAATTTGTGACTCTGGGAAAGCTGGCTAACAGTATTAGATGGTGTAAGTTATGCATATGAGATGTTGCCAGTGAGTAGATTCTTCTGCTCTTGCTCTAGAATGTTATCAAGAAAGCCATTTCTGCTGTGGCATTAAATAACATGGAAAGGGTAAATAATTGTCTGGTGTATTTGGTGCGTTCAAGTACCTTTTTTCCTTGTTCTTCACATTTGACTGTCTTGGATGTTAAAAGTGTTATCATTGAATGACGAATATGCTGCAAATTTCAAAATATTCCCCATGAGGCATAATGCTTCATGTGCTTACCAAGAGTACCTTTGTTTTACTAAAATACAGGGGCCAGCAGTGTCTCTGGATTCTTTGCTGCTGCTTGCAGTTTGCCATTTGATTACGTCAAGACCCAGATTCAGAAAATGCAGCCAGATGCTGAAGGAAAGTTGCCCTACACTGGTTCTTTCGATTGTGCCATGAAGACTTTGAAGTCGGGAGGACCCTTCAAATTCTACACTGGATTTCCAGTATATTGTGTTAGGATTGCCCCTCATGTGATGGTATGCTTCCCTCTGTTCTCCCAACATTTGCTCTCGTTATTTTATGTTAGTTTTTAATATATGTTTTGCTTCTTTCTTTTGCCTATACAGATGACTTGGATTTTCCTCAACCAAATTCAGAAGCTGGAGAAGAAAATCGGATTGTGATTGTTGCAAAAAAGATATATCCTCTCAAGCTGAGCTCTATTAGCAATGACATCTTTTCCTTGTTGTAATAGTACTGTTTCCGCTCTTTCTTTTTCCTCACGCCTTCAAAGGCTTTAAGATTTTTGTGGTGGTACATTGACTCGCGGAAATTTAGGTTAGACATTTGGTCTTTTCAATATTCCTTCCAATTTAGTTTTGGGAAGATTGCTTTATCTGAATTGATGATAAGATTCTTTTAGCTGAATAATCTATGTACTTCAAAAACCGTCTTGAAGTAGGCCGTTATGGAGTTCTACACTCATCTTGAGCTTGATTTTGTTACCTATTTTTCGATACACTTTAATGGTTAAAATTCATTTGTGTTGTTGATCTCTATGATTCATGTATCTAGTTGCCATATCAAGGTACATTGTTGCAAAAATTATTGAACTTAAGTGGAGGATTAGAGTAATTTGTTGAAAATATCTTGGTGGCAACAAATCTATTAGCTGCTTCTGTGTAGTGAACACCATCCCAGTTAATGTACTTGAATCTATCCTCACAGATAGTGTAATTTCCTTGCCCACATTTGTTGTTTGATTCAAAGTTGTATGGTGGCCCTCCATATCCACAACATCCCATCAATGGATTCACAAATCCTGCCAAAAAATAGAACCAATACACAGTCAAGAAAGTCCTGCCCGCATTCACCAAACTACACATCAACATGCTCAAGTCGCTAAAAAGGGGCATGTCTCTATGGGTTTATGCGCTATGCCTCGGAGGAGGAACCTGATCTCTATCTTCCAGACCCCAACAACAACATACCCAGAGTGAGATTCCACAAGTAGGGTTTGGAGGGTAAAATATACGCAGACTTTTCCGGGAACTCGCATCAAAAATCAAAATGCTAGATTTGAAAAAAGGAAGAGCGATTAATAATGAATAACAAATGATAGTATGCAAATACGAAAAAAATAACAATAAAAAACTTAACAAAACGTAAAATATATAAGACAGATAATGACAACACGGGATAAAATCGACTACTCCCACTAACCTACAATAACACTAGGTCGGACATCATTCTACCCTCACTAACCTATCAGCCTGTTATCCTAATATACGATCTCCACTCCTTTCGTTGAGACCTCAAGTTTTCATTATAATTTTCCACAAGGAAGGAAAGAAGGACTTACCATAAGTAGAAGAGTTGGCAATGAGATCATATTTGATGGAGTAGACATCAACATATACAATGGTGATATTCTTGATTTCATCTCTTAATTTTTCACAAAGGAGTTGTAATTTGTTATTAAATATTTTTGCACCTTCATTAAAAGAAATTAAGCATCCATAATCATCATAATCATTCTCATGTTTCTTGTATGTTGCAAGTGACCTAGGCAAACACCCTAATGGTCCTGTATTATGTACCCAAAAATTCTTTCCACCTTGTTCATAAATTGACTGCAAGTTCAACAAATCCAAAATAAAATAATAATAAAGGAAAAGCAAAAAAAAAAAATCACTAAACTTACCTTTATAGCATTTTCAATTTCAGAAATAATATCAGGAATTTTGAGAATTGCTTTTTCATATGATAAACCACCAAATATTCCATCCAAATCATTTTGTCCAATATCAATTGTGTAAAGCGCATTCCTCAAATCTTCTTCTCCTAGCAAATTTCTATCACCTAACAATCGAGAAACTTTTGAGGATAAGTTGTTTAATATTTTGAAATTTTTAATTACAACGAATCAATCTTTATCTGTGACGTGCGTCTAACTTACACATCATATTTAAAAAACGTCAGTTATTATTTACCTTTCTTAAATAACTCAAGAGAAAGAGATCGGAAACGATGGAATTGGGCAATTTGGATTTGCAAATTGAAAGAATATAATCTTGGAAGAGTTTTAGAACCAGCAATAGCAAAATTAACCCCATTTGTGAAGTTTCTGCCTATGGACTCCATAAATGGAGTTAAATAACCATTTCCCACACTTTCACCTGCAATGAAAAATCAACAAAAAGTAAACATAACAGCAACAATATATTGGTTGTAATCTCATAGTGAAAAAACAAAAATTAATTATAAGGCAAAAAGTAAAAATAAAAATAAAACCCTAACAAGTATCCTTCACTCTTGATCGATGAATTTCATATTTTGAAGTTGTCTGATATAAATTCAAAATAAAATTTTTTACAAAAAATATTGCGCATAATATAACTATCAAAAGTTATATTATATCATCTATGACAAAATGTATTTTACTCTGAAATGAGATTCTTTTACACAAATAAAAATTTCAAAATAAATATCAAATATCGAACGGAAATAGCAAATCAACTTACATAGAAAATCAATAATTAATCTGCCATCACACATTCTACCAGATAAATCATGATTAAAAGTGTGAATTTTTGGAAGCTGTCCCATCATGCCACGTGTTATAACATAGCCACCAGTATCAGAATTTGAATCACCAAAACTTATAATTACTAAATTTTTATTGCATTCTGAATCAACAGAGGAAGGGAAAAAAAGACCAAGAAAAATGGAAATTGCAAATGACACAAAATAAAGCATTTTTTCCTTCAAATCCATCATTAAACATCTTTTTTTTCCCCTTCTGTTCCTAAATTTAGGCCAAGAAAAATAGATGAAATGGTAATTTTTATTTCACAAAAATTGCAAAAGGATCATCTGAATTTTGTAACTGATAATATGAAAGAAACCAACATATTAATTACTTACCATTTAATGAACACACTTTTTAGCTTCTTAAACCGAAAGAAAATAATTAATTTCTCTATAATAAGAATATAGATTAACATTAAGAAATAACTCCTATGACAACAAGTCTAAGGGGATACATAAATATATTCTATGTTGTTCAAACTTTTTAATAATATTAATAAAAAATAATATATTTTTTTAGATGTTACTTTCAAAAAATTCTAGTCACTCAAAAATATTTACTTGAGACAATATAATATATAATTAACAGAAAATGAGAAATATTTTTAGCTTATAGACTACTACTCAAATGATATAATGTAGACAGTCTAGCTATCCCGATTTAATGCTTAGTAACTTATAAATCGATCACATGAAGAAGACTTTATCAATGCTCCAAAATTCTCTTTCAATATGCAAAAAGTCTTGTACTTTTTATCAAAAATAGAAAAATAAATTGAAGGTATGAGATTACTATCATAGAATAATAATGGGCAGCATGGAAATACATCCTTCTATTATTTATTTCAAATTAGTTGATATATAATTTTACAAAATAAAAAAATTAACACGGATATAATTGTAGTTTCTTTTTATTATTGTAGTCAAAAGTAGGAAGATAAATATTTAATTTAATATTTAAAAAGGAGGGACCAATTTTTGACAATTACTAAGACGAACCAAACAGGCCCTTATTAAAATATAAAAAGAAAAAAATAAAAAAAAACTCAAAATCGTACGAAGACGATATAGTTGCTGAGAAAAAAAGCTGGTTTGGCCACTATACAAAAAGGAAAAAATAGCCAAAATTTCAAAATTTTCTGGAAGAAAAGCTCAAAGGGGAATTAATTTCTATATTTTTTTCTTGAATATTTTAGGGACTTTTAGGTGAAATTAGTATTGTTGATTATGGTGTCGATTAGATACATATTGGTATTAGGTTTTGTATTTGCAGCGTTTGGATATACAGATTCCGAATCGGCTTCTTCAATTCAGCCTTACAATTTTCTCTACGATCTGAGGTCTCAATGCCCTTTGCGGATCTCCTTTCTATCTCCTTTGCTGCTTGAGGTAATTCAATTTCTGCCCCTTTTTGGGGTGGGTGGGTAGGTGGGGGTGATGAATTTGTTATACTTTTGGATTTAATTGAAATGGGTTGTTTTTTAAAAATTTTTTTTGTGCTGATTGGATTTCTTTTTGAAGTGGGTTTGCTAATTTTGGTGATTAGGAGGGGTTTGAAGTTGTTTTATGATTTGTGAGAATCTTTTTCGTGATTAATTGGGTTTTCTTTTCTATGCGTTGGTTGTGATTTGTTGATTATTCTTGAGTTGGTTGTGTTTTTTGATGATTTTGTTTAAAAGATTGGATTTTTAGGTTATTTGGGGGTTTGAGATTATCTTATGATTCCCAAGATAAAGTTTTTAGGTCATTGGGGGGAACTACTACAGCTTATATCTGTTGATTTTTTATTTTATTTTTTTGGTTTGGGTATTTCTTAAATTATCAGTGCTATGTATATGAATTTGGAACATAATTTCAAAAAAAAAAATGTGTATGAATTTGGAACAAAGAAGGGTTTATTATAGGAGAAAGATTGTGGTTTTAAGTCATGGAAATTTGGAGATACTTATTGAATCATAGCTCGTTTAGGTATTTTTGATTGCTAATCATGGTTTATGTAGCTCAGTCATGGAGTTGATGCTGATTATTTAGGTACATTTCGTGAAAGTTAAATAACTTTTGGTAATTTTCTATTGTTGTAGTTGATTTAAAAGATTAGTATAGTGACTCTTGATATGGATCTGTATCTTTAAGTATTGCAGATTTTTGTTAAGAGTCCTCTTTTTATAACCCCCTTTGGTAGCATAGCTGAACATAAGTCAGAAAAATGATTGATCTTTGAGTTTAGAAATTGGAAATAATGTTTTAGAGGTAAGGATTGAAGAAGCAGATCGAAATAGTCTGGAGTATTAAGCTGTAATGTTAGCTTCCCCTTGTCCACTTGACGATTCCGATGAGTAGCGCACTGCTGAATGTAATGCCGTTTACTTTATTTTTGAAGACTTTCTATTTGGAAATTGGATTCCATGTCTTGAGAGTAGGCAGTTATGTGCATTTAGTGCGTACAGAAATATTGATTTTTTTGGATTTTTTGCATTCTTATATGCATTATTAGATAAAAAAGAGTTTGTGTAAGAGGTTGTATGAGCAGTCTCTTTTCTTCCTTGGAGAAGCCCATCAGTGAGAAAGTTCTATGTTAAGTGATTGATTTTGTTTTGAAACTTTGCCAAGTTTTTGGAAAGTGTATGTCATTGTTTTAACTTTTAAGAGTTGAGAGTGAAGCATGCATATAGTGAGAAACTTTGGGTTGGTAGAATGTCAGGTTATCTGCTTACAAGCTAAAGAATGCACCAAGGGCTTGGCTAACAGGGTGAGAGTAGCATGTATAGGAGCATAAGACTAGAAATTACTGGTTTCCAAGTAAGTGAACGAAAAAGCGGTCCTAAGTGGTTGGTGAACAGACAAGTTGGTGGTCAATCTACCATTATCATGATAATACATATTCCAACCTGCTTGAATCCATAAAAATAAATTGATTTAGACATTTTCTTTTCTCCGAGATAAAGGCCTCAAAATCTAGAAAGAGAACACATAGAATCAGAATTGTTTTTTAGCATTTATCCCCCTTTTATGCCATATGATTTCAGTGGATACTTGTGAGGAATGCTTATTACATAAAATTCATCTCCAGACTGAACTCTATGCAACCTTGATATATACTTTATTGTTAATGGATGGGTCTCATATAGATCCTTCCGTACTTTCCCAAAGTTTACATTTGTTATATGATCATTTTCTTTTCCATTTCTGTTCCTTACCGTAAGGGAGCTGGGTTGTTTTTTGGGTGTAGCAGAGGCAATTGAGGACCTAATTTCTCATAAATTTAACTTTATAATTCTTCATGTGAATTGCATTATTCTTTGTTTTGTTCATTGCATTCTTCTTTCTTTCTTCTTTTTTTTACAATGGCATTGCATCTTAATATAGTTATTTTTCTTCTATCCTGATTTTTTGCCTTTATGCAATTTTCTCGCAAAAGACGGATGGAGAATCACTTGACAAGGCTCTAAGGGTCTGTCAGAAAGATGAGGTTACTACTATTCTTTTCTATGCCTCGTGGTGTCCTTTCTCAGCAGATGTGAAATCAAAGTTTGATGTTCTGAGTTCCATGTTCCCGCAAATCAGACATGTGATGGTTGAGCAATCAAAAGCCATGCCTAGGTTGGTAAAGCTGTGTCATCTCTATTAGCATTTTACTCCACCATGCTATAACTGCTCACAGGGTGCCGATAAAGCTGATCGCTGACTATCCTTTATGCAGTTGTTACAAATACTTAATCAATGCCTTACATTAAACAATACTCTTACCTTTTTGTTTTCAGAATGTGAATGTAGTGCATGGACATTTGTCCTGGTTAAAGTATGAGATTTGAAACTATTAGATGAATATTTTGCCAAGCAATCTACATAAGCTTTCAGAAGCCTTGACTTACACAAGCTTTCCATTAAATAAGCACTATCTTGTGCTTCAATAATAAAGCATCTATCCATGATGACATCATAATTTTCCTCCAAGGGGAGGAAAATTGATAAGGAATTTAGCTTTTTCCCCTCTCTCTCAAGCTTCTCCGCTCTTGTTTCAGCTTCTCTCACAATTTTAATCATGTTTCTTTGCCTCTCATCTGCAGTGTCTTCTCAAGATATGGAGTTCACAGCTTTCCATCAATATTGATTGTGACTCAGACAGGTAGAGTGCGATATCATGGCCGGAAAGATCTTCGCTCTCTTGTAAACTTCTACAAGAGGAATACAGGTGACCTTTTCAAATGCTTGCCTATATTCTCCTTTTGCCTACTCTTTCTCATTTTCAACTTCTTGGTGTAGCCTTCACACACATATGCTTGTTTCAGGGCTTGATCCTGTGTTCGATGTGACTGAAAGTCAAATTACCTATGAGGCAGATGGTGGCAAAGCTTTTCCGAAATGGAAAGGGTCCTCTTTAAGGGAACTATTCTCGAGTGAACCTTACCTTGTATTATCAGTTGCATTCCTGTTGTTTAGGGCTTCCCTATATTTCTTCCCCGGGTTGATAGCTCGTGTAGTAGCTTTATGGGCTGCATACATTCCTCATCTAAACATGTGTATCTTTGGAGATTCAAGGCAGCTTCTGGGGCGTGTCTTCCACGTCATTGATCCCAAGAGGGCTTGGAGCAAGCTAAAGCTGTGCAAAACGAGAAACTTCCATAAAGGTGCCAGGAATGCTCGAGTTTGGGCTTCATCCTTGACATCAGTTTCATTGGGAGAGACGTCAGCAGCAAGAGTGGCCCCCTCCGGAGACTTTTAAGCAGCTACTAATCATTGTCTTTTGCTTCGGATTGTCACTAAAGCGAACAAATTAGAATTCAGCATCTAAGTAGAATGGTCTGTCTTCTTCATTCCCTGTTATTTCTTCCCCCTCGGGTTAGCTGTTCTGGCCCGTTGTTGTATGGTATCTTTTTCAGAAAATTTAAACATACGCTGAGACCAGAATATCTTGTGCTTTTAGAGTTTAGGTGAAAACATGAACAGCTTTCTTGTAAATTTTGAGAAGAGAGAGTTTCTATGTATATTACATGATGACAAGCAGGTAACATTTCATGTGTTTGTGATTGTTTGTTTCACTATGTGGTCTTCATCGAGTTTGAGTTTAATTGGTAAGTTATGTTGACAATCCTTGACTTTTTCTGTTTTCTGTATCTGTATCCATAACACCCTGTATAAAAGGGGAAGACATTGATAAATATGTTTAGAGGCCTAAACCAACCGACCTAGTTCTGGATTAATCATATAACTAGGCATATATTTAGTCCTTCACTTTTATGTAATTATGTAATAGCATCATGTTGTCTGGTTGTCGTCTTACCTCCATGAGGTATCTGTTACTTTTCATTTTCATCAGACAATGATTTTATGTACCAAAGCTTAATCAAGATGCTATGTGAAAATTTTTATCCTTTCTTGAGTATTTGTTTAATAATGGTGTTTAGAGGATTTATTTGGAATATATAGACAATGTTTAAATGTAGCAACTAATGAAAGAGACTTTTTTTTCAAAGAAAATAGGAATACATATACCTAAATCTTTATTTTATGAAACCAGCTACCTACTCATGTATGAACAAGACAAAAATATAATATATAGTGAGAGAACCAAGTAGCTATAAATTTATGAGATGAGTTGTCTATAATTTTCACAAATTTGGTGGCCTTTCATTGAACACAACTTGTTAGTTCACATGTATGATTCAAGAGTCTCCATCAATCGGAATTATCTTGATATTTGGCTACTATTCAACAAAGAAAATCTAAATTTGTGGCATCTACTGAGGAGAACATGCTCAATATCTTATGAAGAATTTTAAATCTACGTGACGGATAAATTATGTAGTTGTATCAGAATCAAGTGTTTAATAGTATAGAAACACTCATTTTGCGATTATTTGCGATATAAAAAATTCAACCGTCTAGATTTACAACAAATAGGCATTGACGTAAATACTTTTATTGATTCTTAGATCATCATAATAATTTGAGTTTATAACATTGTCTTGAATCGTGTATTATGTGTTTGGGCTTTTATCACTTGATGAACTCTTTGAAGGCAATTTATATTTTGGAGACTTGAAAGTCAGAATAAAAAATACTCCCTCCGTCTTAAAATAATTGAATTTTTTGAGATTTTTTTCAAGGTTCAAAATAGTTGAATTTTTCAAAGTTCAATATAAATATTTGAAACTTTTTTCATATTTGCCTTTTCATTTATTAAACTTTTATATTTTCTAAAAAATAATTATACTATATATTTATGATTTTACAAAGGGAAATAGTGGAAAGTATAATGTAAAGTTTGCCTTTTAATGTTTTCCTTAATATGTGTACATTACTTCATAAATTCAGTTAATATGAAACAGACTAAGTAACGTGAATTACACATTCCATGGCAAATTGCTAGTGGAGTCATTCTTAACATGTTCCTTTTATTAAAGAACTTTACCTTATAAAAGGTTCCAAGTAGTTCAACTAGGTCTTTAAAGTGAAAAATAAAATTATAGGTTTTGAATTCTTTCTACAACGTATGGTCCAAATATTATGCCTATAAAGGTTCCCTTTTTTTTAATAATTAAAAAAATCTCAATGTTTATTTTGAATTGATTATAATGTGCTTGAGATTCTTGCAATTTGGTATACATTTAAGGAAAATAAATCATGAGGACTAAAGAAGTAGTATTTACCTTCCAAAATTAGTTTCAAATTTAATTATTATACAGTTTTAAGATCAAAATATCACTTTTGGGTGTTAATAATTTTACATTATTTGGTCATCTAAAAATCTTTCTAAATAAATACCTCATTTGGAATTATAATTTTGAAAATAAAATTACCACAAATAAAGATAACCTAATAGTGTAAAAGTTGATGTCTATCATTTGCATTTTTTAATTAATAACGACTATTTTCCAACATATATCTTCTTAGTTGCACAATAACTCTTCACTTTCAATGCTTTATCTGTATCGAATTTTTCAAAAAATATAGTAGTTTTGACGAATTCTGACATGCACATAATATATCTCTACCATAATAAAATAAACTAAGCAAATTATAGTAAATTGATCAATAATTAAGGAAATGAGAATTATGAAGCCAAGACACTAAATAATAATAATAATTATTATTAATAATAATAATAACCTAAAAACTCACTAAATATTCCAAATATATTACACAAAAATACATGAAACTAAGAAGTTACCACAATGTAGAGACACACCCCAAATCAAACCGAAACAAAAGAGTCCAAAAAGATTAAACCAAAAAAAAAAGATGAAAATAACGAAAATGTCCTCAGCAGAGATAATAGAGCTCAGAAGAAGAGGGCAAAAGCAATAGCAACAAACGAAGAGAAGACGGCGGGGACGAAGAGAGTGGCGTCGGAAGCCGGTGCTGGTGCCGGAGCATCAGCGGCGGTGACGCCTTTGACGGTGGAGATGGCCATAATGGTCATCATTATGACTGCAACAACGAGCATCTTCATGTTAATGGCCTCCATTTTCGGGAAAATTTCTCTTTGAGAGTGAAAAAAAAGGAGGAATTGCAGAGAGAGAGGGTGAATGAATGGAGACTTTGAGGTTAATTTGGGGGTTTTGGTATATATATATATATAGGTGCTGAAAGTGTGTGGTGCTGTGTGAAAGTGAAAGAAACCATTACGGGCAGCGTACCTGCCCGTTGAAAGATATCACATGTTACTCACTGAAAATAAAGAGAGAAATACTTAAAAAAATACTCTTATATTTATCATAAATTATTAATTTTATTATTATACTATCAATAGATTTAAAAATATCTTTCAATTTAATGAACTAAGCTTAAATACACTTCTTTCACATCACATATCATAACAAGTGAGTACGTTTTCATCTATTGTATTTATCTATATGGGAATGAATTCGTTCGTCAAACTCGTCATTTGTATGCACCTGAACATGTTTAATCGACCTTCGATGTAAGTGACTTCGTACTGCTATAGACTCTAGTTAGGACTTAGATTTGAACACCCCTCCATTAGAATTCACGCTAAAGTTTCTTAGTAAACATGGATCTTCAGTAATGACTTCGTTCGTAAAAGATTAAAAAAGGATTATATCAGACAAAGTTTATGTAGTTATATTATAAGTTATAATTTTTTTCGTATTAATATGATAAAAAAATATATTTTAAAATAATAATTAAAATTTATATAATTAGATCTCGATAAAATTAAAAAAAATATTAGATCAACGAGAACCAAATAATATGAAACGAAGAGATTATATTGTGACAGCAAGTAAAGGGTGGGCTGCCCGTTGCCCAAAATTTGACAGGGTGTAGAAACAGCTATTTATAAAGTACAGCTCTTATTATATATTAATATAAATTAGTAATAAAAATAAAATCTTAGTGTATCACTGCCTCAAAGCTGTCTTCTTAACCACTGTTTTGTTTCTTTTCCAGCATTTATTTATGTATTTCCAATCACTATAAAAATAAAATAAAATAAAATGTTCCCTATTAAATATAATTTCATACGGCTCACTAAAATATCAAGTTAAAAATAAATAGGCAAATAAATAAAAGTAGGTGTGAGTGGGTATTTTTTGACGTTTTGTTAATTTTTATATATACTTTTCAGTACTGATAAAAAGTTCATGCGCATGGGAAAATATAATTAAATATTACAAAAAGCTTCAACTTCAAAAAAAAAGGATGTGACCAATAAGTTCAAATATAATAAAATTAATTAAAAAAGAAAATTATAATTTAAATTTTAGTGTCTTATGGATTGTCAAATAAAATAATTATTCGTAAGATTAGCTAATAAATTGATACATTGTTACTTGGTCGTTTTCTAGATGTTAAATACTTTTAATATTAACCAAAAATTATTATTATTATTATGAAAGGTGCATTAATAGAGAAGTTTTTTTTATTCAAAGTTTGATATTTATATTAAGATCTAATAAAAATTTAAATTCATATCCTAAAATTTCACATAATTATATTACTAGATAAAATACTTTTTAAAAAAAAATTATATTTCATGAAGTTTGAACTTTAAATTTTTAATTAAGAATAAAAAAATATTTTTTGAGGAGAGGTACATAACTATTGGTTAACAATAGAAAAGTGATAATATGTCATCAGTCATGAATTCGTTAGACTGTAACACCATATATCACATTATGCACTTTTAATTAATGTAATTAAAATGGTAATCCATTAATTTGACTAGAAAATTAAGAGTCACATTAAAATAATTAATACATCCCATATCCAAGAAGCTTTTAGTTTATCACAAATAATACGTAGCGAAATTAAAATTTTCACTAAAATTATTTTATACAATAATTATTTTTCGATCAATTTATGCAAATATATATACTTTCTGATGAATGTGTTCAACTAATTATTCTTCATACTAATTAGTTATGTTATTCGCGAGGAAAAAAACAGAAAAAAAGAGATATGGTAATTGTTCAATTTGTTGATATATACACATGAAAAGGTTGCATTAAATTATGAAGTCAATAAAATCTTTTCTACTCTAAAATTGCAAACTTTTATATAATCAACATATAAATATATCCATTTCACATAATTCCAGATTAATTATCGCCATAATTTTGGGATTTCCAAAAGACTATATTTGTCTTGCCATAATGGTCTCTCTCTCTCCATATATAAAGTTTTATTATATGTTTTATTGTTATAAATACAAACACTATCAAACAAAATCACAAAAAAACAAAGAGCTCATTGTTTGATTAATATATTTTTTATCATCATAAAATAAAGTAACATTCGCAATTTAATACACACTTTGTTGATTTTTATTTGTCACTATTTTGTTTTTCAAGGTCAACTTAATTAAATTTCAAAGTTAAACTGAAGTAGCTAAATCTAATATTTAAAATTTAAATTTGTATGATTGAAAACTATAAAAAAAAATATTATAAGTTGCAATTCTTTCCATATTAATATGATAAAAAAAGACATCCTAAAATGCTGGTCAAGTTCATATAGTTTGTCCTTATTAAGTGAAATAATAACAAGTAAAAGTGAACGGAGTGAATACTCCAAATTTCCTCATTCCGCCCCCCGTCCCCCTTTTTTTTTTTAAAAAAAAGTAAACTTAAAGCAAACCCCTTTGTTCAAGTTACTCATAAGGCAACCTTTGGAAAAATATTCTTTTGATTGCTTTTTCAAACAAAAGGGTAGTTAGGAAATGACATTAAAGTTGCAATGTAAGCTCCATTTTTTCCCAAAAAAAGTAGGGTTCCCACTCTACAAAATTATACATTCATATTTCTTGATGTTTGTTTCCTATGCCAACTTAAACATCCCCCTCTCTCTATATATATAGTTCCATGATTAATTTAGCTAATAAGCATTATCTTTTGTTGTCTTTCCATCACTAGTTTATCTAATGATTAGTCACTAGTAATATTATATACCAAAGATTTATCGCCCTGAAATGATACATAAATTCTTTTTTCATATTTTTACATTTCTGATTCAAGTCTTGAAAATAAATTTTTTTTTAATAGAAAATATTTTATCCCAAAAGTAAAACTTATTTCTAACATAAAAAGGATTATAATTAAAAAAAATAATTTTGCAACAAAATTTCTTGATTTCTAGTCCAAATTTGCTTGTAACCAAGTGATCTTCATGTTTATGTATGGACTAATTTTTAGTTATTTTTTTAGTGGTGATTTAAATTTAGGTAAAAATTTACCCAACAATATACATGTTACCCCGTTTGTGAGTAAAATCATGTCAAATTTTGAATGATAATGTTGAGCAAAGGTAAGATAATTGCATTTTTGACAATTTTCTTTTTATGTGTTTAAACATAATAATTACAATCACGCATCTTTAATAGTATTTGTTTTTACTTTCATTAAAGATTAATCTTTTGTTTTCTCCCTTTTTGTTGAAAAAAATTAGAAAATTAGTCTTTTGCTTTTTCCGACTTTTCAAATTGAAGTTTCAACAATAAAGACTTCTCCACTCTCCTCCGCACTTTTTTTTTTTGGTCAATTTTACAAATTAAAGTTAGTCAATTATAACGTTGTATTGTACTTTCAAGGTTTACTATATATTGATCTTTGAGAAATATAAAAAGATATTACTATTGTGGTTCTTCGAATGAAATTTTTATTAAAAATTTAACTAGAATCGAAGCAATATACTATCAATAAGTATAAATTAAAAATAATTTTTTCAGTAGAATTTATTGGAAATGTGCTCGTTCAAAAACTTTTTTTGCTACGTTGTGATATGAATCGACGCTTGAAAATTTTAATATTAGAATTTACTTGGATGTTTCTATATATAGGAAAATTTTAATTTTTGTTCCATGCATGCATGATTAGTTTACCTAATGAGGGTCCAAGTTATGTTTAATTGCAAGTCAAGTTTGTACCTAATACTCCAAATTTTTATCTTCAAATTGTTTGTTATATCTACTAGTCAATTAAAAAAAAGTTAGTTTTAATTAGGATAATGACCCTCTAGCTAATTAAATCTTATTTTCAAAATTCCATATCTATCTCTAAATTAAACTCAATCATTATCAAGTTAAGAGTTATGTGCATGTCATATACAATCAAGACAAACTTTATATATATTGATACAAACACTAGTTATTCATTTTGTCATACAAACCCTAATAGGTGCTAAATTTTTATTTCCCTAATATAATAACCCTATACATGTAGTGGATCAAAGTTTTTAAGTAATGAATGCTTGACAACCTTAATCTAAAATTACTTCTTAATTAAGATGGGAAGCTTAGTCAATATTTTTGTATATATAATTAATTACTACACTATAAAACATGATTTTTTTTATACTTTTCCCATCGAACCAGCTAATTGAGAAAACATATCATAAAAAATAATTTTTGGTTGAAATATTCTAAATAATCAGTGAACATGTTCAAGATATCTGCAGGAGTAACTACTAAATATTTTTTGGTGAAAAAACAGTGATTTTTGAGAAGTATTATAGTGTTTGGGTTAAAAATAATGAATGCTTTCATCCATGGGATTCAATGTAGGTCTGCCAATTTCTTCTCTCTTTTTTTTTTCTTTCGAAAAAATAACAAAACGTCAACGTTTTAATATAAGGCAAAAGGAGATATTAAAAAAAAATTGCACATGTATATATATATATGACTAGTAGAATAATATAAACCTTTAAAAGTTTTTGAGAAACAACCAAAACTCAAATAATGAATACAACAAGGACATGCATGTGTATCAAAGGTTTGATCCAAAAAAAAATGTGTATCAAAGGGTCCCCCCCACACACCCCCACCCCTATTAATATGACTATTCATTACATGTCTTCTACTATTTTATTTCCTTTGTTTCACCTTTTGGTGGAGGTCATGATCAAGAGTGGGGTGGGGGTGGTTGCTGTTTTTCTCCAAGGGGTGTGTGTGTATATATATATAAAAGTTGAAGATGGGGTTGTATGAAACAATTTGTGTATGTATCAATTATTAGATACACATGATTAATTGAGAAACTAACAAAATTATGCTCACATTATTGAACTAATATTATTAGGGGACTTAGTAATTGTGACTAACTTTGCATAGGACGGTTGAATCCTTTTATAAATGATATATATGGAGTATTGACTACAAAGAAGTCAGCAAACGATAGTCATTAACACTCATGTAGAACAATGACTTTTAGTAAAAATTTGCGTCTACGAACTAGCTCATAAATAGAAAACTATGAAATTCAACATCTACTTATTAGTTCCACCCGATTGAAAGCCTCAAGTTGGTGGCTCAGTCCAATAGAAGCTACTGCTGAGCCTGTAAAGACTAAAGCCAAGCCTAGAAAGGCGAACCAAGAAACTCAGACTAAGGAGCAGCATCCTGTAATCCATTCCATATGTTCTTGTTACTCATGAAAATGGTGCCTTTAAAGCAAAATAAGAGCAAGAAAGGAACTATGGGGATTAAGCACATTAGCCTCAACAATATAATATGTAAACTTAATCATTGAACTCACAACTTTTTATCCACAAGACTCTAACAGATATCTTAGCATTCAACAACCATCATCAAAAAATCAAAACATTGCAAATTTATAACTCCATGAGACTCAAAATGCCAACTTAGGCCCAAATTTTCTTGTCATTTTTCTCTAAACCTAACCCTAGCCCAAGGTGAACAAAATACTTGGGCCTAGCCCAGCCCATCTTGATGATTCATTTGGGCTTTTCAACTTTGTATCAAAATTTAAGTAAGCGTGAGTGTCACGTGACAGACTCCCCAAAAGTCTCCGTCGATCTTTGAGGGAGGGAAACTCATCTAGCCGTCCATTTAACGTTCAACCGCCAAGATTTGCCTCACTTAAATCTACTCAAATAAAACCAAAAAAAAAAGGAAAAAATAAATAAATAAAATTAGTAGTGAAAACCATAAAACTGTGGGAAGGAAAGAAAGAAAGAAAGAAGGAAAAGGGGGTTAGAGAGTAGCAATAAGACAGAGAGATTTTAAGTGCACCTGTTTTGAGGAAAAATTCAAGAACCCCATTTCATATTTAAGGGAAAAAGTGATGATCTTTGGATATATATTGGAAAAATCATTCATTTTTTCAACAAAAATCTCATCTTTGTATAGTTAACAAGGTGGAGAAAAGAAGAAGAAAATAGTATCTCTTTGTAATTTTCTTATCTTTTCTTTGTTTCAATCTTTATGTTTATCCACTTCTTACATATTGGATTTTGGTTTATGGGTTTTAATCCATTTTTCATGTTGTTGCAGAGTTTTTTTTGGATAAAATCTGTCTGGGAGTACTATCTAACCCATAGATCTTGAGGTCAGCGTTTGTTTTCGCTTTTTTACTGTTTCAAAATCTAGTTTTTCTTCACTTTTCTGGTTGATATCTGAATTTGATTTTGTGGGGTGTTTGCAGATATGGATAAGTTACAGTGGGGAAACAGAAAGAGACTTAGATGTTTCAAGGTGAAAGATTCAACTTCAAATGTGAAATCTGATGGAGGAAGAAGTCTTGTGGTGAAGAAGAAAATCACATCTAGGCTTGTTGATAACAACAAGGAGTCTACACTTCATCCTCCTATGTCTTCTCCTCATAGGATTAACAGGTACTAATAAGGTTCTTTGTTTTGGATGTTGATGTATCTGAGTGTCAATTTTCTCTTTGATCGACAAACAAAAAAATGCCTCATTTGTGGTAAAGATTGGATTTTTATTTCAAATTATGATTGCTTTTGGTTTCTTTGGATGCTGTTGGTAGGGATTTCTTGTATATGTCCGGATTTTGATGCAAAGAATCATTCTTTGATTGCATAGAGGTTTTAATAAGTCCATTGTATGGAAAATTAATTAGTGGTTTTCCTTTTTTGGCATATCAAAGGAAATACAGGTCTGTATGTGTCTTATCTGTACATTAAAAGGAAAAGAAGTTTCAAAGTTATAGTCTTTAGGTTTTGGTTGTGTTGGGGTTTATTTGTAAACTCAGCAGATCTGAAGCTGGTAATGATACTTGTTTCTGGTGAAGTTAAACAACTTCAAATTTCAGTCATTGATTTGCTGATTTTCTTAGTCTTTTTGTAAGGAATTAGAGGTATATCTTGTTGTAGTTATTATACCTTTTGAGCACAAACTTGCTGGTTTTGAAGATTCCAAGTCTTAAAACAGAAAAAGTACATGGATTGTTGTACTACAATTTAGTGGTTCTTGTATTGACAGGGATTTGGGTGTGCATAGATCTAACGCGAATGAGCATCGCAAGACATCAGTGTCATCCCCGGAGAAGGAAGACCGATATTATACAACGAGAGGATCGGTAGGTGTGGAGGATAATAGCAAGTTGTTCATGGAGTCCAGGGAGGAAAAAAAGATGGTTTGGCCAAAACTGCTCATCACATTGTCAAGCAAGGAGAAGGAAGAAGATTTTATGGCTATGAAAGGTTGCAAGCTTCCTCAAAGGCCTAAGAAAAGGGCTAAGTTGATACAAAGAAACATCCTTGTAAGTGTCTTCTTTACTCAAAACTCAGATGTGTTATTCAAGAATTGGACTTTTATCACTTGAATATTTCATGATTCTTTCCAAGTCTAAAATAGCTACTTGTCTTATTGTGTGCAGTTGGTGCAACCAGGTACATGGCTGCAAGATTTGTGCCAAGAAAGGTATGAAGTGAGAGAGAAGAAGACATCTAAGAAGGTATTGCTCTTGCTCTTTCATTGCGCGAACCTTCAAAAATGCACCACTTTTGGAGTACCCTAACATATATAGGGTCTATATATTGTTGTTATAATAACATATTTATGATGTTTTTTGGTGCAGAAACCAAGAGGATTGAAAGCTATGGGAAGCATGGAAAGTGATTCAGAATGAAATATGGTGAATATAAAGAGTGTGTTAACCAAGATAGATTTTGGGGATTACTTTGGGATAGTTGAAAACATTTGGATGTAAAGAGAAGAGGAAAGGAAATTGTGTAATTTGGCATATTGTTTTTCTTAATTTTAGCCTATCTTTGGAATACGTTCAATAATGTCTTCCTTCTTTATTTAGCTTTCCCTTTTTGCCTCCTTCCTTTATCTTTATCTTTTCCTATTTCTTCACCTTATTAAATCTCAACAATCTTACTAAAGATTTTGGTATATGTGCCAAAACTTGTGCTTATGTATTAGCAATTAGTTTGTTTTTTTTTACATTTTTATAGATGTTTCCAGAAAATAGCCTCTCTATTTTTGTGAGGTAATGGTAAGATTTGTGTACATTTTATCTTCTTCAGATCTTATTTGTGGGATTTTATTGAGTATATTGTTCTTTTGTTTGTACATTTTTATAGATTACATTCTTTTCATGTATATTTTGAATGTTAGATGAAAAACTACCCAAAGTGTGGAGAGATTATATGTGACGATACCTTTCATTCTCTTAAAATATTAACACATATGTCATCTACCTTCCATGCAATTTCATTTTCTAGTAGGGTACACTTTGTGAGATCCTTTTTGTTTTCCCTCAGTTCAGATAACAATTGCATACATATGTACTTCTATTTCACTTACATAAAAAGGAGAGTACAACCAATATTAAAAAGGACAAGTTCGACACACTAAAGCTTTCGTTATGCGTAGTATCCAGGGAAGAGTCCGATCACAAGGGTCTATTGTATGCGACTTCACTTACATTTCTATCAGGGGTGAAGCTATATTCATCCAAGGGTGATCAGATGAACACCTTTTATCCGAAAACTTTGTCAAATTTATAGGTTAAATTTAAATATTTTGATATATATATATGAATTGTTGAACACTCTTTATACAAAATCAAAATGCATGAACATCATTAATAAAAATATTGGCTCCATCACTAATTTTTATTATAGACTGTTTTTAAAACTTGAACTCGTGATCTAATATTCTTAACAATATTCTAGCATAGTAACTTTATTGAAAATAGAGTTGAATGAATTTTATGGGCCACACCAGTAAAAGGATCCCATCTGCATCATCTACCACAAGCCTATTAATTATGTTATATAACTTAATGAATATGAGATTATTGTTAATTACCAGAAAGCAGAAGAGTAGCCATTCTTGCTATTATGATGAGACAAAGAGTTACTATATTGTTTGCTTTCTTATATAAAACAAAAATAAACTATATTAGGTCAAGTGGCTATGTAATCCTTTTGGCATGAATCCTTGCGGCCAACTGTCCATACATTTGTTTTGTTCTGAAAAACAAATATATGGATTATATTTAATTATTCAAGTATTTTTATTAATTCTCCTTACAATTTAAAATAATTATATATCATCACACTGATGAATTATTTATTGGAATACACATACATAGATTTACTACTTTTATCTAAAGCATGCAATATTATCTTTGCCTACAAGGTTAGGTTATTATGACTTCATGTTTCAATTTATTTAAGAAAAGAAATGAATATTATTGTTGAAACTTCTTATTAAGGAGTGAAAATAACAAGTTTAAAGTTACGTAATATGTTATTCTATTTTTGGAATAGATTAATCTATATGAAAATAACATGACATAAATTGAAATAGAAAGATTAATAATTAACTTGTGCAAGCATGTATAAATTTGTATATGTACAAAAACGAAAAAGGCAAAGATGTGCATGGTCGATATTTCATTTGTGATGATCTTGTAAATTATTTATATTACTGATGTATACAACTTATACTCATTTTTATAATATTTTTTAATTTTAAAAAAATGAACGAGATTTAAAAAATAAAGGAGATAAGATTTATCCTGGTGGCTGGAGTTTCATTAAATGTAATAAATATAATTGGGCTAGTGCAATCAACAAGCCCAAATAATTGTATTTTTCAAAAAAAGAAATAAGATGTAGCAGTTGTTTATTGATTAATTCATCTGTTCACTTAGATAGGTGGATGATAAAAATAAAATTCTAATTCGAGAAAAAAGAGAATTTTTGATTTTTAACAAAATCATGCAATATTATTGGAACATTTTTCAGGTGAATTGACAAGTAGTGGTGGATTTAAATGGTGATAAGCCTATGTATAACCGCATTTGCGTACACCTCAACTAGTATTATTCTGTCCACCCAGAGTGATGTTGTTTTAAAGCCTAAAGAGAAGTCCATTATATGACCAAACCTCATACCAATGTACTTCAAAACGAGAGTTTCTTTTAGCAAATTGATAAAAACAAGAATAAATGGGGAATTACTTGCAGCAACATCAGCAATAGGAATTCAGATTTAAATGGTTCAAATGGAGACTAAAACATAAAAAACCTCTTGAAATTTTAGTATACCAAACAAGGGCCTAACTCCTTTTATTATCTCCCCTCAAGACTGTCCTCATGCATTTAGGCCTTCGCTTTCAGAAGTTTTGCTTTGAGCTCATCGGCTACAGCATCAATGAACTCTTCCGTGTTCAGATAATGCTCTCTTGAAAGCCTATTCAAAGGGGAGGGCAATGATTTAAAAGAGAGATGAGAATGGAAGCTCCGTTGCAAAGATGAATGGGAAAAGGAAATTATTATGAAGAAGACAATAAGGCTCACTTGGATCCATGGATGATGAGTGCAAGATCTTTCGTCATCTTCCCAGATTCCACAGCACCAATGCATGCTGCCTCTAGTTTCTCGGTAAAATCCAAGAGCCTTTCATTCTTGTCCAATGTTGCCCTGTTCACGAGCATTTTATTAAGTATTTATCATAACTTCCTACGATTGTGGATACCAGGATAAACCTCAGCAGAACAACAACTATAAGTCACCTACCTGTGTGCAAGTCCGCGAGTCCAGGCAAAGATTGAGGCAATGCTGTTTGTGCTGGTTTCACCTCCTTTCTGGTGAACCCTGTAGTGGCGGGTAACAGTTCCATGGGCTGCTTCAGCCTCAATGGTCTTGCCATCAGGACACACCTGAACCATATACACAACTTTTCAGAATCCAAAGAAATGAATTATATCAGAGACGAAAAGGAGAATGATCTAAAGAGCAAGAAGCATTGTCATATATTTCGGAGAGAACTATAGAAAAAAAGAGAAACTAAAAACCAGCACAATTAAGGAGTTGGTTGAAGCAAACAAAAAAATGCTCGAAGATAAACATACCAAGACAGATGTCATCAATCCGAGGGATCCAAAACCTGTTACAAGGGAAAAAATGGATAAATTATAAACCTCTAGGAGTAGAAATTATAGGGAGAGAGGAATACTTGATTCAGAAATTTTTTGTATTAGCACGTCAATATGTCATTACATATTCCATGAAGATGAAGATCTGTCGAAATGATAGCCTTAAAGCTACATAAGTATGTGTGATACCTTGTGCTAAGAAATCACTCTGTACATCCCCATCATAGTTCTTGCAGGCCCATACATAACCACCTTCACTCTTTAAAGCATAAGCAACCATATCGTCGATAAGACGGTGTTCGTACCTGTAAAACATCACTAAAATTCAATGTTTTTGTCTTGTGATATTTGAACCCTGATTACCAAGTGAACTGTGGAACTCACCAGATTCCAGATTCCTCATACTTGGACTTCCAATTTGCTTCATAAACTTCTTGGAAGATGTCCTTGAACCTTTATAAGAGTATTAATGGTAGTTCAGAGGAACAGAATGTATGCAAAAACCACTAGATTCACATAAAAACAAAATGGCTCGAAGTGTCAACCTAATTTATAAGGGATAAGTAAAGGCAAATTGGTAAACAGAAGATCAACAATTAAGCTGCTTACCTCCCATCGTATTTCTTAAGAATGGTATTCTTTGTACTAAGATAGAGTGGCCATTTCTTTTGGAATGCCATGTTCATTGAAGCCTCAGCAAATGAGCGAATAGACTGCATCACATCAAGAAAGTAAAAGTGAAAGAATATGAGTCTGCAGCAATTTAATGTTACAAATTAGGAAAGGAAACCAAATATTTGTAAGCAAACCTCATCTGTGTTGTACATGGATAAGGCTACTCCACCAGCACCAGTAAAGTTGTAAACTTCAAGTTCAGAATTCTCACCTGATCCTTCTGGCACTGATAAAGTATTAAAAACAACATTTCAGTAAACATATTCTAAGTGAATAAGCAAAACCATTTGCTAATAACAGAAGGCTGGACTAGACCATAAAAGATGAGTAGCATTGCTATCTAATAGATTCATATCAAGTAAGCAACAAGAGAAGTTTACCAAACACCAATTTGAGTTTTCCAGCTCCTTTAATAACTGTATCAGTAGCTCGGTATTGATCTCCAAAAGCATGTCTACCAATGCATATTGGTTTAGTCCAACCTGGTTTAACAAGCAGATTTTGCTCAACTACACTACACAATTAACTTGAGGGGAGAAGCAAATGCAAAAAGCACAAGAAATCAGCGATACCTGGAACAAGTCGGGGAATATTTTTGCACATAATTGGTTCTCTAAAGACCGTTCCTGTAGTACATGCCAATGAGTGCAACGAGCTATAATTAAGCAAGCCATAAACAAGAAACAACATGATCCGAAACAAGAAGAAATGCAGGCGTACCATTTAGGATGTTTCTGATTGTCCCATTTGGGCTCCTCCACATAGATTTCAGGTTAAACTCCTTTACACGGGCCTCATCTGCAATATAGCACTTTCTAAGAATGATAGCTCAACACAAAGGACTGATTTTTGCTGAAACTATGAGCTACAGCTCAACAAAAAGGAGCAAAGTTGAGTTAGACAATGGCATAAGCACCTGGGGTAATGGTTGCACACTTAATAGCTACGTTGTACCTGCAGTTGGACCATACAGTAGACGTCAAGAAACCATGAGGAGGCTGAAAAGTTACAAGTAACGGATAACTGATATGAAGTAAAAATGGAGAGAGATCCAGTAATCTAAAGAAATTAATGAAAAGAGATGTGAATAGAGGAAAGAATAGGGAATGGATTTGCTCCAACAATTAGATATTTCCTTCCCCATTAGTTGAAAAGTAAGAAGTACAGACGAACAAAACGTACTTTAGAGTGGCTTCTGCACTTTCAACTGTAACCTTATCATCTGTGGCATCACGGTGGGGAAGGCCAAGGTCAAAGTATTTGATGTCCAACTCTAGAAAGGGAAGGATGAGCTAAAACAAGCACAGAAGCTTCATATATTAGTGGCTTGCAAATGTTTTATTAGAAGATAATTAGAAACCCATTCTGATTCAGGAACAAGCAAAAACTTGTTACCTTATCCTTGATTGATTTCCAAATAACTCGTGTCATTTCATCCCCTGAATCACATAATCAAGAAGAGGATAATTAGAAAAAAAAAATTACAGTCTTTTACAGTCAAAGTCGCATGAATAATTTAGAAATAGAAGCAAGATAATACTACATAATACCACAAGAACATAGAGTTTAATCAACTTTTACTTCTTCTATCAAACTCTACAAGGTGTTTTGATTCATTATCCTCGCCCATCAAGGAGAGGCCAAATGATAGCCCCACCCATCAATCCTCCCCACTTAAATAGAAGACTCAGTTAGCAGCCAAGTTTCAAACTCATGACATACATCTATCCACATTGTTGTACTTCCTTTTTCGTTAAATCAAATACCTGAGGGCATATATAATATGTTTATACAAACTAAAACAGGCAATAACAGCATCTGGTGAGTATAAAATTTTGTGAAGAGATAATTGAGCACACCATGGATGCTGTTTGGATCAAACATGCATGACACAATATTTATAAGTTGAAATTTATATGGAACTGTATTCTAGGTAAAGTTCCTAACCAAGTTACCAAACTCACAATTATGTGAAAAAGATTCCTCTCTGAAATACTACAGAAACCAAAATTAAGTCACAAAGTACAACTTCCTTTCAAGTATCAAGACAGACAAAATTTTAAAGAAACCTTTCATATGGTCAATATTGAATTATTCAAGAATGGTGGGAATACTCCAAATTAAGGAAATTAGACTGTTTTCCAATTTTTATGCATTCCCACATATCAAAACAATGTTTAGAAAACAGAACAATGAAAACAACTCTGATTACTCAAATTATTGATAACTATATCGGAGAACTGTCTATTTATTAATTGAGAAAGTGATTCCTCTACATACTATAACTTGCATCGATTTCAAAAATCTTCAACCAAATAGACCCCAATTAATTTTGAACAAACATAAACAGAAGAGAAGAGTCACTAGACTCTCCTCTTCAGCATCAAATCCAGTACGAACAAGGACCCACAAGACATATATGCAAGTAACATGTATGTTTCCCGTTTGTCAAAAGTTTGGATCTTTTTTCATCAAGGAGCTCAAATATCAATCCTTAAATGGACAGTCAATAGCTATATAGAGTAGGTAACAACTCTGATTCAAACAACCCCACAAGATATATATACAAGTAACATATATGTTTCCCATTTGTCAAAAGTTTGGATCTTTTTTCATCAAAGAGTTCAATGGTCAATAGTTATATAGAGTAGTTAACTGCTCTGATTTAACCAACCCCACAACATATATACAAGTAATGATCCAAAAAAACACCATATATATATTTCCTATTTGTTAAAGTTTTGATCTTTCCCTTTTCAAGAAAGACAACAAAGCTCAAATCAATCAGTAGTAAAACAGTCAATCAGTAGGATCTAACAAAACTCTGATTAAAACTACTACAAAGTAAGAAAAAAACAAATCTTTTTGAATTCATCTAACAAAAACAGATCTACAAATCAATAAAAGTTTCAAATAAATGGAGAAAAAGAGATCTAACCGTCCATCTCAACGATAGGGTTTTGAACAACGATTTTCTGGAAGGCCATTTTTGGAGACTGATAGGTGAGAAAGAGAGAAATCTCCGCCGAATACAGAAAAATTGGTAGAAGAAAATGCAGAGGTATAAGCAGGCTGCTATGCTTTAAATATATACAGTGGAGTTGGTTGAGCTGGGAGTTGATTTATTTTATTTTTTATAAGAAAAATTAATAATTTAAATTTAATTAAATAAAATAATACAGATTTGCACAGGATAACTACTATGTTCTAATATGTATATATTGAGAGTGGATTAAGCTGTCGAGGAGAGTTGCAACAGAGTGATGAATAATTTTTATTTTATTATTATTAAGAAATATTTTAGTTTGAATTTAATGGATTTCGATATGAGTAAGAAAATTTAAAAAGAGTTAGTTGAGCTAGGGAAAAGGATACTTTTCTCTTTTTCTTATTTGGTGATCTTTTTAGAATATTCTTTGTCAATGTTTTAAATTTTTTAAAATAGTTTTTTATTTAAAACTCATATGGATTGACTGGAGGATTCATTAGAATGAGAAGACTTGCTAATGGAGTTTTTTTGATTCGTATGAATTAAATGTCAGATATTGGATTAAAAATGTCTTTATAGTGAGAAGAACCGTATTGTTATTGTTTTGTGTTAATTATTTTTCTTGTAGAATTTTAGTTGTTATCGATTATTTTTTTTCTTACTTAGGACGGATACATTTGAACTGAGAATTTTTTAGAAATAACGTCACTATCTCTTTGAGATAATGATAGATATATACTCTACTTTTTTTAAAAAATTATAATTTATAAAATTTTATTGAATATGTTATTATTGTCGTAATAATTTTCTATCTATTTTCTAAAGTTTATTGTCTATCTAAATACATAAAAATAAGGATTATAAAGTCCTTATCCTTATTGCTATGTATATTATACTAGTCCACTTATGCATGGAAATTAACTAAAAATCCCTTTCTCATCCCTCATCATTCATTTTTCTATTATTTTTTTGTCTATAGGTGTAATTTTGAGAAATATTTGTGGATCATTAAAGTACAATTCAAAAACTGCAAAAAATATCTTGTCATACAGCATAGAACTATAGGCCATGAAAATGATAGGAAATATTGATAAATAATTTTATGTGAAACCAAAAACTAACTCTATACATCAATTATAGATTTCAAGTAAGAAGATAATTAAAATGATTAACAAAATTCTGATATTTGATAATGACAATTAATAATAATACCCAAACCAACTTAACTTTTTTTCAACTATTAAATAATGTAGAGTTTGGTGAAATATTCAAACTACTATATCTTCTTTTTTTTGTTTTTAAGTTATATGTCTCTATCATGGGAAGTGGGGACTGAAGCCACACTTAGCAGAAATAATTGAAAACAAGATGATCAACTATTTTTTTTTAATTAAAAATCTCGTATTTACGATGCTTCTAGAAGGTTTTATGAAAATCAATAATTATATAGGGTTTGTTCTAATTTATACAATGTCGTAAATTATATAAAATATATTATATTTTTATTACAAGTTTTTTAAATATTTATTTTAACAATAATAATTATATATTAGTTCTGTCATATCTCAAATAAGTTGAAATCGAATAAACTTTCCCTTGGTTACCACAATTCTTTTTCTATATATTATAGTATATTAAACATTTCGATGGCCATGTGCAAAGATCCCATTTCAAATATTTTCTTTATTTTATATTAGTTGTATATCTTATAAATTATTTGTTAATTTATAAAACTAGATAAAAAATAATATTTTTTCTCATTTTATGATTTTTTTAAAAGGCTTGTAGAAGAGAGATGGAGTATTTTATTCTAACTCTGTCAGCAATATCAATAATTATGTTAATTTCATGATGATGTATAATTTTCTATAATAAAAATAATAATAATCAATTATTTAGATTTCAGATTGGTTGACTGAATATCCTTCGATCTACTTCCATAAAATACATCTTATACTTTACCTAATATATAGTTTAATTTATTATTAATTATATATCAAAAAACATCACATCAAATTAGTTTCGTATAATATTTTGAAGAACGTTGATTTTTTTTATTATGTTTGTATCACAGGTATATTATCACATTGCATGCATCTAATACTATATGCATGAGTTATACGTTACATAGAGTTCGACATTAATTTATATTATAAGACTTACGACTTAATTAACATACCAAGTATCATTAAGCCCAACCTCATTTCAATGCAAGGCTATTCAGCCAAAATAGTTATCAAAAAAATAATTATTCGTTGTGTAGTCAGTCTATAATATATGTATAGTTAAATTATATTCAGTTTTTTATTGTATCATAATTATATTTAGTGTAGAGCTCCTATATAAGTAATCTACATTGTATAGATCGGTGTGTACTTTCTATGACTTTTGGCAAGCTATATTGTATAGTCATGTATATTTTTTTATGATTTAAAGCTATTATTTATGCAAATAAAAAAGGCTATATTTTTTGTAATTTAATTAGTTTATTGTATATTTGAAACTATTCCTATCTTATATGTATCAATAAATTTTTGGGGTTTACATGTTTTGATTGATTCTAAAGAAGTTATACAAGAAATCAGATTATGGGCTTCCAAATGGCCCAGTGTGTAAGGTTAGGGCCCAAAAGCCCATGGGTGAGTGGCCTAATGATTATCATGTTATGCTAATTGCCAAAGTGCCTATCTAGTTTTGATCATTTCAAGTAGTAATTACTACTAATTACAATCACCACTGACATTAGTACTGAATCATTAAAGGAAAAATAACTTATGAACAAAAAAAAAGGGTAAAATAACCACTTCTTGAAGCAATTCTGGACTATTAGTGCCAAAAAAAAAAAAATCATCATAACCACCATTATTTGAAAACAATTATTGGTATAGTAGGTTTACCATTTTGTCTTTACTAATTAATAGGGCTCGAATATGTTTACTCACTGTGTTTTTTAAAGACAATAATAAATTGAGAGTATAATAGGAAAATAATTTTTTTCCTACCTTGATTTGTCAAAAATAACAAGTAAAAGTGAAAATCAAATTAAAAAATTTTTTGACAACAAAAAGTGCAAGAAGGGAGTATGTTCTGCAAACATTAGAAGTTGAATCACTATATTTAAATTTTCAATTTGCCTCTAGTTATTATCATTAGTATTCCACCGGACACCTCCTACCTCGTATTTGCAATGGTGGAACTGAATTTTCAGCAATGAGTTTAGAATATAAAAAAATAAACACACAAGATGTTCAACATCACTAGTATACATAGAAAATAAATTTTATAAAGTTGAGATGAACCCTCTTCTCTTTGCTTGGATGAGTGGGAAAAGATCACCTAGTTTAATTTGAGATGTCATGATTATCAAACAAGGACATGGTCTTTATTTGGTAAGCATTTGTGCATATTTAGTTACTTCTATCTAGGTTGGCATTTTTCAATCAAATCCACACCAGTAATGATCACATTGGTATATCACCACTTACAATTCTGAATTTTGTCAAAATATTGTACAAGTTTTCTCTACTAATGGTTTGTGTATCATTATAAGCACCAGTATTAGGACAGATAAACATGGTGGGGTAACAATGGTGGGGTTACTTAGAAAAAGTTAATGGACCATCCACTAGCACCCCATCCAAATATTCTATCCACCCACTCATTAAAACAAAACAAGTCACATTATTACGTAGCATGTGAGCAAACCAACCACAAATCAAGACTTTGGTTGCAATATGAAAACATTTGATTATCCATTGAGTGACAGTACTCCAAAGAGTGGAGTAAATAAACAAATAAAAATCAAAGAAGATGACAAAAGGCCTTTTGTTTCTTTCAAGCTTTTTTGAGAAACTAGGCCACACTTCCCCAAGGTGAAAAAAGCAAAAGAAAAAGTTAACATTTACTACTAACTCAAACCTAAAAAACCAAAAGAGTATACAAGAAAGAACGCATTAGACTAGATTAAATTTTACAAGGGTGAGGGGCTATGGGATTTTTTTGTTTCTTTTTGACCTTTCTTATTGCTTCATTGGCAATTGGGGTTTCTACCAGGGCCTCCATAGTAAAAGTGATGGCCCCAATCTTCATTATTTCCTGTTTGGACATCATAACAGTTGGATTGCTCAGTGAAGGTGCCAAGATCTTTTGGAGATTTAAGATTATTTGAGCTGTCAACAACTTGAATGTTTCTGAAATAACTTGACTTGCCAAAACCTTCTTCTGGGAATCTACCACTGCCCATTTGTGTAGATGTATGTTTACCATCTGGTTGTGAATTCACCACTTCCCCACCCCACTCTATCATAGATGCACTCTCAGCCAAATAGGAGAACAAGAAAGATGGCCAATACCCCAATACATAGTCATTTCCAAATTGCATCCACCAATGTCCTTCTTTTGGATCCTACAATGAATGAGGATTACACCAACAAGAACAAACAGTCATTTAGTGTGTTTTAGGCACAATCAATACAATAGGAACAGTGGAGTGTGGGAGTTGTGTGTTTTTCCACAAGAAAGATTCAGATTTTCCAAGAAAGTTGCTACAGTTAATGTATTCAGACGATGTTGAGTGTACAATTCACTTTATGAGATGTTGGCACACAAGGTAGAGAATATTAGGCTGAAACTCTGAGAGTGGATTTATACCTTCCAAATGAGAATACTGATATCATACTGGGAGTTTCTAAAGGCTGAAACAGGAGAGATGCTTGCTCCCATAGCTATTGCACTGCTGACTTGAATGAAACCTGAGCAGAGAAGGTTGTAGCAGCCTGTTGCTTGATATGCATCACTCTGCAATAACCAAAAGGATTTAAGAAATGTTTAAATGAAAATGAGAAAAGAGTTGATCAATTTACTCAAACTAATAAGAAACTTACAGTCCAGTAAGTGAATAGTCTTGTGTTATTGTCACCATAGAGGTCAGGGCTAACCTGACATTCACGTGTATGCTTACTGTTAGACTCAATAATAACTCAAATACTTTTTACATGTGAAGGTGAACAGTCTTGTGTCATTGTCTCTCAATACAAGTTTTTAACTAAAATAGTTGAAATGTAGCCGATTCATCTTTCACATAATTGATATACCTGCCAACCAGCTTCAATGCTGTTTAGATCTTGACCAAAAGAACCACCAAGAATCCAAAGCTGAGACAAGCTGAACTCATTTGACTGTTGTACTTTAGGTTCCCATACATTAATAGTTGCCTTAGCACCATAATACCTGTCTCCTTCAACATAAGCTATTGCATGCTGCCAATATACACAAAAACAGTCAGAATATGGACACTAGAAACTCCAAGGAAATGAAAATGAAATCAAGAAATGGTAAAAATGTAAGGCACCTGATGACCACTTTCATTGGTAAGGTCAGGATCTGTAGACCTGGGCTTAGGGATGGCCTTGTGCTTCTTCTTACCATACTTTTTGACAGAACTTGCCCTCAAAACATCATCTTTCTTTGTTCTCCTAATAGGAATAGTGTCCTCAGGGCATCTTCCATTTATATGCCACAACTGAGTGATGGGATTGGTACTTTCTTTAGACCTTGTGGCCATTTTATCCTCATCAAAAAGCCCTTCTGGGTGGTAGCTAGGTCTCATCTGAGAATTTTGGTTTAGAAAAACACACATTAGAACATTGAAAAAAGAGAAAAAGGAATGTGAAGTGAAAATACTCAGTCTTTTGCATTAAAAGCAATGAAAAAAAAACAGAAATATGGACCTGGATTTTGTGATCTTTGAGGAATGGGTGGTCAAAAGCAGGTTGCTGAGAGATGTGAACACAGTCAATGATATCCCCATCTGCACTCTGTATAATCATTACGTTCACAACATTAAAAATCTAACCTTAGTCAAATATCTTCCATTGAACAAACAAAACTGGTTTCTACCTCAGAGATGGCATTATTACTCTTAACTAATTTTGAGTGACTTCCAACAAGGGAGGAAGAAAACAAAACACACATTGGAGCCTAAAACAAGAGAGCACATACTCCACTTCCCCCCCCCCACACACACAAAAACCCCCCAAGATAACGAAACACTGCAACAGCTATTCAAAAATCTCAGACCAGATAATAAATGGGGAAAAAAAACAGCACTCAAGCACGACCATTTTTTTCCAGCAATAACTTAAAAACTCAAAAAAGTTTGAATCTTTTTCATTGTTGCCATCACAAAAAGAGATAGTTTAAGCTTTAAGGCAAGTACCTCAATGCTTTTAATAGGAGGCTTGTTGACCCTTTTCAAATGCCTCTCAACCTCAAGCTTCTGCCTTGATACAGATAGCCTAGCAGCACACGAAAATGAGATAAGACAACCCCACAACATGAAAACTACAAGAAAAGCTCCTCTCCTCCTCTGAGAACAGAAAAACTGACTACCCATTGTAGTTAAAGCTAACCAGCCCCCTCCAACCAAGAAAACAAACAACACCCAAGTCAAGAAATGAGCTAAAATGACTACCCACTCTACACTTTCAGCGTGTTTTAGACCTCAAATCAACTCCACCATAGCCAGAAAAGCAAGCTCTTAAACTACACCCCTCCTCTGCTTATCCTACGCACCACCCCCTCCCCTCCTCAAGTGTAGAATGGACACTGAGAGGCTAAAAAGCTTTTGCTTTGATTATTGTTTCTTCTCTCTCTTGCTCTCTTTCCGCTTCTATCGAAAATTCCAATAAAAATGCAGAGATGGGTCTGTCTTTTTCTGTTTAATTATTCATATATTTATTTATTTTCAGTTATTACTAATTCTTTTTTTTAAAAAAATTGTTTTATCTCTAATATTTTGGTGAACACGAGGGGCAAAAAAGGACGGTGGGTGGAGAAAATGCAGCACCACTGATGTCCTTTTCTTTTTAAAGCGGGGTCTACACTGGAAAATTTATGAAATTATCTTTTTGCCCTTTTGTGTTCAAAGTTTTTTAACCGTTGTCATTTCGAATTTGCCCCTCCATTTATCATCTCGAGACAACTCTATTCCCGCCATCTTATTTTATATAATATTTTTTAATTAAATATATTATTTTTAAAAAAATAAATTTTTTAAAATTGTAGTGATAAAATTATTCTAAAAATTTATATGGTTAAG
>JAOTQJ010000001.1:533985-556725 GCA_025642045.1 Solanum sejunctum | reverse complement strand
TCAATAATTTTAACATATTATTATTACTTTTTATAACCACAATTTGAATTTCAATTCAAAATAAAAAGTTACAAATAGATAGATTAATCATAAAAAATATAAAATAAATAAAAAACATACATTATATCAATGCAAGTAAAGATTCTCTCAAAATGGGTTAAGGCTTGAATAGATTGATATTGAGCCCACTTCAAATTATCTTGAGTCCAACCCATAAAATATTGGGCAGGTTGGGCGGATTTATCTGCATTTGGGTCATTTTGACACCCTTAAGTAGAAGTGGACCGAAAAAATAATGGGGAGAGGTGATAGACATGATATGGTGCATTTTTATATCACCGAAGACGTGATCTAAGATAGAAAGAAAAAAAAGATTATGTATTAAGGTAGAAGGTTAATATGCTAATAGAGATACGATGTTTGTCCTGCCATTGTGATAAAATAGGTTATTAAAATAAGTCACATCTTTATCTACTATGTTGTTACTGTCCGTCATTTATGTTTCTATTGTTATTGCATTCATAAAATTATCAATTGATTTACATCCCAATCGTTAGTTTATATCCAGTATTTTTTTATTTTTGGGGCTGATAAATATGAGTTGAGGTCTTTCGTAAATATCTTTTCTATCTCTGTGAGATAATGATAAACTTTACATATATTTTACCTGGCTTCACCAAACTTTATTTGTGAGGACTTCACTAAATATGTTGTTATTGTTATAGCTGATGATTCTGCTCACGATCAAGTAAATATCTAGAACCATAAAAATATTGAAAAAGTTGGTAATTCTTCATATTATTAAATTACTAGGGTTTGAAGACCTTTTTGAATTTTCTTGCATGAGATGATTTATTTATTTATTTATTCTTTTTGTTGCTTGATTGTTTCATGCTAATGAAATTCTGGCCCCCCTCAAATAAAATAAGATTTCCGTGATTAGTGCCGTGGAAAATTCAATCCAATTTCCCTCAACAATTTATCACATTCTTTACTCCTTACCCTTTTTTTCAAAAAAATAAAAAATATTTTTTTTATTAATTTAATATCGAATATGTGAGCCATTGTCCTCATAAGATATTAACTCAAAAACTTAAGTGGAAGAGAAGCCTACTGGTCGGACTCTCAGAGCAACCTATCATAACAAGTGTGAATTAATGGTGAAATTTTAATTTTAATTTTTATTCTTTACACTTAACAGTACATAAGTTCTTTAGAGATGCGATACATAACTTTTAAAATATTTTATAATATAAAAATATAAATTCATGCTTTAAAAAAGTCATTCGCAGAATAAAAATTAAAAGACCAACACTAAAATAAAAAAATTGCAAAATGACCCTTTTTGGGCCTTCAATTATTAGTACAAGCCCATTATAATCCTCTTTCATACTGGTTGGGCCTCCACCGCAATGTACAAAATTATGGGATAACAATAGAATAAATAAATAAATAATTATGATTCTTAAATACACGAAAATTGATATAAATCAATTATTAATCAGGTTTATTAGTAGGCTCATTGTATATAGGTACCATGAAATCTGAATTATTAAGATTACTAATTGATCCTATTTCATTTCGAGCAAGCAGTGGTTTACATCCCTTCCCACAAGCACCCTCACACTCCGCCACGGTGACATTGTCCAACTTCATGCAAATTCGCATGCAATCTCTAACACATAACATTTTGATATCGATCTTATCTGTTGATGAGTTGTTATTTTCCTCTGGTGATGGCGCTATTGGTGAATCATCATTTTTCGTTAAAGTCATTAGTGATAAATTATCATCTTCTATTGAAGAAGCTATTGATAAACTGTTATGTTCTGATGCGAACGACAGCGATACTGATATATATATCACTATTGTGTATAATATTTGAATCCCCAATACGTACCTTAAGTATCCCATTTGAATTGTCAATTATTATTTTTTGAATTCCTTCTTGGAAACTTGTCATGGTAAAAACTAATTTGGGAATGTTAATTTCTTTGTAATTGTGTGATAACATGTTGTTAAATGGGAGAAGTGGGGAGTGAAGTGAGGAGGTTTGGACAATTGCCATTGCATTGACTTGCAATATAAAGGCCATCAATTATTTCTAAAAAATATATCTGTTTTTCTTCTTATTTTTAAATTCCTTTTCCTATGTTAAGTAGTAATTTTTTTGTCAAATGAAAAAGAAGCTACATTGGAATCTTTAAACAAAGTTAATTGACAATTCTTTTCCTAATGAAAAAAATAAATAACTGAGATTTTAATTTAGTTGACATTAAATAAATTATAAAACAATAAAAAAAGTTAAAAAGGAGTATTTCTTTTATTAAGAACCAATTAACCTCGTTATTTATCAACTTTTATTTCTTTTTTTGTTGAGTTTTTAAATTTAAAATTAATTTAAATTTCTCTTAACAACAACAATAACATACCCAGTTATATCTCACAAGTAAGGTCTTGGGAGGATAGCTTGTATGCAGACTTTACCGCTAGGGAGACTATTTCTCTTGCTAAAATAAAATTCATCTTGGTCTTTTTTTTTCTCTCTTCAAAAAATAGTTTAATTGAAATTATTTGGATGGAAAAAGAAAAAAAAGAGTAATTAAAGTGTAGATAGTGGCAAGAGAGGAGAAGAAGAAGAAAATGGAAGCCCTTCAGCCATTGAAGCAACTTATCCACTTTACTTCTCTCCGATTTCGACCTCCTCCTTCTTCTTTCTTCATTGTTCGTTGTTGCTCTTCGTCTACAGCTGAACTCACCGGTAGAGCCGCCGGCGGCCGCAACCGTAGGTCCTCTTCTACTTCTACTTCCGATAAAGAGGCCATTCGTGCCATTCGTATTAAGAAGGTAACTCTACCTCATTACCTTACTTTTCAAAGATATTGCTTTCATTTGTCTTATAGGTATGAAATCAATTGGAATTTTGTTGAAAATGGGAGTAGTTAGTGTAAATATTGCAATTTTATACAATGGTTAATGTTAAACCTCACCTTTTTACATCTAAATGCTAGAACAAAAATGTTGCAGCTGAAACAAAAGGAATTTAGTGAATATGGGAGTAACGAGTGTGAAATTGTATCTCTATGACAATGCTCAGTGTAAAGATTGTATGTTTTATGATGATGGCCTTTTTAGTGGTTATGGAAATTAGTGTTTGCTGAGATTAGTGGCGTGATTACAGTAAAATATTTGGTAATCAATCAACCAATTGACTCAGAGGCTTCGTTATTGTTACCAATATTGTTGGACTCTTCAAAAATATCTTTTGTTAATGGGGTCAATAAATTTTAGTTACAACAATTCTTGACATTGCTTTCACTTTTGGATCATATCATTTATCTTGAGGTGATAGCTTAATTTAGATAAGGTACATTTTCTATAGCATATTTGGGCTGACATGGTTCATTCCAAAGTCGTTAAAGAAGTCTTTTGGTGTTGGTCCTTTAGGAGCTTGATGAAGAGCATAGAAGTATATTGCTCTATCATCCCACTATACATCTTTTCTTTTGAGTTATTTGGAGTGAACAGACTGAAAGGTGTTTTGAATGAAAGGAAGAACCAGTTTAGAATTAAATATAAATGTTTCTTTTTTACCTTTTGGTATGAAATGCTAAATGCATGTGAACTAGACACAAATGGTATTTCCTCAGCAACCTGCATTTACAAAAAGCTCTGAGGTTTGCTGTACATATCAGCACATACTTGGTACAATTTACATTTATAAAGTTATTCAACTTATCAAGGGAAAAAATCACAAGAAAGCTTTGTTGATGTACTTGAGGCCATTTAAATATTAGAAAAAAACACCAGTGTAACACCCTCTTTTAACTAACTACTGGCTTCATCTAATTTGACAGTGTCCAATAAGGTATGAAGTTCAAGTTTTTGTATATTATAGTAATGGTCTGTGTTAGAGTGAGTTTGAGTCTCACATTGGTTGGTAAATGGACGGGTGGTTTACTTGTATGTACTTAGGCAATCCTCCCCTTAAGAGCTAGCCTTTGGGGTTGAGTTAGACTCAAGTGCCATATCTTTACTTGGTATCGTAGCCAGGTTCTTCCCTGTTGGGTTGCTGGTCCATGTTCCAGTTGATCCGTAGCGTGAAAGGGGTGTTAGAGTTGGCTAGAGTCCCACATTGGTTGGAGAATGGACTGGTCGTCTTCTTGTATGGACTTGGGCCAGACTCCCCTCAAGAGCTAGCTTTTGGGGTTGAGCTAGGCCCAAGTGTCATATTTTCACAGTCTTGATAAAATTGAACTTTTGAAAGTTGTATAGGAATCAAATGGTTTAAAAAATTTTGGGACGTCCTAGAAGGAAATGATTGTTATATAAATTGAGTAAAGCTAAGACTTGGCTATAGAGTTTGCATCTGTACTATTCTCTTATTGGGATACAAGGTGTATTTGTGAACCCATTGTGAATTTCTGGGAATGAATCTTGATTTAATTATGAACATGTGTTCTAGTTTCTCAGGATAAAAAACATTCGACCTCAGTGTTTGGTGGATGTCTAAACATCAGTCTTTGTGAATCTCAGCTTTTCTTCTTGACCTTGGTCATCAAGATGCATGATATATCTAAGCGTGCGTAGATGTAACTATGATGTGTGAGAACATGATTGTAAAATGTAGCCTAGTGTTGTTCCATCTATATAGTTCAGAGCATGTGAAGGTAAGCAGCTTGAGTAATGAAATTTTATCCTTGAATTTTCTCCTAAGGATTTACAAAGATTTTGCAGTAATCTTTCCCTCAAATGGCAATTTTGTTCCAGAGTTTCATCTTCTCAGCCTAAGTGTTCTGCTTGCTCACAGGTGGAAGAATTGAGAAGCAATGGCTTGGAACCCTATGCTTACAAGTGGGATCGGACTCACAATGCCAGCCAACTGCAAGAAATTTATAAGAATCTGGAAAATGGTGAAGAGTCAAACAGTGAAAAAGATTATGTTTCTATATCAGGAAGAATAGTGGCTCGCAGAGCTTTTGGAAAGCTTGCTTTTTTAACTTTGAGAGATGATTCTGGCATTATTCAGGTTTTTATATTTGCCATAATATACTTACTGTTTTTTTGCTTTGGGTGTTTCATTGGGAAACAACCTCTTTACATCCATGAGGTAGGGGTAGGGTTTGCATACATTCTACCCTCCCCCCTCCCCAGACCCTCGTACATTGCTCGCTGTCTGTTAGCTGCAATAGCTATAGTGTTGCTTTACTATAAAATACAGATTTTTGAGACATCTAGTTAAATATGATTGATGGTACTAGCAATTGGTTTCTTCACTAGATAGGCTCCATCTAGGACTGGATATAGATAGTGCCTATCCTCTACTTGACATGCTAATTTTCAACTGCATATTCCTTTTAAACTGCACTTCAGCACATTTCATGTGTTTCTTCTCTAGCTCTAATCAATTATGTTTAGAAGAAAATGGGATTGCAATTTCTTGAACTTTAAGGTTCAGTTAACAATTTAGGGATTTACAAGTTAGGAACCTCTCTGAGATATATCGTAGAACCTGTTATAATAGATTTTCTCGCGTTTCTGGATAAACAACCTCCTTTTACTTTGTACCTTTTACTTTAGCAATCTTTGAATAGACAAATGTTGCACTGTATTGAAATAAGTTGTTGTTGGTGTTAGCTTTATTGTGAGAAAGAAAGGCTAGTAGGAGATCAGTTTGAACAATTGAAGACTCTTGTTGATATTGGTGATATATTGGGGGCAAATGGTTCAATCAAGCGGACAGAGAAAGGTAACTTTTTGTATCTATACCCATCCTAGTTCTCATTCTTTTTTCTTCTATGAATAGGTTCACTAGCATCTGTATTCAACAGTTTAGATTGTTGGGAAGTAATTTGAATCTATCACAGATTAGTTCATGAAGGCATTTTTTGCATTTTTCTTGCCTTTGGTAGTCTTGTGAAATATTTGAATCCTCTTCTTCCTCTTCCTTCCTAGCTTATTGTCCGTTCGGGTCTATCCGCTGAAAGTTTTTTAAAGATCCTAACTAGAGCTTGCTACCCAGTAAAAAAGATGTTGCTTTCTTCTTGTGCTGAAGATATGTGGAGGACACATCAAGGACATATCTCTACTATCTTCTTTGCCGTCTATTATTGCAATCAAGAGAGGATTTTTGTGTTATTTTTTCTCTTCTTTCTTCTTCTGATCATATTGTTGCTTGGATCAAATTGAATAGACATGATCTTTTAGACAAAAGAAAGCTACAAGAACAATGAAAACCCTGCTGCATAGTAGACCATGTAGTAGGCTGCTTACAACCTTAGAGGTGAACATATACGAGAGAAACTATGAGATCCGGTGCTGCTCTACATCAAAGAACGTGCCAAATTTAGGTCCCTTGGGAATAAACACGGCTTCTTTGCAGATATTAAATACATATTTTGGTACACTCAGTTAAATTTTTTGATAGCTTTCGACTTGACATTAGTATTAAGAGGAGTTAAAATTGGTCATGTTTGATTTTTCTGTTCTAAAAGAACAAAATAGAAGATCAAGTTGTGTCTGGATTCTGAAGAGTAATGTGGATCCAATTAAATTTTCTTTCTCTGGTATTTAACATATCAAATTCTTTTTTTTTAAGTTTAAGGGATGTTAAGTAATTTTTGGGAAATCACAGAGTTCAATGTATGACAAACATTTTGAACAGAGGGTAGTATATTTTAGCCCACATGTATGGTTCTCTGGACATTTGTTACTCATCAATGCCTCCTATCTTCTAGTTCTTCAATTTTTACTCTTAAGGAAGCAGATGCTATATATATGAGCATTCAGATAGTTATGGTATCCTATACATGCCTAAGATGAAAATCTCTGGTTGGCATAGCTTACTTTTATTACTCATTTCCTTTTAGTGACTAGCATCAATTTGGTCTTCTGGTCCTGTATATGCTTGCAATTTAAGTTTATGTGGTTTATGATTTCAAATTCCTGAAAAAGAAGTGCATGATTTTTTCAAATACTTTGAATCATATTCTTTTTCTTGAAGCCCTTTTCATTGAGGTATTTCTTCCTCTTTTCTTTCTAGGGGAGCTATCTGTATGCGTGCACTCATTCTCAATTCTCACGAAGTCATTGCTTCCATTGCCAGACAAATATCATGGCTTAACAGATATAGACAAGCGCTATCGACAGCGGTGAGTTTTATTTCTTGCGCAAGTTTATGGTTCTGACTCACTGTTGGAGGGGTGGCTGCACAATTATCATAGGAATTCTCCAGAATGGATCATTTAACAATTAAATTTTTGTCTTCTCAGTTTGAAATACATAATATAACTGTCACATTTTGTACCTTCGTGGTACTTCTATTAATAAAATTTTACTTTATCACCCAAATTTTTTTCAGCCAGAATAGTTTTAGATATTTGAGTCAATTCATAGAATAGTAGATGGTACGTAAGCAACTCTTATAAGTTGCTTTCCAATGGTTGTCTGCATATGTGGCTGGTCCCCTTGCTCGTATTCTTGCTATGTAGTTCTGCTTTAGCTAGTAGCTCTAGAGCAGAGCCCCTGGGGCGCTGCTTTTTGCTTCGACATACATAATTTGATCGTTTAAAGTAGCTAAAATAAAGAAAAATGTGCAATCTGCCCTGGATTTGGGCATTTGGCATATATCTACAACTATCTTTCAATGTCAGGTTTCTGGAGAGGATATCTTCTATTACAAACATTTTTCTGGTTTTCTTCTCATGATGCATACAAGGAGGAAACCAGTCAAATGACTAATTTTCTTTATTGGAAAATGAAAAACTTGTTGAGGCATGTGCTAATAAAGCACGGAACAAATTGTGATAGCTAGTATTCCAAAATCAGGGTGTATTACTCTCTTTACTCTTTATGATAGGTACGTCGACATGATTGCAAATCCTGAGGTGTCTGATACCTTTCGCAAGAGGGCAAAGGTAGGTTATTTATTTATTTATCTTCCGACTGTTACGTGAAAAATACAATGCCGTCTTTCTCTTATCACAATTTGGTTACCTCTTGAATTGTAAACCTTTTAGTAAATTAATAGTTTTCGAGTTAATAGTTTGTGATCATTGGTCTACAAAGTTTCTTCTATTTTCTCCTTCCACTTTGGGATTTCACTAGGTATGATGTTGTTGTTCAGTAAATTACTTTTGCTCAGTAGTATGGGAGTTGACAGTTTGTGATCATTGGTCTACAATTTTTTTTCTATTTTCTCCTTCCAAACTAAAATGACTGGATACTTCATCAGTTGAGATTTGGGGAGCATATAGTTTTCTGTTATCACTTTGTCTTGAATTTTCTGTTAATTAACATCCTTCACTTCCTCTTTTGCTGTAGGTTCTCCTCTTTTCGTATACTACTTGTATATGGGGGTTTCCCTCCTTTTTATTAATAAAAATTATTTACCTGACAAAAAAATCCTCCACTTCCTGTATCATTTCATTATTTCTGAACAATTGCTTACTAGATCAGAATGTATTTTTGTTATTATGGGTAACATTGCAAGCTGGATTTTTAAATATTTATTTTCAAACATGCATTTTATTGTATTTGGTAATTTCAGAAATGCATGTAGCAAATCATATAGATGATATCTCACTTGTGAAAGAATATAGAGATTAGTACTTTTTCTTCATCAATGGATGAGGTTCTTTTTTTCTGTCTCTTCTTTTGGTTTTATTTTGTCTCTCCTTTGTTGAGGATCCATGTGTCTGATGTACTTGATTGGGTTTCTAGATCAATCTATTCCACCCAGGTCATGAGCTATGAATAGCTCAATTCCAGCCCTAAAATTTAAAGCACTTTTCAGCTTATTATTTTAGCTTGCGTGTGATAATTATTATATATTTCATAGAAAAGTTATCCTCTATCAAATAAATCACTTATAACCACACTTCACTAGTAAAAAACACAATCGGCTAGATTCTACTTGAAATTTTCGAGTATATCAGAAACTGCTCTCGGCTGTTTGCATTGCTCTAAGCATTTCTTTCTTGAATCTTCCCGAAGTAATTTGCAATAGTGTCTCAAATGAAGTTAACCTAAAAAATAGCGATTTTCTGATTAGTGTTTTACTCTTGTTTCTCTTGAATTACCTGAGGTAGAGACTTGTCGTGATATAATACTACTGCTTTCTCTAGAAGTTCTGCTGCAATAGGCAATAATGGATGTTGTAAATGCATAATATTTCTTCTTTTCCTATGAAAAATGTGCACTATATTGCTAATTTTATCCTTTCTTCAGTAGATTGTATCAGAAATACGTCAGTCAGTGGAATCTTTTGGCTTTGTGGAAGTTGAAACACCTGTTCTTCAGGTTTGTGAATTTCCTTTTGGTGTACGGTTAAATGTAATCTCCTATTTAGTTGTGATCTATTTTCCATTTTAATGTTAACTGATAAAGCTTGTGAGCTACTCTTCCATGAAAGAGTATAATATGCTTTCGGTGTCAGAACATTTGCTTTTGTGACGTCCAAGTGCTGGATGCATCAGAATGATTGCTCCTCTTGTTCAGGAAAATTTAGTTTTTTTAACTGGTATTGGTTGTTACAAGAAAAAGGTACTGACAGTTTCTCAATCCCCACAAATATCCTTGAACGGAAGGAGTTAGATGAGTCCCAGGTTAATTTCTTCCATTTTCAATAAAAAATTGTACAATTAATATATTGGAGAGAACTCTCATATGCATATGGATGCATGCAAAAGGCAGAGAATCTAGCCAAAAATGTGATTCTATTTTGCATACAATCTCCCCTCCCCAGACCCCACTTGTGGGATAGTACTGGGTATGTTGTTGTTGTTGTTGTTGTTGTTTGTTGTATATACTCACTGAAATCTTATAGGTGCACCAAAAATTTATAGAAAGCAAAGCCCCTAGTTTGTAAAGAAGAGTTTTCCATCCTTTCGAATGCCCTCCTTTTTCTTATCCATATTGTTACATAAGAGTTAGAGGAACTACGTGCTAAGCTTCACTTCTCCTACTCAAACCTGAGTGAATTAGCAAAATTCTTCCAGTGCTTCACATAACCAAATAAATTCATTGCGTGCCCCATAAGCTAGTCTGTTACTTGACTGATCAGTGAATGATCAACATCTTCTCCCAATATCTTGTACATATAACATCAGTTTGTGTGTGTTATACTTCTTACTCTCAAGTTCTAAGCTGTAAGGATGAACCTTGGTGCTGCCAGCCAAGCTTGGAGCTTTATGGACCCATACTGAATATTACAGGAAAGCTGTATCCTCCAGTCTCTTCCTTACTAGTGGGTCATAACTCATGATCCTGTGGCTGTATGACAAGGCTGTTATTGTTACATGTCAGTTTGTTAGTGCAATGCAAATTAGTTGTCCTCGCTCTAGGTATCTGATCAACACAGGTCAATCCAAGATGTGATCTTTATGGGTTCAATGGTGTATTCGATTTTGATTTATTGGGTGCAAAATATATTGTTTATACTTATTTAGCGGATTCTGAACATATATACAATGTTTGAGTTAAAGCTATTGGATTTGGATGAATGCATATCTTCTGCCATATATCTGTCCCTGCTGACCAATTAAGGGTGAGTGTATAAAGGCAACATAGAAAAATAAAAAAGAAGAAAGACTTGATATATACAAACAAAAAACTGTGGTTGTGACTTCATCCCATCTCTATGTTTTTTTCCCTCATCTTTCGAGGATTTGGTTTTTTCTTGTTTCTAAGCAGAAAATTTTTGCTATTGTGTTTATTTCTTGTTTCTAAGCAGAAAATTTTTGCTAATGTGTTTAATCAGTTTCATTTACTAGGGAGCAGCTGGTGGTGCAGAAGCTAGGCCGTTTATTACATATCATAATTCTCTTGGAAGGGATCTTTATTTGAGAATTGCGACAGAGCTTCATTTGAAGAGAATGCTGGTGAGTTTTTCCTAGAGTTAATGTTATATTTTCCAAGAAATGGTTACATGAAATGACTTTTAACTATTTATTTTTTCATGGAGATAAACATAAAAGGTTGAATAGCTTCTGGAACCATGATTAGTTTTGTGCATTTGTGCACATAGGAAAAAAAGGGTTAAGGAAAGAACCCCTAATTTCTGTTGTACTTCCCCTTACTCTTATTACAAGAGCTGTGCTTCTGTGAACAGTCATCATATTTATTGCAAAAATATAGGTTGGGGGATTCGAGAAAGTTTATGAAATTGGCCGTATATTCCGCAACGAAGGCATTTCAACTCGTCATAATCCTGAATTCACCACTATTGAGGTAATAGCTCTTTATCAAAACACTTCTCATTAGCAGAATGTTTAGTTGGATAATTTTTCTGCAAAATGATCATTAATCATTTCAACGTTGATTTTAGATGTACGAAGCATACTCTGACTATGAAAGCATGATGAATATGGCAGAAGAGATTGTGACACGATGTGCCCTTGCAGTTAATGGGAAACTTAAAATTGATTACCAGGTAAGTACTGTTTCCTCTGCATAGTCTTTAACTGTAGCGTTTGAAGATCATCTTTGCACTTTCATGCATCTTCTCTGTCAAACATGACACTAGCCATTTACAGGAATACATATGGCAACCATTCTTATATTGGAGGCATAGTACTGAGAATTGATTGAACTTGCGAACATCTGGCTTTACTTGTTCTTTTAAGTTCCCTTGGAAGGCAACCTAGTTCGTTCTTAGTCTGGCTACAAGGATGGGCCATGAGTGATAGGAGGAATCATGTGAACTTCATCTTCTTTTTGTTTGATTTTTTTTTGGGGGGCATTATGTGCTCTTTTGCACCTTTTCAGTTCCCATTCATAGGGAGCTTCCTTAAGTGCTCATCTTCTGGTGTATCGTGATATTCTCTCATCATAACAAAATAATTTGGATGGCTGAATAATGATGGCTTGAAAATGTCCAGTTAAACCTGTTTTAGTTACTATTTGGATACCTGATCTGTTTCCTTGAATTGATGCAAACATCTCGTCTTATTTCATCTTTTCCAGAGATCTTAGGTCATGTCTTTTCATGTGCTGCATATGTTCTCTTGGAGCATGTGTAAAATGTTTTAGCACTGGTTTGCGACGTCAGTTTTTACACATTTAATGGTTCAACTTTTTAGTGAATTATGAGTTTTACGTTTAATAAGTTTTTGGTCTCATTTTTGGAATTTAATTTTCTTTTTTCCATCACCTTTTAACTTTGATCTAAGAAATCAAACTTTATGCTTTCTTGCAGGGTGTGGAGATCTGCTTGGAAAGACCTTGGAGGAGGGAAACAATGCATAATCTTGTGAAAGAAGCTACAGGGATTGATTTTAAAAACTTCGGTGATGATCTTAAAGCCGCTAAAGAACATACTCGTAAAGCAATTGAGATTCTGGGTGATGATCTGGATAAGAGTTCAATTGAAGTATGCTCTTCTGTTGGCTATTTACTAAATGAGGTTGGATAATGCTCTTTAAAATTTCTTATGCTCCCTTCTGCAGATACGTGGAACTAGCAGTTTTTTAACCACGTATCATGGCAGAGTATCTTATTGGTTAAATGGTTCTTCCATGTGAACTACTTTCTGTTGCAACCATTTTCAGGTCTTTGAGATGGTAGTAGAACCAAAGCTTCTACAACCCACTTTTGTCTTGGACTATCCTATTGAAATATCTCCACTTGCCAAACCACATAGAAGGTACTTAACCTTCAACTGAATTCTCAAACAGTCAGTAAACTGGAAGACTCATAGTTTATCTTTTGAAGTTGAAACAAAACTAACTGCATGTGTCCTCTTTTGATTTCTTTTTGTTGAACATTAAGGAAAAGGCAACATGTGCTCACTAGTTGCTAAATTTTCAAACAAGATAGCCTGTTGAAACAAAACTATCTTTTGAATGTTGAAACAAAACTAACTGCATATGCCCTTTTTTGATTTGTTTTGGTTGAACTTTAACGATAAGGTAATATGTGCTCGCTTGTTGATAAGTTTTCAGAAAGACAGACTGAACCAAAAGATGTAGCAAAGATAGGTGATACTCTTCTGTCACAAAATATCGTCTAGTTCTTCCTTTGTTCAATCCCAAAATGGTTATTAGGTCATAGGTTAGCGATGTGGAAATAACCTTTTTGCAGAAATGCAAGGGGAATGATGTGTAGGATATACACCACTCTGCCCTCAAATCCAAACTAGAGGTGGAGCACTTTGTGCACTGAGTAAGGCCGCCTTTTTAGCTCCAAATACGCAAGGCAATAAGTTATATACATGCTCACACCGTTATATACTAAACAACTTGCATTTTCAGTTTTTCTCTGAAGTGCTGTGGCAGGGAATAAATAGGTCTGTAGAAGTAGGAGGAAGGGGTGGGGGTTGAGGGGAATGGACATTTTTTCATCTGTCTCCACCTTTCTTGGCATCTTTCTGCTTTTAGAAAGAACATTTACATGAGATAGAACACATTTCACCTGAAACAGTACATGGAAAATTTGTCTAAACCACCTTCGGTTTCTTGAGTTATTGCTGCATTTTCCTTAGGTTTTAATGACAAGTCGTTGGCAGCTTTGTGTGAATATCAGTGTTTAATCACTTCCTTTATTACATGAAAGTTCTGATGCTATGATCATCTTCGGAATCCTCACTTTTGTACTTCTGTTATAAGTAAAAGTTGCTAGCTTTGCGGTCTGAGATGTTTCCAGATGTTTGAGTTTTGAAATCTCCAATACATCAAAAATAGGTAGAATGAATATTTTGAGGTTATGTCTAGTGCTCTTGGCTTTGTTTACAAAAGTAGACTTTGTTTTACCTGTTAAAAAAGTTATACACACTTATTTGTACAAAAGTAGACTGCTTTAGTAGTTTTCACTTCTATTATACACATCAACCATCTTGTTATGTGATATTTGATTTTCAGACATTCAGGCTTAACTGAGAGATTTGAGCTATTCATTTGTGGTCGTGAGATGGCAAATGCTTTCTCAGAATTAACTGATCCTCTGGACCAGGTATTCTGGTGTTGAAATCTTGAAACTGTGTACCATCCGTATGTTCTATTTTGCTGTTCTGTCGCCATTAAGGAATTTTCTATTGCATAATCTAGTGAGGGAATGTGCATAATCCTGTGACTAATGGCTTGTGAAATAATAAGGCACACCATATCGAAGGGAAAAGAGAGACACAAAAAATCGAAAGAATTTTTTGCCACCATAGAATCAAAATGACGGATTGCTATTTCCTGTAAGAGTAGAAAGAATTGGTTATGTCCTTCAATCTAAAAATATGCATTAGCGCTTTCCAGTTTCTTTAAAAATAGTTCAAAGATGGGTCACTAGAATATCATGAAAGAGCTATGGTCTTACACACCGATAGGACAGGGAGTCCACTCTAATCCAGACAGGGTGATCTGGAAGAAACTTATCCTGTAATATTCGATCATGCTTCTTACCTGGAGATGACTCCATCTGTTCTAACCATTTTGTTTTTCTGAGTAGACATGTTGTTAGTAGTATATCTACCTCTTATGCCTGTTTGAATTATCTTCGGTTCAGACACATTCTATATATAAGGTCCAGCAGAACCTGATGAAATGGTTGCGGGATCCAGCAGGACTAACACTCTTGTGAACTAGAAGTTTTAGGCACGGCATAATTAAGTGAATTATTTGTTAGTCGGTGCTATATATAGAGAACCAAAATTTACTGTCGCATTTATACTTGCTGCAGAGGAGACGCTTGGAAGAGCAAGTGAGGCAGCATAATGAGAAAAAAGCAGCATTAGCTTTAAGTAAGTCTGGTGCCAAGGAACAAGAGAACAAAGATGATGATGATGAGTCGTATGAAGTAACTCTTGACGAAGATTTCCTGACAGCTTTGGAATATGGAATGCCCCCAGCTTCTGGAATGGTATGTATCAATGATGATTAGTTTTTCTTTCTCAAGTGCATACATTTACCAACCAATGAAACTTTAGTTGTTGAAGATTCACAAGCAGTAGAGTTGAAACATTCTGACAAATGCACCATGTTTTGCGGCATTCATTTTCAGGGACTTGGCATTGACAGGCTAGTAATGCTTTTGACAGACTCAGCTAGCATCCGCGATGTTATCGCTTTCCCAGTCCTCAAGATTCAACAATAGCTTCAGGAAGAGTTGCTTACACAAATTTCGCCAATTTTGAGCCAGGATTGTTGCCTTTATTACCTGAGAAAGTCGAAGTTAGAGCAAAAAATATAATTTTTTTTCTTGAAATACATGTATTATGCATCATTTTTACGATCCTTACAGTAGTAATAACAGGCCATTGTCATTTGAAGTATACCTAAAGGTTGAGTCAACTCTAACTTGATAATTGTTAAGCACAGTATATTTCTTGGTTCTATTTATTTAGCTTGGTCATTCTTGTCATATTCTTATTCCGACTAAACTAAATAAGTAATACGCTCTAGCGTGATGTGCTTTTGATATTTATTTTTTGAAAAAGTTTAGGAGGGGTGTAGGGCAAGAAGACAACAATCAAATACATTACCCCATGCGTTGGAGGGTAAAAGTTAAATTTTCTTTCTTCATAAAGATTGAAACTTTTTCCATAAAAATTAAAGCTCTCAACTTTATTAATCATTTTGTTGCTTCTATCTAAAAGTCATTTTTGTGTAATTAATATCACTATAGCTTGTTGATCCCCAAACATGCATGAGAAATGAATCTAGATTTAGTGTACAAAGGCATAAATAAGGATCTAGATTGTATGAAAATGATATGAATTTCCAAAAAGGAAAAAAAAGAACATGGAAAACAAATCTAAAGAATCCAATTTGAAATATTGCTAGTACAGGAAAAAGAATTGAGCATGCCTGATTAAAGTTAGAGCAATTATGGAGGTAATAAAAATCACTGCTTACCTCCAATCTTAAATTTGTAAGTTCGAATCACCTTAGTTTAATTTGATTTAATTAAAAAATCTTACCTCAACGTCATGCCCTATAAAAAGTTATTTGTTCTCTAACTTCACATGGTTGCATAACTACCATATTGAACTTGGAATGCCTTGATAAGCCTATATATTCATCAACACTCAAGTAAACCTAGCCCTCTAAAGTTAAATTGCCATATTGCAAAAGAAAAAGCAAAAGAGAAAGAACCAAAAATAATACAAGAAAAAAAAGTAGATCAATTGTCAAGAATTTAATAAGGCTTTTAATGATTATTATAAAAAAAAGGAGAGAGCTTTAGTATGAAGTCAATATGACCAAGAAAAGAAAGGAAACCAAAAGAGCCCTTGAGAATGAATTGAGTTATACTTATGGTTTGCCTAAAAAGAAAAGAAGCACCAATTTGAAGACTTATATATGGTATTGTTCAAAGTCATAATCTTTAAATAAATTTTACTTTTTAAGTGGGGTTACCATCATGCAAACCACCACTAGGTAGGAAAACTCCACATTGTCTTTGCTTCTACAATCTTGTCTTGTTGAAGATCCCTATTCATTTCTTTATTTGCCAAAAAAACTTTGTTTGTTTGTTCAAAATTCTAAGTCATTTTTATTTTTTTTAATAAATAAATTGGATGCTCACAAGAAAAATATTACTACATGCTGGTTGGTAACAATTTTTTAGAAGAAAGAAAATTTGAAAAAAGGGACATGTCAGTATTTTTATGAAAGTAGTTTAATTTGTGGTATTACAGTTGCCATGTTTTGGAGTCTTTTGAGAATTGGTGTGTATCATCATCTCCTTCTTCAGCTGTAGTTTCTCTTCCAGCTAAGCTTTTTGTTCCTTCTGACATTAACTCAACCTTTCAGATAAAATTCCAATTTGTTTTTTTTAGCTTCAATGAATCAGCAGAGGGTAGGACAGGCATTTCACTATTAGATGGAAGCAAGCACCTTTCTTTCTTTGTTTGTTTGTTCTTTTTTCTCCTTTCTCTCTCTCCTCTCCTAACTACAAGATATGTCCCTTTCTTTACATTAAAATAAAGTCTCTAGGATCAGAATTTTCATGTTAAAAAAAGTGGAGGAGCAGAGTTTGATTGAGGGGTGTGTGTTCATTTTGAAATTTGGAATTTTCACAATCAAGAACCCCTCCAAATCCCCAAACTACTGGGGTTTCTGCTTCTTTCTTGAAAATATAGTTAGTTTCTGCTTAGTAGTATTTTCTTCTTTAGTCAAGAAATTGTTTATTACTTTTGTTGTTTTCTCCTGGATAAGGGACATCATCATTTCATTCATGTGTACTAAGTGTCAGTCAGCTCAAGGGATAAATCTGTCAGCTAGTGTATTTTGATAGCCATATGAAAATTTGGGGCGTTTATGAGGTCAAAGATTGGATCTTTTTCAGTTGTATGAATGGGCATTCTTGAAATGAAATATTGATGAAGGAAAGCAGTTTGATGAGGGTTTTGTTCTGCAAAATCCATTGTCCATTTATTTGTTTCTGTAAACCCTCTGCTGCTCATCTTTACACTCCAGGTCCATTGAAATTGGAAAGTACCCCACATGTTTCTCTTCCTGCTGGTGCCTCTCATCAACAATCTGAGGAGAGTTTAGATGCTGGAAATGGTCTTAAAAGTTGTATTAGGAAATGTCCTGTTGTTGGACCTAAGGAGATTATTGACAAGAAGAGAGTTCAATGGATGGATAACATAGGGAAAGAACTTGTTGAGATCAAGGAGTTTGAATCCAGGTAAATTTTGTCCCTCAAACCAGATAAACAAAAGAGTAGCATTACTTTTTGCACCAAAAGTCTGATCTTGTTTCTGCTCAATTCTTATGATTGTGCTAATTCTGTTATTGGAAATATAGATTAAGGGATCAAGATGATAAAATGTGGAGAATATAGATCTAGGTTACTTAGATATGTTAGTGAGATCTATCTGTTAGCAGAAATTAATATGTCCCCATCCATATTTCTGAACTAATCAAGAAAAGTTGACCAGAAGACTTTTCTAATTTTCTATGCTTTTGGGAGAAAGTTTCTAATTTCTAAGTTGGACATGGGGTGTGATAGGAAATTGAATGAACAATGATTAGTACACACTACAAGAAACAAAGGTTTTTTCCCATCACAAATCAGTGGAAATTTGTGCTACAACATGACTTTCCCACGGAACCAGCTCACTGGGAAAACAGATTCTTACCGAAGAATGAGAAGCTTTCTAACTTTTTCATATGAAACATTTACCATATTTTTCTTTTCAAACCGATTCAATCAATATATCAATGGGAATAGCCACTAAACATTTTTCAGTGGGAAAATAATGATTTTTTAGTCGCAACAATACTAATGTGCAATGTTAGTTTTTTCCTTACTCAGATTTTTGTTGATGGTATTGAAGAAGGTTTACTTGATGTGCCCATATATAGCTTAGTTTGTGGTCACAACTGTTTTGTTCAAATATCTTTCTACATGAAAATTTTCTGTTATGCCTTTCTTTGCTGGTGCTAAACATAGTTTGTTTTGATATAAACTGTCTTTGCTCATACAAAAGGAGTATGACATGGGCTATGAAGCTGAATGTTAAGATGATGTTCTGCAGTGAAACAGGAGATACTGACACTGAAGAGGAGACAAGACATTGTCTATGCACTATTCTTTGATGCTGCTTAACCAGCTTCTTCCAAGTGGCTGCAGCTTAATCTAATTACAAGAACAATGAGGAATTGGCTTCATGTGCACGAGAACATTGCTCATGATTGGAAAAGCTACATTCGTTAGTAGAAGTGGAGCTGTTGCATTCACCAGAATTGCTATTCTTTTTCATTTGCATCGAGATTTTCATCCATCCATGCTTTAGTAGAAGTGGAGTCGATGCATTCATTTCAAAGTCAGACTCCTCATTTGATTATCTGGGAAACCCCCCTAGACGGAGTGAAGGATATTCATGTCTCCCTTTCTTGCTATTGCAGATTGTGATCACTTCAAGATTTCTTATGTGAGAATTCAGGTCAACTGACACTTGCTCCCTGTTGTCGAAGTGTGAAGCTGAAGTGATGTTTATTCTTGCTTGATTCATCTGAGTAATAAGACCAAACTGTCTTCTGCTGCACTGTGTTTTCTGGTTCTAACATCTGAAGGCTACAGAAAAAACTATGTACACGAATGTCAGAACTTCAAAGAACAAGCAGCACGCTTCATTTCTGTTGTTTTCTCAAAATAATAGCTTTTTGATGAGTTTCAGCTTTGTAGACTGATAATATATTGCGCGTCAATGGAACTGCTTAATAGAGGGAGAACAAAAGCTTATTTTGATTGTATAACAGGTTACAATTCCTCTGAAGGGGCAAACAGGTAGCACACATGCCAATGATCAGCTTGAATGGTTAAAATTGAAGAGTTCAGTTTGCAATAATTTTCTGTTCTATTGTATTGTCAGCTGAATTCAAAGATAGAAGTTAAGAAGATCATGCTGGTTAAGATTTCCTAGCTCTGAAGGGATGCTTTAGTGGAACAGTAGGGTTTTTGGTTTCAAATTAGCGTAGTCATTCTATTGTCTTTGACACTCAAATGTAAACAATCTCTGGGAATGTAAAATTATTTCCACTTCCATTTGTGTCTTGTTCTTGCTGCTTCTTGAAATTCCAATTAGACTTTCGACCTCTGCAGGGATGCTTCCATTGAAGCTGCTGTGTGACAAGTCAAGGCTTTGAAGATTAATTAATCTTGAAATGCTACAAGGAACTGAACTTTGTAGGGAATTAGATTGGACACTTCTGAGATAAAGTTTGGGAGTTCTCCTGTACTTCTGCAAGCCACTGAGGGAAAATTCCTTTGACCTGGTTGTTACTCAAATCCAAGTAATCAAGATTTCTTGGTGAAGAAATCCACCCTGGGATCGGTCCTGCAAGGCTGCAAGACTGAAAAGACGGTCCAGATAACATATATTGAGGCGCTATCTTGGCATTGTTGTTCCATTTCAATCCCCCAAGAAACAGATTTTTCAGAGCCTTAATGTTGAATAATCAAGATGGAATTTCACCAGTAGGCATATTGTTATCCATCTCGAGAGTCTCCAACTGAGTCATGTCTGTATTGATCTTGGAATAACACCAGTCAGTTTGTTCTTGCTCAAGGCCAAAGTAGGCAGATTTGACAAGCTTCCAATCTCAGTTGGAATTCTGTGCAAACAGATTTTCCCTTAAATCCAACACTTGTAATACCAGAAGTGGGATTCCACCAGAAAAATTGGTTTTTTCTGAGGCACAAGTCTTGAATCTTGGTGATGGAATGTTCCCACCTATTAAGTTGTCATCCAGGTTCAATGTCCTCAACTCCTGAAGATATTCTACTTCAGGATTCAAAACACCAGTGCGCAAATTTTCAAGTCTAGATATTGCAGGTTTCTCAAGTGAAAAACTTGTGTAAGAATAGGGCCAGTAAAGTTGTTCTGCGTCAAGTCAAGATGAACTAAGTTTTGAGGACAAGATAAGCATCCTCAAAGATCTTATACCAAAAGGGGTGCCAAAACAGAAGAACTGAGTACCACAGGCTTAAGAGAGTGAAGGGAATCCAGATGAAGAACAGACAGAGTCTGGATCTGGTCTAGAGTTACAAATGACTCTATCCCAACTACACCAATCAGAGGTGGAATTCCAGTCCTCACGTCCATTTCTGATGAAACTATCCGAAGAAGATAAAGTTAACAGCAGTACTCTCTAGGAATGCAGATTTGAAGCCGAGAAGAACTTGTTTTTGATCATTTGAACAGCAAAAAGCAGCTCTATAGAAACTGAGCAATCCCAGTAAAAGTAGTAGGCATGTTTGATTACTCTTTGAAAGATTCTTTGTCCAACTGTTGGTTGTTTTCTACAACTAAAGAATTAATTAACACATTCTGGTTTTAAAGAGAGGTTTGTTTTTGCTATACTGGTTGAGTTAGTGGTTATTTCTCAGCAATGGAAATTCCAAGAAGTTAGAAAAGTATACATCATTCTGGTAATTCTTTTTAGTTGAAATTTTCAGACCCCCTCTTGCACGAAACAGAGCTACCCCCAGACGAGATGATGGAATACAAAAATAGATGAGATGTGTGGGTTTCAAATTGAAGATCTTTTCATATTCCGAATACCAACCTTATAATTACATGGAATTGATCATAGTGTAATTCAATTGAAACAAAAAGAATATATGATCAGAAGTAATTTCATATCTCTGACTCACCCTATAAACAAAATCCCAAGAGGGGAGCATAGTTTGTTGCAGATCTATATCTTTTGCCTTATATGTGCATGGATGGATGTCAAAGTAAACTTCCCGCCATTTCAGTTTAGATGTACTGCTGCTTCTATTTCTTGTTGAAGCCAAATAGGGACTTAATCGCATTGATGGCATTCTCATTGATGAATGATTCATCAAACTTTTTCATGAGAGTCTCAAAATCCTCAGACGTCCTTAGATTGGCAAGATCAGGGTCTGTCCTGATTCTCTGTTAACAAGCAAATATTATTCAGGTATTAAACCATACAATTTCCTGCAAATTTATCTCTCATTTACCTTGAAATCTTCAAATCCTGCTTCCATTGCATCCTCCAACGCAGATAACCCTGCTTGAACCTATCATGGGGCAATAAAGAGAGTCATTTCGAGGACAGCGATCTGTATATATGAGCAATTTATCATCCAAAATGAATTATGGTCAGCTAAAATCTCAGCCTACTCAAACTAAATATGCAAACCACATAAAATACTCGCGAAAGGTCAGCGTCCAATCAAATTGATGAGTACTAATAAATATAATTACCTGATTAAGCTTGGAATAACAACAGGCAACATTGTAACATGCCACAGCAGCTTCATCTCCAGTTGGTCTTGATCCTAACACGGACTCAAACTTTTCTAGTGCTTCTTCGTATTTGCCATTCCTTTACCAGGAAGACAAACAATCCATTAATATGAACCTTTTACATGAATGACAATAAAAAAAGGAATAACTGGTAGAAAGATGTTCTGGAAATACAGAATAGTAGGCATGGAAAGGACAACCAATGAAATGACCTTACTTCGAAAGTTTCAGTCCTTCACGAAGATCCTTTTCTCTTTGCTCCTTTTGTTCTTTCTTCCTCCGAGCATTTGTTAACTGATATCACAAGGAAAGGGTCAAGGCGTATGTGTAGTGTAGTGTAGACAGTTTTTATCTATTTATACTTGAAACTTGTTCACTCACTTGAATTTCCCTAACTCTGTCACTAATGAAGCCAGCATTCCTCTCAATCCTGATAATTTCCTTTTCTGTCAATTCACCTTCTTCTTCCACCTTCCCTGAAAAATGTGATTCGTACAAGGTAACATATCGAGGAACAATCACATCAGTGCCTAAATTAGTTTTAACTAACTAACCGTATCTCTTTTGCATCTTCATGAGCAATGGTCCAATTCTCTGTCTAATAGTGTACATTGTTCTTCCATATTCAGCAGCAGGCCATATTTCTTCTCCAAACACTGCACTGAACACATTTTGCACTGCACATTCTTTACTTACACAACAAACAAAAACAGCATATATAGTCCCACAAAGTGAGGCCACTGGAGAGTAGATTATACACAAAACTTACCTCTACATTAGTAGCTGTTTCTGATAGCCCTTTGGCTCAAGACAAAAACAGTTTAGGAAAAGACGTAATGGAAGTACAAGACAGATAAAAGCAGAACAGTACTATAACAGTAATCCTATAATCGAACTATACGAAAGACAGATAGTAACCTATATGGAAGAACAAGAAACGACAAAAGAAGTACTATGCCTACTAGTAAGAGCAGCAAGTCAACACACTCCTACTTACTCATATTGACGCACTCCTACATACTAAC
>JAOTQJ010000001.1:436649-448346 GCA_025642045.1 Solanum sejunctum | reverse complement strand
TTTTAACATATAATTCAATTTTTTTTCTAAATAAATGTAATATATATATAGATAGAGAGAGAGAGAGAGATATTACATGTATAATTCACTTTTAATGCATAGTACAATTAATACAAATGATAAATATTTTCTAAATATGATATACCAAGATAATAAATTAAAAATATATATTTAAAAATAGTAAATATTTTATAAAAGAAACTCCATGTCAAATATTTTATGAATTATAGTCTTTATTAGATCATCCCAAATTCCAACTCAAATTAAAAATAATATGTTAAAAGAAATATACATATATATATATATGTATGTATATGGGTATGAGTTGATTTGGCTTCGGGTTTTCATAGCGTGATTTGGATGTCAAACTGCCCAACTGAAACGAGCAAAGGCAGATATCATCCATGAGCCTAACCTATCTGCAATCGCAACAGCAAGTAGGTGTGTAAGCTAATTGTAGGTATCTTGCAAGTTGGAGGTAAGCAACTTGTTGGCAACATCCAAGTAGGTGCATAAGCTACTAGTAGCTAGGCGGCTTTCAAGCAGGTGGATAAGCTTCTTGTGTGAGAAATTGGGAAGTTTGGTGGTATATTATATTTAATATTATATTTTTCATGTTTCTTTTATCTTGATTGTTAGACAGTAGAGTGATAAGTATTCATCTCTAATTAGATGTCCTATGTTCAAATGTTACTGAATATGAGTAGCTTTTGTTAGAATTTTACTATACAAATACAAAATCCCAATACGAATTTTGTATATCAAAAAAGTTTTTTTAGAAAAACTCAGTCAAATTAAATCTCCATTCATGTGGACCTGACACAAGACACCAAGTATGACTGGCTGTGGAAAAGGAAAAACAATGAAATAAAATTTAAAAATTGCCTTACATATGATTGTGACTTTTTTGGGGGTATATAATATTGCCTATTGATCATATTAATAATGTCAATTTTTTTAATTCATCATCGAATAGATTTTTTTATTACTATGTCCTATCTATGTTATAAAGTAAGAATAACTTTTGCTCGAAATTAAATTCTTTTAAATCTTTGTTTCCTAGTACACTTTGTAGCAACAATTTTTTCTAGGTTTGATGAATCTGTCATCAGTAACGAGTAGATAGTCGAGTGTTATTTAGTTTCTCTAAATTTGAAGAAGATGTCATTGATAACTGGTAGATAGTTCAATATTATTTAATATTTTAAGTTAAAAGAAAGTGTCATTAGTAATTAATAGGTATGAAAATTATTTATTTTTCCTTATCAATAGTATTATTAGCAATTCTCTTCCTCTCGTACTCTTCGATTTTATTATTATATCATACTATAATTTGTATATAGTTGCTACTGTTCTTTTCTCCATTATATTCTATATGTTTTACTTGAGTCTAGGGATTATCATAAAAATAATCTCTCTCTCTCTCTTCATAAAATAAGGGTAAGATTGCATGCACATCCTTATTTTCAAACTCTGATTATATAATTACACTGAATATATTATCATCGTTATTATTTTGAAAAAATTGTCAACTTGTTCTTTTTGTAAATAAATGATCACAAGGGTTTGGTGTAGCCTCTTCTTTATATAAATAAATTGTCAACTAGTGATCATTGTTGACCGTGTTAAACGTTATTTTTTCTTTGTCTAGGCTGCCCCTGCTTATGGTCTTTGGCAGCCATCTTGGGATTCATCAAGTCTTCTCTATAAATTGGTGACTTTGGTCTTGCAATTAATATCATCTAAAGTTGTAAAATAAGAAAAAATTACTTTTTGAAATTCATAATAATATGGAAGCGAGGTATTTCTATTTTACTGTCCACTCAGCTAGAAATCTCATAGATGTTCGAGCATTTGGGGAGATGAAAGTGTACGCAAAGGTTTCAATAGCAGGAAAGAGCAAGTGCACAGAAGTGGATCTTGTGAACGAGACGAACCCTGAGTGGAATACCAAACTTTGCTTCTTCGTGCCTGAGAAAGACATTGAAGAAGGGAAGGTGGATGCTGTCATTGAGTTGTTTTGCCAAAGGAGCTTCTTAGATGACAAGTATGTTGGCGAGTTAAACCTCACTCTAGCTCCTTTTTATAAAGGAGAGTGTGATTTTGAAGTGTGTAGGAATGATTCAAAGAAAAGCAAAAGTTTTGGGACTTTGAAGTTTTCTCATGAATTAGGTGATAAAGTAATCGTAGTTTCAGAGTCACTACCACCATCATCAAAAGATTCCAGTGAAATGGTTAACATGGCGTACTTTAGAGTGGAAGCAAGGTATTTCTATTTTACCGTCCATTCAGCTAGAAACCTCATAGATGTTCGAGCATTTGGGGAGATGAAAGTGTACGCAAAGGTTTCAATAGCAGGAAAGAGCAAGTTCACAGAAGTGGATCTTGTGAACGAGACGAACCCTGAGTGGAATACCAAACTTTGCTTCTTCGTGCCTGAGAAAGACATTGAAGAAGGGAAGGTGGATGCTGTCATTGAGTTGTTTTGCCAAAGGAGCCTCTTAGATGACAAGTATGTTGGCGAGTTAAACCTCACTCTAGCTCCTTTTTATAAAGGAGTGTGTGATTTTGAAGTGTGTAGGAATGATTCAAAGAAAAGCAGAAGTTTTGGGACTTTGAAGTTTTCACATGAATTAGGTGATAAAGTAATCGTAGTTTCAGAGTCATCACTATCATCACCGTCATCATCAAAAGATTATAGTAAAATGGTTAAGGTAGCCAACTTTGGAGTGGAAGTAGTGAATGTTTTGGTTGAAGTGTTGAAAAATAGCTAAGTGTTTTAGTAATTAGTATATCCCGATGAGGGTTTATGAATCACTCAAACATCCGATGCTATTTAATTTTCTTTATCAATAAATATTGTATTTTTTATCGTACTTTGCGTGGTTATGAAAAGAACTAAAATAAAGTTACTGTTTATAATTATCTACACAAAACGTCATAAAAGAAAACCTTAAAAATATTTAAGTTAAATATGAAACTTAAATAAGAAATCAATATATGTGAAATCAGTAGTATTTACCAAAAAAAAACACTCAATATTATATTCGGTATTCGCATTAGAATTTAGATTAATTTGAATTCGTATCGTGTATGAGAGATGGAATAGACAAAATTATTTCATACATTAGGGGATCTCATCATATTTATCAAATAGCTTTTCCATCCTTATAATATAAATGATAGGATAAATAATTTCAAGATTAACTAATAACTCAATTCCAATGTAAGATAAAACTTGCATTTTATCTCAATATATTATCTCTTATTACTCATATCAAACGGCCTATTATAGTACAAGTTTTTTTTTTTTGCGTGTGTGTGTTACATCAAATATTTGGTATTCTTGAATAATAAGTATAATAGTACATACTCTCTATTCTAATTTGTGTGGTGTATTTTTCTTTGTAATTAATTTCAACAAGAATGTTACGTTTCTATATCTTTAGAAATAATGTTAACTTAAAATTTTAATATTTTTAATTTATTATTGAGATAATATACAGTCACATGGCACACCATTCTTCTAATGAATGAACCTTGCCCTATCTAAAAATAGTAAATTCTATTCTGACTCACTATCTTTATCTAATATAGTACAAGACGATAAACTTTATTCAAACCAAACTACATCTAACATGTGAAAGGAGCCTACTAAAACAAAACACAAAAAATAAGGTATGATATTAGCATGTGACAGCGTGTATAAACTGGTGGCTCAGCAACTTGTAGACGACTGCAAAGACATGTGTAAGCTAATTGTAGGTATTTTGCAAGTCGGTGGGCAACTTGTTGACAACATCCAAATAGGTGCGCAAGCTACTTGTACCTAAGCGGATTTCAAGCTGGTGGATAAGCTTCTTGTGTATGAAAAATTGGCAGGGAAGTTTTGTGGTAATCTTGGCTGGAAAGCTTTTGGGTAAACATGGCGAGTAATTTTGGGTCCGTGGTAATTTATTAGTGAAGATGGTAACTTTGGTGAGGTATATGTGAAATTACCACTACGTCTTAGCTATGTTATAAAGTAAGAACAACTTTTGCTGGAAATTAAACTCTTTTAAATCTTTGTTTCCTAGTACACTTTGTAGCAACAATTCTTTCTAGGTTTGATGAATCTGTCATCAGTAACTAGTAGATAGTCGAGCATTATTTAGTTTCTTTAAATTTAAAGAAGGTGTCATTGGTAACTGATAGATAGTTCAATATTATTTAATATTCTAAGTTAAAAGAAAGTGTCATCAGTAATTAGTAGGTATGGAAATTGTTTATTTTTCCTTATCAATAGTTATTATTAGTAATTTGGTTACTATTGTATTCTTCGATTTTATTATTACTAGCTATTTTGTTACTTTACTGTTCTTTTCTCCACTATTTTTATATTCTTCATTTGAGTCTAGGATTATCAAAAATAATATATATCTCCACCTTCATAAAGTAAGGGTAAAATTGCATGCACATCCCTATTCTCTTACTCCACTTAATTATATGATTATAATGAATATATTATCGTTATTATTATATAAAAAAAAGTGTCATCTTGTTCTTCTCTTTATTAATATATGTTTTCAAGGGTTTGATCGCCTCTTCTTGAATTCGATTTATATGAATTTTAGTTCAATATCTTGAAACTTAAACTCTTAACAAGATCTTGAGATGAGGGCTTTTGAAAACAATATCTCTATCTCTATAAGGTAGTGGTAATGCGTACATTTTATTCTTTTCAAATTCCACTTATAGGATTCCATTGAATATATTGTTATTGTTAATGAACCAAAATATTAATATAAAAAAAAAAGTTCAATTCGCATAGTTTAAGAATTTTTCTTTAATTTTTTTTTTCATTTTTGTAAGTTTGCTAGCTTTACTATTAAAGTGCATAGCAGTGGGCTTTTATATTAAGGACTTACTACACTTATTAGGGAATTAATGGATTTGAAAGCCTTTATGTGAACTGATGAGATCTCAAAGTAGGTAAATCATAGGCTCTTGAAGGGCCTTTTTTTTTTATAGTATAGCTCCAGTTGATATTTTTTTTAAAATCTTTATAGAATTGTTTGTAATGACATGAGAAAAAATTTTAATAGTTTAAGTCTTGAGTGATACGTTTTTATCATTTAGAGATCACTCAACAGAATTTAAGCAGTTTTTTTCATTTTTTGTTTGTGATAGTGTGGATAATTTTTCCACATTGTCTTAATCAACATTAATTTTCACTTTTCCTAAGCTAAGTGTTACATCTGATAAAATTATTAAAGTACCCCTAAAAGAAAGATTGTTCACATAATGCATTATTTCAAATTTTTTTTGATAAAGTTGAGTTTAGAATATATATCAATGCAAAAAATTGAGTGGAATAGTGAACCCGGTTGAATTTTAGGCCAACTAAATCCAAAAATAATTTTTCGAGACAAAAATAACTTTATCCAAAGGAAAATGTGACAGATCCGCGATGTAAACCTTCCCCACATAAATCATTTTTGTACTTTATATATAAAACACATTCAATTAATGCGATTTATATATATTTTATCATTTGTTCATAAAACAAATTCATTGAATACGATATATATATATATTTTTATCATTTCTCATAAAACACTGCAATTTATGTGTTCCGTTATAAAATGAATTGAAAATAATTAGGTCCACATCATAGACATGATTCATCATAGTTTACAAATTTCAATTTTAATGATAAAATCGAAGCACACATATAAGATCATAAAATAAAAATACAATCAATTAATAAAAAAATAATAAACTGCGTTCAACCAAACATCATCACAAACATTAGACAAAAAGAGTAATATAAAAAATGTTCATTTTTGTACAACATAGAGTATCAAAGCATCAAATAAGGAGACAATAATAATAATAATAATAATAATAATAATAATAATAATAATAATAATAATAATAATAATAATAATAATATAGTATAAATTAAATAACTTTACTATATAGTAAATTAATTCACTTTTGATTTCTTAGCAGCCACTTCTCTTGCCTTTTGTTCAAAAAGGGTTCCATCATAAACATTTCTTACTGCTTCTTTAGTCAATATACCATCATCATTTTTTCCAACAGAAAATAGAATCTTCCAATCTGTCATAGCATTAAGCCTACACACAAAAATAAATAAATAAAAGAATTTTTTTAAAGAAAAATTGTTATCAATATTTTTGTAATGTTCATGTATTTCAATGTAAAACTTCTCATCTTAAGATGGACCAATGCGTACACTAACAACGCCTCAAACTTGTAATGAAATTTCATTCGAATATTTAAATTATGATCTATTTCAATCGAACAACTGAACATATAGTAAAATATTTTTATTAGACATTTTTAACTCATCAAATTTTGCAAAAGCTTATGTATATATCTTCAAGCACACATAGATAAGTTAGTCATATAAAATTTACACCATCTTTTAATATAATTACACACATGATCAACCTTAATTAAACTAGCCCTAAGGTTTTATTGCTTATTATTGAGGCTAATGTTTGCAACCAAAATAGGTGACAAATTTTAACTGATTAACATATTTATGCGACGAATGATTGAGAGCGAAACTTTACAAAATTTGTTGAGACACAAAGTCCCAGATTGGTGGTTAATGGGATGGGTAGACTCCTTGTAATGCTTAGACAATCCTGCTCCCTTTGAGCTAGCTTTTGGGGCGTGAGTTAGATCTAAGACCTTCTTCAACATGGTATCAGAGCAGGGCCCGTCTCACCCAATGTTGGGCCCCCGAAAAAATTGTCCACACACCAGATGCTAAGCACTGGGCGTAAGGGGGGAGGGTGAGATACAAAGTCCTACATTGATGAATAATGGGATAGGTGGACTCCTTATAAGACTTAGACAATCCTCCTCTCTTTGAGATAACTTTAATATAAGCACTTTATGATATGTTCAGATGCTTTGTTGAAATAATCTATAATTCAAATATTTAAATGAAATTACTGATAAGTTTAAGATATCGTCAGTCGTATATATAATATATCACTTAAAAAAATAAAAAGAATTATAAAATAGTACCATCCAAAGTAGTCTTTAGGTTCTCTATTTTTCTTGAGCAATTCATCCACTTCCTCTGACGTTAAGTATTCTGGATTTGTATGTGCATATTTCTTGAAAATCTCCTCAAATTTCTCTGGCACAAACCTTCACAAGTAGAAAAACATTGATATGGAGAAAAATATTTTTTGATTTTTAATTTATTTTTAAAAAATATGTGATTTTATTTATTGATTGATACTTAATAAATGAGTTAAATAAAAGTAGATTTATATTTGAGATGAGGGTTTTTCAAAAATAATCTATCTTTATAAAGTAGTGATAAGATCTGCAAATATTTTACCCTCCCTAAATCTCACTTATTGAATTTCTCTTAATATTGTTGTGTTGTAAGTATGAAAGTGAGGTGACAAGGTGCAAAGGCGACTTAAGATTTTAATTTTATAGGCTCTAGACCATCTCTGTGCCCTGTCACCTCACTCTCTTTTTCTCTTGGAATGATTACTAAAAAAAATATTATAATATTAATTATTTTTTAAAATTTTAACGACTTTGTATACTTATATTAAATAAAAATTCTATTCATCTAAATTTTATGATCTTAAAGTAAAATTATGTAGAATGTAGAAAAATATCTTTTGATAATGTAATTTTAAATATTTCATGTAAAAAATTAAAATTAAAGAACTAAAAGAAAAACTCCCTCCATTCTTATTTTCTTGTTGTGTCATTTTTTGATCAAATTAATTTATTTTTAAAGTTAAACTAGATTATATTAATTTGATATTTTAATACAAAAAGTTCAATTTTAAAAAATTATATAAAAAATATTATAATTTTTTATTTTTTATATTACTATGATAAAAAATACATCTTAAAATATTAATTAAAATTTGTATCATTACTTTTGAAAAGAAAAGTGTGATAATAAAAAATAAAGTATATATTTTAAAAATAAATTTAAAAAATAAGATGAAAAATTAAAATAAATCGATAATACAATGAGAACCAATATATTTTTACCTTCCTTCAGAATCATATGCATCAGAATCACTGCCATGTTTGCCAAATTTGATATTTTTAATCACAATTGGAAATAGTAGAGATGGCCATTTTCCCTATGAACAAAACAAATAAATGAATATTTTGTTAAAAAGAATTCAAATTTACATTTTAATTTTTGTATACAATTAAATTAAGGCATAAAATAACTTGAATGGAGTAGTTATTGAAAAAGTTGATGCTTGGACACTCGGGAGCTTGCCCCATGGTCCTTCGTTTGGAACTGCCCTGTTCCTTTCCAAAGTGAAATTCCTTCTTGTTTTCTCCTTTGACCTCTGCCAAACTCCACTTTTGCTGTTGTCAGATGGAATGATTTATTCAACTTCGGTATCAACAATCAAAACACCTTCTTTATCGAATGAATCTTTAAATCATCTTCAAATCATAATTTTGATCACGATTTTCAGTTGACTTTATCTCAGGTAACAGGGGTAGGAGATGGACCTATTTATTCTTAAAATTTTTAAAAATATCTGCTTTTCATTTGAATACATTAATTTTAATTCTTAAATTATCTCTATGTTCAATATATCATACATTAAATATTACCTGTTACTTAAAATTCCTAATTTTTGTATTTGAAACTGAATTAATGTATTTAAATTACTAAATTAATGTACTCGGATTATCCTATTTTTTGAGAAATTTCTATAAATTGAAAAGGGATAGAAAAAAAATAATAACTCTTTATACTATGTGATTCATGTAAACCCTATATATTTATTTATCATCAAAAAATAAATAGTCTAATTAATATTGAGACACCATCCAAACTCCTACACCAAAAAATAATGATCGAGAAGTCTATATATAATACTTATAAATTTATATTTATGTAATATCTCATAATTAAAAAAAATAAAGTTGGGACCAGCTAGAATCAACTAGCATGTGTTAGGTCTACCAAATTATATATTTTTTTTCTAGTCATCAAGAAAACACTTTCAAAATATATCTTATTAAAATTTAGGAAAAATAAAGACAAACCTGAATGAGCTTGTAGCTTATGATTTATAAATAAAAGTCATAAATAAAATACTCTTAGTCTTTTTTTTTTGTTTTAACTTAAAATAAAATAAATATTTAAAAATATATTCTTTTTGATCTATATATTAAAAAAAAATAATTAAAAGCACTTTAAATAAGTTAATTTAGATATGTTCTAAATAGAAGAGAAATGATTACATGACCAAAAAAAAAACTATTCATTAAAAATATATATCGTTTAAATGATCACATATTTTAATATAATTTTATGTACCACATATTTAAATTTTTTAATTCAAATTTCTCTACTTAGAGACGATATAATTAAGTTAAAAAAATAAAAAATATATTATATAATTATAACAATAATATTATCCCAATGTCTCAAAGGCTCCTGCCCATTGTGGAATAAAGAGGGTCGAATGTACGCAGTCTGAGCCATATGTTTTAAAACATAGGGTGACTATTTTCGGATAACTCATGATGAGCGTCCAAAATTACATTAACTAACTGCTACTTTATAATTGAAAAAAGCGCAGACAGTTTAAAGAGTTATTTTGTTTTATTTCATTATATCTCAAAACTAAAAAATAGTGAATCTTAACTACATCCGAAATTGATAAAAAGATATATTATATAATTAAATAAATAAAAATATATGATTCGAGATTTGACTTACTGGTCGTGTCTTGCCACTTGTCACAACATGGATTAGAACAGCAGCTAAAAGTGAACGAAAAACATTACGTCCCAATTTTCTGAACCCTAAAAAATAATAAGAAAATATTTAAAAAATTAATTTTTAATATAAAGAAAAAAAATTAAAATATCAAATTTACGATTAATAAAAAAATTAAATTAAGAAAAATACAAACCTTGATATGTTTCCCAAGGATATATAATTCCATCTTTGTTGATATCAAAGAACATTACATGCTTTTGTAAAGGGGTTAATTCATCATTATTATTTCCAATTCCTGCAGCCAATAAATATATATGTTAATTTTTTCAATATTTATATATATATATAAATTTCAAAAAATAAAAAAAATTAAAAATATCTTCAGATTAAAGCGCGAATATCTCACTTTCGAGATTATTATAGTAATGTTGTGAGAATAGAATCAAGAGCCAAGTATAAAGTGACAATTTCACTTTATTTAGTTTGACAAAATTAAATAATTTTTCTTAAAAAAATTAAAATTTACTTTATATATCAAAATAATTTATTAAAATTCTGATCTCGCCTCTAAATCTCAGAATTTGATGTATAATTTAGTGAAGTAATAATTAGCAAAGTAGATCATGCGACAATAGTCAAAATAATAATAATAATAATAATAACGACCATTTTTCTCACAAAAAAACAATAATCATCTGAAAATTCACTATTAAATAAATCATAACTAATATTAAAATGCTAAATCTCCACTAATATGTGTGATATTGGCTACAAAAGAAAAAATATAGCTATGATATTTTTTCTGATCTATTGCTAAATAATTCATAAATAACAAGATTCTTTTTTTTAATATATCATTAAATTGTTAAATAAGATCTTAACAGCGAATTTTATTGTTTAATAGCATAAATTGTTTGTCGTTAATTTTTTTTTAATTAAGTGTGAGGAAATAAAAAAGAAAAATGGAGAGAAAAAGTGAGAAATGCAAGAATTACCATCATGAAGTTGATTATTGCTTGAAGAAGCCATTAAATCAAACTGCAAATATTGACTATAATTTTTCCTTTGTGGATTAATAAGAATTAAGAAAAAGCAAAGTGATATATGAAGAAGAAGAAGAAAAAAAAATAGAAAGAAGGGAAATTTCAATTATTGTTGTTTGGATGGGGTATATATAGAAAATATATAATATAGACTCCCTTTGATTGAGTTGATTTATTGATCTTTTGACTCCATATATTATTATTTTTTTTCAAACTAATTATGATCGATTTTTTTTTTTAATTTGAGTTGAGAGTTTTAGATAATCTCTCTGTTTTTATGAGATAGCGATAAGGTCTGTGTACAATCTATCTTTCTCAGACTCCACTTATAGGATTTCATTAGATATGTTATTATTGTTGTTGTTTTAATTTGATTAATTTTTAAAATTTGCTACAAGATGAATATAAATCAGATGACAGAATAAAAAGATTAGGATGCAGAAAATTATAACATGAGTGATTCATCAAGTTATATTTATTTTGACTCAATTTTTTAATAAAGATACAAAATGTATCATCAAATATTCAATATGATTCTACAAAATCTAATTTCGTTCAAGTAACAAATTTCTAGCCAACTAAAAGAATCTTTTGATCAATTCAAAACATACCATAGTCTGGTGTCGAGGAGTCAACATCGAAGTGTCAAACTTTTTTGTTGATATATCTGTTTCCTAAAATAATTTCTATTTATTGCGCAACGACCCTTCTAGTTAGCGCCATTGAATCACTTTGATTTTTTTTCTCAATTTTATCTCATTAGTATCAATAAAAAAATATCTCGTTGGTCACATAAATTAATGACATACGAAAAATATTATGAATTATAATTTTTTTCTCATATTAATATAATAAAAAATAATAAATAAAGAATAATTTCATCACCATAATTATTAC
>JAOTQJ010000001.1:425538-436549 GCA_025642045.1 Solanum sejunctum | reverse complement strand
TATTTAACATTAAATTTTAAATTACAAATCCATCATTTTAAAATAAAGTATTCAATCTTCTTGAAACAATGAATCCGCCTCAATTTCCCAATTGTTGCTTTTATTATTTTTAAAAAAATTGTATGATCATGACTTGAATTAGACTATGGTGTTATAAAGTGCACATCACATCACATTTTATTATATGGGCAAGAGAAAAATGTCACATTATTATTATTATTATTATTATTATTATTATTATTATTATTATTATTATTATTATTATTTGGATAAGGAAAAAAAAGTCATACTTTATGGTTGGAGCATAATTTAAGGTGGTCCATGTGATGCATTATTTACATTTAATTTTGATTTATTATTATTCATGCAAAGCTAGTTAGCTAGCTAGTTAGGTACGTTTAATCATGGTCGGCTTCTTCAATTATTTATTTAAATAGGTAATTGTCGATTAATGTATCTATTTTATTTATTTAGTTTATTATATTATTTTTATTAATTATTTTTTTAATTGTATCAGTTATGAATTTATAATATTGTCTCTAAATAATTACTTTTTGAAGATAATTATCACTTAATATATCTAATTCAATTGTTTGATTTTATTATGTCACTTCTACTAATTATTTCTTCAGTTGCTTTAATTATGAATTTATACTACTATCCCTAATAACTCATTTTTCTTAAAGATAGTTATCGATTGATATGTTTGCTTTAACTGTTTGATTTGACAATATTATCTCTAATAAATCATTTTTCAATTACTATCGCTATTAACAATTTAAAATATTTAAAAAATAAATATAATTTTAATTTACTCTCAAAAATTTATACATACAACAAAAATGTGCAATAAGTTACAATAATTACCAACTTAACCAAAACATCCTTAGCTTCTTGGAACCAAAACAACTCCAAAAGTAATGAAAACTAACTAATTAATTAAAGAAAATGATGACAATGGAATAGCGGGTTAATTGGTAGGTTTAGATGATGCTTGGATTAGGGGTATAATAGGTTTAGTTGGGCAGAGGTAATCGTGTGTTCACAATATATGTAGTATTGTGTGCTATTTTTATCACTTTTTTCGTTTTTACATATTGTTTGTTCTGTCATATCTAGTTCTTCTCTACTTTGTGTTTTGAGATAAGGATTCACAGAAAACAAACCCTTTACCTTTATGGGGTAACGATAAGATTTGCGTACATCACATCCTCTCTAGATCTACTTGTGAAATTCTATTGGATATGTTATTATTGTTGTTGATGACAATGGAATCATAACTCTAAGGGCTTTGCTAACCTAATGAGAAAAGTACAACATTAAGGAAAAAATATAATAAATATGACATGTTCAATCATGTGCAAAAGTAGGAAACAAGAGGCCTCATGAATGTCCTTTTTCTTTTATTGGCAAACCATAAAAAATCCACAATTTTTTCATAATCATGAAAAATACACTAAGAAAGACACAATTTTTAATCTTATTTTCAGCTATGTTTTCCAAAATCAAGAACTCAATACTTATTAATTAGTCAAAAAATAATTGGCCCTTTGTGCATTTTAGAGAAAAATAAGTGACCTTTGGGGCCTTTCTTAGAAGGTTTGGGAGTTGAAACAAGTGTGGCTAAGAATATTATGTATATCATGAGGTAGACTACTTGTATACAGGCCCATTTCGGGCCCAATTTATGCCCGTCCGCCGGTTCGGTCCTTAAAGATTGTTTTCGGATCGATCTGACCAAAATTGTAATGGATTGAAAAATTCCGTGAATAAACAAATATATACCAGTTAATTAGTTAATAGAACTATAGTTTAAATTAATTCCAGCTAGCAATAAACATCTATCTCTAATTACAGTTTGAGTTTTATATTATTTGTGCAATTCATACGAACATTATGCGCAATTATATAAAAGTTGTGCACAAATCAAATTATATAGCAAAATATACAAACACTGTGAATTTTATAACGAATTATATAAACAGTGTGTAAAAATTATATAGCGAATTATATAAATATATATAAATATCGTACAAATCATGCAAAAGTTGGTATAACTATAATTATGAAATGTCATTTCCCAAACTATAACTATGAAGCATAATTGAACTTTATATATCTGTCGTTTATGAAATTTACTCTAAAAGTTTCATTGGACCCGGAATCATAGGAGTGGTCCTGGTTAAGCCCATTGGACCGAATTACCATCGAGAAATATAACGATGTGATGAATATTATCCTTTTAACCCTAAATCAGAAATCATGATCTAATTTGATCCTTAAAAATGAAAAAAGATAATCATATAAAACAATTCATATAGTGTGAATATAAATATTAAAAACATTATATTACCGTCAAATGTAGAATAATATTAAAAGTGAAATAACTAAATATTTGATTTATACACGAGTAAATAAATTCAACCTTTTTTTTTCCTTCTAAAAAGAAACAAATATCACAACTTATTATATACACAAAAGTCATAAGTCTACTTGCTGCACTTTTTAGAAACTTGATTTATCCCTGCAACAAAAAGTATAGTAATAAAAAGAATAATGTCATTTAAAATTTTTTCCTCGAAAAAAACCACACCCAAAAGATAATTCGGTGATTTCACATTCAAACTTATATAATTGTTTTTCCACGAATGCAAGTATCAGTAAGTGATTCTACCCTCAAACTTGTACCCTTTTTTCTAGAACCCCTAAAAGGATACGTAATTTAATCAACCACCTATCTTGCCCTAAACATCAACACATGATTGATGTACGGATCTATACTAGCCCGTAACCTAAAAGTTACATGAAGTGTACTACCATCGAGTCATGACAACAACAATAGCAACATACCCAGTGGAATCTCACAAGTGGGGTTTGGAGAGAATAAAATGTACGCAGATCTTATCACTACATCATAAAGATAGAGAAGCTGTTTCCAAAAAACAAAAAAATTCTATCGTTGCTCCAAAAATTCTCGTTGTTAACAAATAAATAGAATTAAAATTTATGTAGTGAAGTTAATTAATTAAAATTACCTATTTTTCTTGGATTGCTTTTCCTTGGCCATTTGTTCAAAAAGGCTACCATCATAAACACTCCTAATTGTCTCTTTAGGTAATAATCCATGTTCATCTTTGCAAAGGAGATAAAATATTTTCCACTCTGATTTAGCTGCAATCCTGCATAATTCATTCAATAATTTCCATCAATTTCTTTTTAAAAAAAATTTAAATTAATAGGTACGTAATTATCGCGAATTTAAAGAGAAGGGTTTATTATTTAAGTCGATGTTTCGCAATTTAAGAAGAGGTATTACTGTCCAGCAAAGTCCTTAGGTTGCTTGTTTGCCTTGAGCAATTCATCTAATTCCGCGCTGGTTAAGGCGTTGGCGTTTGTTCGTCCATGCTTCTTGAATAACTCCTCGAATTTTTCGGGAACGAACCTTCAAAAAATGTGAAGGAAGATTTAAGTTATATACATCGATGGTATAAGACAATGCTTTAAGTATAACACGTTGTCTTATCTTGTTTTTTAGGTAACTTACTTCAACTCGCCGGTGATAGTGATATATAGCTATCTTTTTAAGTGATGTAACATTATAACATCCCATGTATATATGTAATATAAATGTATAAACATTAAACTCGTTATGCTGAAAGTGCAGATAGTTCTTATATGAATAATATAAGCTAACTATGTATAACATGAGGATCGGTCTACTAATGTCATGATAGTGCGGGAATCTAACACCCCCTGCCCCCCCCCCCCTCCAAACTCGTCCAATCCTATCAACTAATTCGAGCATGGACAACATAATATAAGATCAAGAACCAAACATAGGACGAATTAAGAGATTGAGATAAATCTAACACTGATACCATGATATGAAATGAGTCGTTACTTAAGTACTCAATATTAAAAACTAGTTCATGAAGTAAAAGTCATAAAGACCATATAAGGAGAACAATTCTCATAGCAGATTGTATACCTTATTTTTCACGTAACTCATTCCAGTTATAATAACGTATAATTATCTTTTAAGTGACGTGATTATATTAAATTAGTATATTACCTTCCTTCAGTATCATAGATGTTACTATCACTCCCATGTTTGGCAAATTTGATGTTCTTCACCTCAATAGGAAATAATGGAGATGGCCACTTTCCCTGTACATAAGCATATATTCATATTAATCTACATTAACCATATAGCACCTTTCTTTTTTTTTTGGTTAAAAGTTAAAGTCTTATTGCATAAACTTGCACATTAATCTTATAGCACTTTCCTTTTGGTTAAAAGTTAAAATATTATTGCATAAACTTGCACATTAAACTTATAGCACTTTTTTTTGGGGGTGGTGGTGTTGGTTAAAAGTTAAAATCTTATAGCATAAACTTTCACATCAATGTCATGTTGATGGCCCAATTTGTTGGTAAAATAGAGGTTCAATCCATGAAAGAACTTTTTTGGAGGTGTAAGCAACATTTTCGATATAATTTCGAGAAAAAAATCATTTTCTTATTCAATGAATTTCGTAGCTAATTCCTAGTTGCGATCATATATTATATTAGAATAGTCGATAGAGGCTGATCCATCCCATCCTATCCTAATTTAGTTTTTACAGACTTTGAAATTTGACCAGTCAAGTTAAATTGACTCACCCCATTCTAGCTGAGCTCATACAAACTCTGAAATTTGACGTGTCAGCCTTTTTCTGAGAGGCTAGAAAACAACAAACCTAACCTCACTTCTTTTTCAAAAAGTATATTTTTAAAAAATTAATTATGATTTAAAAATATTAAAATAAATAGCAACAAAATAATATTATATAGTATTAGTATTTTTATTACACATTATAAAAACATAAATTGTAACTACATTTAATATTTAAAATTTTTAATAGATTTTGAATTTAGATTCTTATTATTTTTAATACTCTATTATTTTTATTTTTAATTATTGTCTAATTCAACCCATGGATCGGTCTAACCCATACTGTTCAAATAACACAAATCAACAGACTTATTCAGATTGTACTACAAAGCCTAACTTTTAAATGAGCTTCAAAAATCTTAATCCAACACTACTAAATTTCGAATTAAACCCTACTGACTCAACATGCTTAGCCTATATCGACGCCTCTATATTATAAATTAGTATTAGAGAGAAAAAAGAGTGAATTACCGGTCGAGTTTTGCCACTGAGACCAATATTAATAAAAAGGGAAGCAGCTGTAGAGAGGAGAACACCACTTCCAATTTTTCGAAAACCTAGAAAAATATGAAAAAAATAAAATTAAAATGATTATCGAAAACCTTTTTTTAAAAAATAAAATAAAACATTAATTGACAATATAAAACATGGAAATAACATGTCAAAAGAATGGAAAAAAAACACTCACTCGATATTTACCTCAAATCATACTAGTTTATCATAATTTTAGATAAAAACATATATTCATTAAATTTTAAAAATTGAAGATTGGCACAAATATGTAAATTATATTTCTTAGCTCATGATATTTGTTCGCTTATAAGACTTTTAAAATTTTGATCAGAATTTTCAAACACATCGTAATATATATATGTTTATAATATTTAAATTTTTGACCATATATATACACACATCATTACAAGTTTCTCGTTAAGATTAAAATGAAAATTTAACTATAATAGGTAAAATATTTTCAAATTAAAAAAGTTAATTTCTTTTGTATACAGACTATAGAAATATTATCTCAATGCCTCAAAAGCTCCTATTTATTGTAGGATAAGGGGATCGGATATATGCAGCTTGACCCCTATGTTTAAAAATATAGCGCGACTATTTTCGGATGATCCATGATGAGCATCGAAAGTTGCATTGACTAACTGTTACTTCACAATTGAAAGAAACACAGACAATTTAAAGAATTATTTTGCTTTATTCCATCATATCCTAAAACCAAAAAATAGTAAATCTTTGGTTCCATCTGAGTTTGATAGTAAATCTTTTTTATACAGACTAAAAATATTTAAAAAAAAACAAAAAATATATAGTAATATCACCTTTATAAGTTTCCCATGGGTAAATGACACCATCTTTGTTAATATCAAAGAACATAACATGTTTTTCCAAAGGTGTTGGCTCATCTTTCTTCACCATTCCTACATATCCAATTCCCCAAAACAACAAAATTACTCACAAATAAAAATTAAAAATAATAACACCATATTCAATATAATAAAGAGACTGTTTTCGATAGAGATAAAAATTAAACTATAAATTTAAAAAAATAGAAAAACAAATAGAGCCAAAAAAAGGGAAAAAAAATTGCATACCCTCTTCATTAAGATTGGTGGAGGAAGAAGCCATGTGAAAGATCAACAAATAGAATTCCAAAATTTACTTTTTTAAAATTTTTATTTTTTTATATGTAGAAGATTTAAAGAATTAGATGTGGATCCAAAGAAAATAATAAATTGGGTTTTTTGCTTTTTATCTTCTTCTTTTTATTGTTTGATTCCCAAGACAAATGTCTAAAATATATAGTTGTGAAACATATAAAGTGTGTGTAGGTGGCAATCTCAAAAGGAATTGTGAAGTTTGCTAAGTGTCATCACACACAAAAATACAAAAAATATAAAATATAAAATAGATTTTTTTTGGATAAAGATGTATTTATTTATTTTTAAAAATAATTATAAAAAATTAATTAAAATTGAGTTAGTCACAAAAGGTTTTCATCAATCTAGGATTGAATCAAAGATTTACTATTTTTTGATTTTGCGGTATGATAAAATAAAACAAAATGACTTTTTAAACTGTTTATGCTTCTTTCAATTATGAAGTAGCAGTTAGTTAATGCAATTTTCGACGCTCATCATGGGTCATCCGAAAATAGTCGCGCTATATTTTTAAATATAGAGGTCAGATACGTACATTCGATCTTCTTTTACTCTGCAATAGATGAAAATTTTCGAGACATTGAAATAATATTGTTATTATTGTTGAGTTGAGTCACAAAAGTTTGTTGGATGAAAGTAGATTAAAAAGGCAATTAAAATAATACTTATGTAAAATATATCATATAAAAATGTGAAAAAAGATAAAAACCATATCCACAAGCAACGTTGCTCATTGCATAAAGACATCTAATGATTAGGGAGATATTAATTCCTTTCTTCACTATTTGAAATTCATTTTTATAATATATGTAAATATATATTTTATATTTGAACATCAGAAAATAAGTAAATATTATCTTTTTATTTATCAATTAAAAATTTAATTCTAATTATCTCTTCTTTTTTTTCTTTTTTAAATTTTTTACCTGATGTTCGATATCTGATATTTAAATTGAAATTCGATTACGCTAAATTCGCATCTTTATGGTATTAGGTTATCATACTTGAAAGAGAAATTAGGCGAGTTTAACAAATGAATCGACAAATAAGGAATAACGTATAACGTAATAAATATAAAATTAATCTCATTATTATAAATCGACTTATTGAATACGAATAAAGCAAAAGAGGGATATAATAGCGTGGACGTTAAAGCATGAATCTTGTAAAAGGATTAAAATTTAAAAGAAACAAAATTGTTTGCTTTAAGAGTAAATTAAGCATAACGGAAAAACAAATAAAGAATAATAAATGAAAATAAATTAGGTATGCATCACCATTTTAGGCTTTTTTGGCTTTAGTTTATTATATTATCCTTATTATTGTACACACGTTTTAATAAAACTAGCGTCTATGGACATGCATTGCACGTTACTCTCTGGTAATTATCATGTAAAAAAAAATTAACGATTAATCTAGAGTCATATTCTGACACTTGAATAAAAAAAATTGAGACTCAATTTATGAATCAAGACTCTATCTCGATTTTCCGATCCATGACCTAATGCAACACTTGTCCCAAGATTTGACCCAAGAGTAGGCTTCTGACTCGAGATTCAATCCTCCATTCAACTCTAGACCCGACATAAAATTCGACCCCAAAATTCGATCTCAACACCTGATATTCGACACTGATCTGAGAATCGACTTCTGGCACTAACTCCTGATCTAAGACTCAATCGAGACCCGATTTCCAACTCGATATTTGACCCTATACATAGCCAACTTCCAAACCAAAATCTGAGCACAATTGATCCTGATATTTGACACAAGACTTGACCCCAACTTCTGACTCCTGGCCTAACCTAAATCTTGACTCGAAATCTAACTTCAACATCAGATCCTAGACCTGACTTTTGATCAAGGATCTAATCTTTAATATTACCTAACATTTGATAATCCAAGAACTATTTCTTCAATGCACATGCAAAACCATGTTCTGTTGATTGATTATTTATGTATTTATTTTTTTGGGGGGAATTTTTTATTTCGATTTTAAGATATTTTGAAACTTATGAGTTCAAAATATCTTAAAAGAAATAGAGTTGGGCCATGTCAATCATCCTTAGCTTCTTGTAGCCAAAACAACACCAAAAGTAATGAAAACTAACTAATTAATTTTTAAAAATGATGACAATGAAATCATAACTCTTAGGACTTCCCTAACCTAATTAGAATAGTACTACATTAAGGAAAAAATATAATAAATATGACATGTTCAATCATGTGCCAAATTAGGAAACAATTTTTATCAAAACTCCACAATTTTTTATGATCATCAAAACTACTAAGAAAGACACAATTTTTAATCTTATTTTTCAAAATAAAGAACTCAATACTTATTAATTAGTAAAAGATCAAGGTGAATTCATAAAAAAGACAATTTTTAGAAACAAAGTTATAATTCTTTTTTTTTTAAAAGAAAAACTAGCCATTATAAGAATAAAAATTGCAATGAACATCAAGTAGTTTGTGATAATAACAAAAATTAATGAAAGATATTTAACATTAAAAAGCAAAATAAAAAAGAGATTAAGGTCAAAATCTCACTTAATCTCCACTTTTAGAAATTAATAGAATCAAGAATTCGAAACTTGTGGGGGAAAATGCCAAAAACTCTATCGTGAATAATCTCATTATTATAAATCAAGTTATTAAATATGAATAAAGTAAAAGAGGGATAAAGAAACAAAAAAATGTTTGCTTCAAGAGTAAATTAAGTATAAAGAAAAAAAAAATAAAGAATTTTTAGGCTTTTGCCTTTAGCTTATTATATTACCTTTATTATTGTACACAACGTTTTAATAGTATTAATGTCTATGAATGTACGTTACTCTATATCAATTATCATAATAGAAATTTTGATGACTAATCTAGAGTTCCATTTTTATATCTAGCTCGAAAAAATTGAGACTCAACTTTTGAACTGGGATTATCTCAGTTCCTGATCCAGGACGACCCAATCCAACAGTCGTCCAAGGATTTGACACCAACTCCCAATCTAAAACTCAATCAAGACGCGACTTTCAACTCAAAATTCGACCCTGTACCCAATTTCCAAACCAAAATCTAAGCCTACCTGATCCTAACATTCGACACAAGACTTGACCCTAACTTCTGACTCATGATCTTGCTTAAATTTCGACAAAAGACCCAACTCCGACATCAGAGTCTAGACCTGACTTTCGATCAAAGATCTAAAAAGTTCGCTCAATATTTGGAGAATATTTTGATCAACCAACATTTATATTCATGCTTCTATAATAATATAGATTATTATCCATCTCTTGTTATTCATTATTGTTCGATCAAAACTATATATGTTATAGATTTGTATGCCTTATTTCTCACTATACCTTTGCCTATATAAATTAAACTTCAAATTATGATAAAAACATGTATATTAGTTGATAAATTCATGACTTTATACATATGCTATAAGCTCTTTTTTCAACAAGCATGCGGAATCAAAATTTTTATTAAGAAAAGTCAAAATATAATAAAGTAAATATACTATAAATGGATCCAACAAGACTATACAGAAATATACATAAAATAAAGGAGAGAAGAAAATCATTTTTAATGTTTGTTATTGGAAATCCTAATTTCCTATTTATTGTAGGAAGGGAAACTCCAACTTGAATAGTTGTAAAATATGAAAAAAATAAACATACGAAGAAGTTAAAAGATTATTTGTATGATATATGAATAAAATATTCTAAGATGTATATCTCACTAACAGTCATAAAGATAGATGTATCGTTCAAATCATCAATCCAATACTAAATATAATAGAAAATTTTGATGATTAATCTAGAGTTTCATTTTGATACCTAACTCGAAAAAATATCAAGATGCAACTTTCAACTCGAGATTCAACCCTGTACTCAATTTCCCCAAACCAAACTTCAAATATTTATAACACTCTAATAAAACCACTAAAAAAATATCAATTGAAAATAACAAAATTAAGGGGTATATCAAACTTTTTTCTAGATAAAACTAAGTCATTTGTTACAAACATTGGAGGTTATATATTTCTTCTTTTGCAAATTTGTCAAAATAATAATGACACAATTAATGATACAAGTTGTGGAAGCCTTTGACCATCCAACATTTATGAACATCATTGGAATTTTTTTTCCTCTCTATAGATTTATTTACAAAATCCTAAAGAAAATGAATTATTTCATTTATTAATTTATATTTTTTTCTAGCTAATAAAACTTTCAAGATTTGATGAATTTAGCCTATTAACTAATCTCTCAAGTGCTTCTTTCATCCACCATTGTTGACAAGCTTCACTTGCTTCCTCCACTGTCATCTACACAAATACAATTAAATACAAATTTTAGCTAAAATAAAGAAAAATAATTATCTATAAATTTGTCACTCACAAACTCATACAATAGGTGTCATAGTAACATTTCTTTCAAAATTATTTTGTAAAATAATTTTTTTTTAGTCGAAAGTCTTTTGTTGAAATAGATCTTAGGCCTAACTCACACTCCAAAAACTAGCTCAAAGGGAGGAGGATTGCCTAAACCTTATAAGGAGATCACCCATCCGATTAACCACCAATGTGGTACTTTGTGTTTCAACCCCCCCCCCCCCCCCCCCCCCC
>JAOTQJ010000001.1:411313-423153 GCA_025642045.1 Solanum sejunctum | reverse complement strand
CTATATAATAAAAATTATAATTTATATTTTTTTATATTAATTTAAATTTTTTTTTAAAAAAAATATGATAATTATAAGAATTAGTCAAATCTAAAAAAGTGAAAGCGCTATGTGATAAGAAAATAAGTTTAAATAGTTGATAAGCAACCTTGTATAATAAGTTAAATTATAATATAATATTTTTTTATTTACTATATTAGAGTATGATTAGGTTTATATTATCTATGCATATATAATTCATTTGGTAACATATTTTAATCATTTTAAAATTTGTTTTGCAAAATCTATCATTAAGAATGAAGAACCTTTATTATTCCAACATAATTTATATTAATTATTATTACTATTATTAATATATATAATTTAAATTTATAAATTATTTATTTTATTATAGTCTATTTTTGGATGCTTGTGTGTGATATGATAGCTAACAAAAACCGCGGATGCGTGTAAGAGGCCACACACGTGTCAACGTCATCCATGTAACTTTCTTTGTCATTTCTTATTATTTTTTATATTTATTATATATATATTTGGATGGGGTGTCACGTTTCAACACAAGATATATGTATTTATATATATGTATAACAACATGAGGCGAGACATTTTAATTATTATAGAGATTAGAGTAACCCCTTGTTTGGATGGTTATTACCTGTTCAGGGTTAGTTTAAATATAATGGTTATTTCGATTGTTATTTAAATTCATTATTCGATAATAACAAAAAGACCAATTTTATTTAACGACGTGATTTGACGTGATTACTTTAATATCTTCTTCTCATTTTTTACTTTATTTATTATTTAATTCTATTTTATCATTTACTCTAACTTTTTATGGTATCTATACATACTGTATAGATTCTTGTACATTTATCATTCATATTATAAATGTATGACATTTTGTAACAATGAAGAACAATATAATCTATTGAAATATTATATTTATTAAAATAATACAATACAATATGATAACATATAATACAACACAATACAATATAATATATTATAAAATAATATATAACAATTTTTCATCAATCTCTAATGGAGCCAAAGATTCACTATTTTTGGCTTTGGAGTATGATGGAATAAAGCAAAATGACTCTTTAAATTGTCTGCGCTTCTTTCAATTATAAAGTAGCAGTTAGTCAATGCAACTTTCGACGCTCATCATGGGTCATTCGAAAACAATCGCGCTATGTGTTTAAACATAGGGGTCAGGCTGCGTACATCCGATCTCCCCTTATTCCGCAATGGGCGAAAGCCTTTGAAGTACTGGGATAATATTGTTGTTGTTGTATATAACAATCATCCAAACAAAATGTAAGTCATGAGACATGAAACTCAATTTATATTTTAATTTGAAATAATTAAAATTTTACTTTTTTATGACGTCCGAAATTATTAATAACTAATGGTTTGAGTTATTTTCTGTTCTCATACTTTTATAGATAAATTATAAATTTTTTATATTAAAAGAATATAAACTATGATATTAAAAATTTTAAAGTGATATGTATTTTGAAAATTTTATTTAAGCTAAAATATCATAATTAAACCTTATTTATCCTGCTGGATCTTACTGGGCTTGGACTTTTGACTTTATAATAAAATAATAAATGGGAAAGGGGAAGAAAAATTTTATTAGTAGTTGCCAACTTGTAGAGAAGACCAATTTTTTTTTTTTAATAATTCTTTAAGTTTCTTGTCTCTTTCTTTTTTATTTTTTCCTTTTTTTTCTCTTTATCATGTTTTTCTCTTTTATTTTCCCCCTAATTTTTCCAATCCTGTTTACTTAGATTAAGAATATTTATTTAATATGAATCAATTCTCCTTTATGTTTGACTTAACATATTTCTTAAATAAATAAAGTTATAATTTTATTATGTCACTTTTGATTATTACATATAAGTCCGCTTACAATTTGATAGATAAATTGAAATATTTAATACTAAATAATAAAGATAAAAGAAGTATAAAATAATAAATTATTTTTGATTTTTTGAATTGAATAAGTAAAAATAAATATTAATTTTTAATATAATAGACAAATAAAAATAAATGATAAAAGTACTATTTTACTTTGTTTGTGAATAGTTAGCATTACTTCCTTTTAACCATAAATTCTCAAATAAATTTGAATCGGCTTTAAAATTATAATAAGTAAAAAAAAAAAGAGAATAGCTCATTGAGGTAGAAAAATATATGTAGATTTTACCTTTATCTTGTAAAAATAGAGATGTTATTGTAAAAAAATTTTAAATCTAATAGTAGGACAAATAAATAAAAAAGTAAATAAAACAATAAATAAGACATATAACTATAAAATTAGTAACAACTGATAACAGCAATAACTTGTTCAGTAAAATCTTCAAAAAATTATAATAATTAATTTTAAAAATGCAAATATACTAATTTTTAAATTTTTTAAGTCTTGTCATTGTCCAAACAATTTGTATTATTCTTATATTTTTTGTATATTTAAATTTTTTATTTTAAAATATCAAATTAATTTAATTTATTTTAACTTTAAAATTTAATCAAATTGACTTTGAGAAAACATAATATAAAAAAAAAAACAAGAAGGTTTTTTTGGGCAATTTCTAAGATTTGATTAGACTTTAATTTCCAATGTTTTGAACTTTTTGTTCCATAGTTATCATCAAATCTAAGAGAACAAAAAGAACATAAAAGACCAAAACTTTTTAAAGCATGATTAGAGACTAACTTTTTATTATTTTATTTCTTCCTAGAAATCCTTTCCATTAATTTTGGATGGAGTCAAGATTTATTATTTTTTGACTTTGGGGTATGATGAAATAAAATAAAATGACTCTTTAAACTATCTGCAATTCTTTCAATTGTGAAGTAGCAGTTAGTCAATGTAACTTTCGGCGCTCATCATGGGTCATCCGAAAATAGTCGGGCTATGTTTTTAAACATAGGGGTCAGACTGTATATATTTGACTCTCCTTACCTCGTAATGGACGAAAACCTTTGAAGTATTGGGGTAATGTTATTATTTTCTTCCTAGAAATAGCTAGAATAGGGACAATTAGTGCTATTAATTAATTAATTAATCAAATAATTAACGATCAAAAGAATCTTTTTGTGTTTCCTCATGAAAATAATGTGATTTGACTTTAATAATTGGACTAGATCCATCCTCCAACCGAGTAATCTACATTTGTGTTAGACTTTTCCTAGTGATTAGGAAATAATGGAACATTAATTATTAATGCACATGCTATGATACTAATTATGGAGATTAATATAATGTACTAGATTTTCCCCTAGGTTAATCACATGATTTAGTGACTTAGTCATCGGATGTGAGCTGAGGACTTGATTGTTGGTTAGAGTTATGCGTATATTTTTAAGGAATCGTTTGATTATGATGTAAAGATGATAAGGATCATTCAATTGTTAGAGTCATATAAATATTATTATTGTTTGGTCATAGAATGTGATCTCAGAATTAAAGAATTTTTTGGTCATAAGATGTGATTTAAGGACTAAGGGGGTGTTTCGTTGCTCATTAAAGTTATGCGTACATTATTAAGGGATCGTTTGATTATATATAGGATATGATGTAAGGACTATAAGGGTCGTTTGATTGTTATAGTTATGCAAATATTATTATTGTTTGGTCATAGGATGTGATCGCAGAATTAAAGAATTTTTTGGTCATAAGATGTGATTTAAGGACTAAGGGGTTGTTTCGTTGCTCATTAAAGTTATGCGTACATTATTAAGGGATCGTTTGGTTATATATAGGATATGATGTAAGGACTATAAGGGTCGTTTGATTGTTATAGTTATGCAAATATTATTGTTGTTTGGTCATAGGATGTGATCGCAGAATTAAAGAATTTTTTGGTCATAAGATGTGATTTAAGGACTAAGAGTTGTTTCGTTGCTCATTAAAGTTATGCGTACATTATTAAGGGATCGTTTGGTTATATATAGGATATGATGTAAGGACTATAAGGGTCATTTGATTGTTATAGTTATGCAGATATTGTCATTGTTTGGTCGTAGGATGTGATTGCAGAACTAAAAAATTTCTTGGTCATAAGATGTGATTTAAGGACTAAGTGATCGTTTGATGGTTGATTAGAGCAATACAAATATTACTAAAGGATTGTTTGGTTATAGGGTGTGATATAAGGATTAAAGGGTCATTTGATTCCTGGTTAGAGTTAGATAGGAAATAGTGATGTCAGATTTGGTTATGGAAAGTTCAATCACTCTTTTATTCTAATTTTTATATTAATTATCTCATCATTTACTGCACATGAAATAATATATAAATTGACTCATAATCTATGAATATTTTATTTGATGGAAAAATAAAAATATTTGGTGTGTTATAACTAAAAAGTTGCTAAATATGATATTAACCTATGTTTGTCAGACTCTTCATAAGTGTCAGTATGTGTGTGTCTGATTCTTCAAAAATAGTGCATTTTCGGAGAATTCAATATGATTGGACATTGAACGTAAAGAGTTGTACAACTTAGATATTAACTATGTTACTTTTGATGCATGGCTAATAATTGATATAACTCGATCTATTTTCTGCATCATATTCACGATTAATCTATTCAACTTAGTTAGCAGTTCCAATTTCATATCAAGATCTCGATTGATATTGTCACTGGCATTAAGATTGTCACCATTATTAATATTGGCCTCATCAAAAAAAAATCTTTAAACTTGTTATCTAAAAACTTGTTCAAAAATATTGTGATGAAAAAGAGATAAAAATATCACTAGATATTTGATTAAATCAGATCATCCCTAACCATAAACAAAATTACCCCTAAGGTTACATTTATGAACAAATTGATTCTTAAAATTTGCTTGTTTTCCTTTATGAATAAGGTTTATGTCCTCCTTGATGTATCATTTTTTTCAATAATTCACAACGTAAAGGTCAGGTTAAATTTCTCATCATCAGGAGGTCATACGTTCATATCTTAGAAAGAGTTTCTGACAAATATACAAAATAAAAATGCATAGAATAAATTCTTACCATCGAATTCTTTTTCAAATTCTATGCATAACAGAGCTTTACCCCTTGTTTGGATGATTGATACCCGTTGTATTGTATTGTATTGTTAGTTTAAGTACAATATTTGTTTTGATTGTTACTTAAATTTTATTATATTGTATCATTTAATTCCATCGTTAGGTAGCGATGAAAAGACCCATTTTATGTAACGACCGATTTGGTGTGGTTGCATCGTTACTTTAATATCTTCTTCTTATTTTTTACTTTATTTATTTAATAATTCATCTTTATCATTTAACCCTATCTTTTCATGGAATCTACCACATACCCTTCAATTTTTTTGTAGGTTTATATTATTCAAATTATAGATGTATGACATTATATAATGACGAAGAACAATATAATATATTCAAATATTATAGTTGTTGAAATAATACAGTACAATACAATATAATACAGTATAATATAATACAATACATTATGAAATAATAGATAACAACCATCCACACAAAGTGTTAATGCATTAAACTGTCCTTTGAAAAGAGTGTAATCACCAAGAAATTTCCCAAAAAAGCATTTTGTTAATCTTTTTCTTATAATTACTTGCTAAAGAAACAAAATAATTAGTCGACTGCACGTGCACTGGAAAACTAGAAAAGTTTTACAAAATTATTTTTATTTTTCTTTGGTGCAATATTGAATATTATAACTAAAGTATAATTAATTAATCAAAGATATTGTGTTTGAGTTTTGAAAATAGAAATTTTTTTAATGAGAAGTGCACAACTTCGGATTTGACAGGGTATAAAAAAGAATTTAAAAATATAGAATGATGTTTTAATACGTCATTTAAATCTATATTTATATATTTATAAATTATTTCATTTAAGATAACATGAGAAGTTTAAAAGTTTTCTTTTTCTATAACAAACAATTTATTACCCTCTAAGTGAGTTTATCCAATATAAGTTAAAATTAATTAGGTCAATACATTTCGAAACTGAATAATTATAAAAACTTGAGGAAGAAAAGAAGAATTGGAAGTCTTTGCTCAAAGCAAAAAGAAGATGGCAATAATTTATAGCCAGTCGAATTTGAATGGATCAAAATTAGTTTTCATGCATTATAGAATGTTTATAACCTTTTTGTTTGATCATACAGGCAGATTCAGAAATTTAAATATGAATTATAAATAAATTATTATATATATATAAAGTTAAATTATTAAATTTTATCGATTTCAATACTATTTTGATGATTTATATGGTGATTTTGGTGACTCATCTTCTTTGATTGAACAAGTTGGTAATGGGAGTTTTCGCATAAATCACCACAATTAAGTTAATTTTTATATTATCTTTAAATTTAAAATATTTCTATAGGGTAGTTTCCTATTTCTTCTATGTCGTAGGGTTAAAATAAAAAGATCAGAGAAGTCACAAAAAATGAATCAGTTAATGAAGGCTATGGATTCAGTCAAGAGGAAAAAAACTTATAATATCATAGCCACTCATGATTATTTTGGCCGATTGATCTTCCAATATGCTAGTTTCAGTAACTCTCGTTCGTTACAATTCTTCCTAGGAATATTTATAGCATCCTTTTTATATAACCCATTTATTCTTCTTTAAAAAATTTAGAGTTCAAGAATGACTCTTGCTTTTGAATTGGCTGTTTTTGCATTAATTTCTATTTCATTAGTCTTATTGATTAGCGTACCCATTGTATTTGCTTCTCCTGATAGCTAGTCAATTAACAAAAATGTTATATTTTCTGGTATATCCTTATGGATTGTATTACTCTTTCTGGTAGGTATCCTTATAGATTCAAACATGTCGGAACGAAATAAAGTTTGCTTATCCCACTTAACTTGATTGAATCCACTCTGGATTCAATGAATCTAAGCCTATCCATTAGGCAATGGACGCTTTTCATTCTGATTTTTTTCTTTGTATTTTCACTTTTTGTTTAAAAATAAAGAGAAAGAAAGTTTTCTTTTAGTTCCGCTTCTTATTTTTCCAATGCAGAAAAACTTGCCGGAAGAAAAATTGAATCCTATTGAGAGGTCCACTAGAGGTCAGAACTTCATCTGGATTCGGATCCTATTGAAAGGTCCACTAGAGATCAGAAATTGTCGAAGAAACAACAAGATCTTTCTTTTGTCCTTTCCAGATAATCGAAAATAAAAAAGATTGTAATAAATTAAAGTTCTAGATCACTATATTAATTTTTATGCTCTAGAATATTTAATATAGTATTGACTAGTTAATAACTAAGATTCCAACGAAAGCATCTGGAAATTAAATTATTCAAATATACAATTTCTTATATTACTATGAATGGCTCTTTGTTGCATAAATAATCGAAAGTTGATGTCCTTTTCATTTTTTTCTATACGTATCTTTGTGGTTGAGGTTGAAATATTCATACGTCTCAATTTATATGATTCTGTATATATTTTCAAGTCTATTTAGAAAAAATAAATAAATTTCTTTTAAAACCAAAATTATTATTTTTGTTCTTTAGTGGTAAGCTTTGATAATTTCTCTCTCTCTCACACACATATATATATATATATATATATAATATAAAATTACAAAAAATATTAAGATCATAATTCTTTTTTAAAAAGTTATTTCTTAAACTCGTGTCCAATCAAATATATTTATATAAATTGAAATAAAGAAAATTCAAAAGAAAAGTACTGCACTATAATAACTTTCAAAAGACTTGCCAAAAAAAAAAAAACTTTCAAAGAAACTACTAGAGTAGGAGTAGTGTGGCAAGATTGACTAACACAATAACAATAACATACCCAGTATAATCCAATAAATGGGGTCTGGGGAGGGTGTAATGTACACAGACCTTACCGCTATCTCAGAAAAGTAGAGAGACTGTTTCCTGTGAACCCTCATCTCAAAATTCATAAGCAGAAAGAAACTAGATATGACCAAGATTGACTAACACAATAAGTTAAATAATAGTTGTTTATTATTGATTTGATACAAAAATTAAAAAAATAATAAATAATAAAGATAATTTTATCAATTCATCTTTTGAATATAACAAATAATCAGATGTAATGTCTTGAAAAATATAATAAAAAAATAATTATAATTAACAAAAAGAGTAAAATAAGAACTAAGCGTAAGATTATTTCTTAATTTTATAAAATAGATAAATAATATTAAATATTTATTTTTAATGCAAAGAACAAGTAAAGATGGACGGAATGCTTGGTTAAAACTTTTGTACCTTTTCAAGGCTATTAATTATATGTCTTTATATTCCCTATCATTTTTGAACTATTCCATTGTTATACAGAGTCTTTTGAGTTTCCATTATTGAATTGAGTCAACAAGAAGTTGTTCCTTTCCTTCAAATGCATTTAATGTTTTATTAGTTTCCCTCTTTCCCTTAATTTATTGAATTGAATGGATTGGCCTGATTCTTCTTCTGATGATCGATTCAATCTCTGATTAAAAGAATATATCTTAGTTATATTTCATCTCTTTAACAAGTTTAGTAATGAGCATAACGGCCCTATTACTCTGAAAGAAGCACTTCATGAAACATTTCAAAATTTAATTGATTTATTTATTCCCTTTTTACATATAGAGAAAGACAACTTATATTTACAAGACAATCAACACACGGTTGTTTTATCCCCTTTTACCTTTCATAATAAATTGGCTAAACCATCAATGTGGACCAAGCTTGTTATTTTTATAGTATGTTTTTTTTTTGTTTTTTTTAATTAAGTGTAAGATATTTGAAATTTAAATATGCATTCGAATGCAAAAATATTATATTAAGTGATAGATGGTTGTTGTGGTATTAAAGTTGATGGTGATAATTGCAAATGATAATAAGTGGTGCTAACAACTGTTTGTAGTTATCGATGATAATAATAGTTATAACTAAGAATGATAATTGTAGTTAGTGGTCCGTGGGTGTTGATGATTGATTGTTATTATTGATGATACTAATGATTGTTGATAGTGATCAATAGATGAAGATAATAAACAAATATATATATAATATTAATAATGATGATCGATAATGATATATAGTTCGTATATATAAAACAATAATTGGCAAATACTCATGAATTGCAATCAATAGACTAAAAGAAATAAATGATGACATTATAACACGCAAGAGTGATTAATGTTTCTAGAAGAAGGATTAAATGGTTAGTGTGACATTCAAAATTCCAAGTTCAAAATATATTTACTATTGAAATTATCTATTAACTTGGTAGTTAACTATTTTGAAATATAAAACATTTGTTTTGAAATTAACTAATTGAATAAAGGAAAACTATTCAAAAACGACTATCTGCTTCCTTTTATATCCCCTATTTTTAGTTACTCGCATGTTTGACTCTAATAATATCAAGAAAGAAGAAACAAACATCAATATTATCCCAATACTTTAAAGGCTTTCACCCATTGCAGGGTAACGGGGGTCGGGTGTACGCAGCCTGACCCCTATGTTTAAAAATATAGCGCGACTGTTTTCAGATGACCCATGATGAGCGTCAAAAGTTGCATTGACTAACTGCTACTTCACAATTGAAAGAAGCGCAGACAGTTTAAAGATCCATTTTGTTTTATTCCATCATACCCCAAAGCTAAAAAATAATAAATGTTTGGTTCCATCCAAGATTGATGGAAACATATGGTATAAGTAGTGGTATCAAAGAAGAAAAATTAGTGCTTCAGTGAAAACATTATTCAATTACTCCTTGATATTGTTAAAGTATATAAACTCTGATGACACCAAGGAGGAACAAGCAGTGTTTCGATAAAAAGACTGCTCATTTATAACTTGATATTATCAGAATATACATAGAATAAAAAAATAGCAATTTAATGAAAGCCCTATTCATTTACTTCTTTATATCATCAGATTGTATATATTCTAATAACAATCGATGAGAAATATGTAATATTTTAATAAAAGATTATTCAATTACGATTTGATACTATTAGAATATATAAATATTATCGGTGTATGTATATACTAATAAAAAATTAGTGAGAACAATCTAAAGTGACATCAAGTGGATGAGATTAACATGCTTAGGCCACGTTAGATGCCACTAGGAAAACCACATAATATGGGCTATATGTCATTGAAAAGGCCAAAATGTCTACGTCTATCTAATGACTATTTGTATACTTTAATTAACATAAAAAAGGACAAAAGCACACTCATAAATCTTCTTTTCTTATCTTCTTGGAACTATTTATAGATTACGAGTTTAAATCATTACATCGGATTTTAATATTTATATTATTATAAATTATTTTATTATAATTATTAGATATAATTTTTTCAAAAATAATAAATTTGTTCTACGTATGTATGCGAGTTGAATGCTCGCGCCATAATCATTTCCTTCTTATAACTAGATTTTATGAATCGATGTCTGCTGCTTCATCTAAGTGAGAAAAATCACTAGATATGATAGTCGTTAGATGAACAACAACAACAACAACATACCCCATTGCCTCAAAAGGCTCCCGCTCATTGCGAGGTGAGGGAGGTCGAATGTACGCAGCCTAACTCCTATATTTAAAAATATAAAGTGGCTGTTTTCAGATGACCCATGAGGAGCGTCAAAAATTGCATTGACTATCTGCTACTTCACAAATGAAAAAAACGCAGATAGTTTAAAGAGCCATTTTGCTTTATTCCATTATACTCTAAGACCAAAAAATAGTCAATCTTTGGCTCCATCGGAGATTGATGGAAAATAGTCGTTAGATGAAATTATCATAAAATAAATATGTGATTTGAATATATTTAATTTAAAATCATACGATTCATAATTATTTTTATGATTATTATAATTATATTTAAACTAAGACATATGAAAAATAGAGTAGTACATAGACAACATTATTGTGATCATGACTTCTCAAGAATTGACAAGAGTATAATTATAAAAGAGTTCAAAATTCTGACTTTTTTTAATGTGTATTTTTTATTTTCATATTTTTTTGTTGTTTTGTTAAGTAGGGAAAGAACCTAAACAAGAAATAATACTATAATAAAATACTCATATTACTTCTTTTAAGCATTATAAATGTGTGAACTTAATAATGAATGTTTATGATCTTTTAAAACTAATTAACATTTAATTAAGATAATATAATAATGCCAAAAAAAGAAAAAAGAAAACATAGTTTTGTTATATAGTCCATACGATTAAATAACTATCAATATGAGAATTTATTCTGTAATCAACTATTTCCCCATTGAAGTAAGTTCGATCAAAGTGGTCAAGCACTATATCTATGGGTCTCTCCCTTAGCTCGAACTAAGTTTAATGTGCCATATTAAACACAATTCATGAATCAATTTTTGAGATTCACTCGTATGACCATCGAAACCCAAAGCTAGCTAGTTTCTTCATTGTGCATGTACGTTTTCAAGCTATCTTTGGGATGTTAAAAAGTAAGGGTGAACAAAATCAAATCAAAAATCGAATTAAATCCAAACTAAGTCAACCCCAGAAAAAAAACCTGACTAGTGGATTGATTTGACTTGGTTTGGTATTAACAAAAAAAAATTGACTATATTTGGGTTGGTTTGATTTTGATTTTCAAAAATCAACCCGAGGCCAAACCAACCTGACATCATATATATATATATATATATATATATATATAATTATAATTTATCCTCTTAAAATATTATTTTTAATTTGACTTGGAATTTTGGATGATCTAATGAAGGCTATAGTTCATAGATATTAGTAGGGATAATTACCGTTTTAAGTTTCTTTTATAAAATATTTACTATTCTTAAA
>JAOTQJ010000001.1:376489-395099 GCA_025642045.1 Solanum sejunctum | reverse complement strand
TATCTAAATTATTATTTTAAGAGGGAGATGAAATAATTTTTTTTTCAAAAATTTTTAATTTTTGTTTTTTTGGGGGGAGTGGGAGTGGGGGTGGGGGGGAGCGGAGGGTGAGAGAAATTGGTGGGGTGAGGTAAGAAATATATTTTATATTTTATTATTATTATTAATGTCATGCATAATGTAAAATTCAAGTACGAATGTCTAAAAGAAAAAAAAATTATATTTAGGTGGTGTCTTTCAATTTTCACGAGAAAAGTCAACTGATGTTTATCTTTTTTTACATTTATGCAAAGCCTACTGATTTTTATCTCTTTTACATTAACAAATAAATAATTTTGCATAGTTTTATATATAATAACTAAATGTGATTTAAACTTCTAATGTCAAAGTGTTCGTAAAATTCCACAATGTCCGTCGTTGCTAATGACAGTGTGTATATATATAACATTTTTTTCTAAGTGAAACTTTTTATACTCTTTTTAATTTTAGTTAAATTATTACTTTCTTCATTCTAATTTGTATGATTTTATAGAATTTTTTTTTTTTTGTATCAAACATAGTTATAAACAAAAGTCCTAGCCATGTCAGAGTTTTAACTTTATATCTCCAATAATTCAATAACAATTTGTAAAGTTATTGTCCACACAATATAATGTATGTACTTTATTTAGAGTTTAACTTTATATTGACTGACATCGTAATAGAATTTGGTGGCCAAAAAGAAAAAAGGGTAGAAGTCACAATTTGTCATGTGATACAATGACACAAAAGCTTTCTTATTTGTAAGATAAGGCTACTTCAACACAGGGCAGATCAGATGAATTTTATTTGATAAAAAAATTATACTATTTATATATAGTTAAAATAATTTTTATTTATATATACTTGATGTTGAATCCTCTTCGAGTATTTCAGATGTTTACTACTTCAAATTTTAAATCCTCTTGATAAAAATTCTGACTTCGTCATTGCTTCAATAATTGTAAAAACACCCACTTTATAATGATCATTGGGTAAAGTTATTGTAACATCTGATAAAATTATAAAAATATCCCTAGAGAGGAGATGTGTGTATAACGCGTCTTCCTATGCTCCGTTTGCAAATCCGAGGCCGAATACACGATCAGCATGAAAATTTGAGTGGAAAAATGGTCTCAACCGATTTTTAGAGAGACCTGATCAAAAGATAAGTTTTTTATTTGAAACGAAAACCAGTGTGGGTGTACGACAGAGGCGCGTCGCGCCCCTGTCGCGTACAGGCACTTGTATTTTTTTTTAATTTTTTTTGACGGAGATTAGAAAACTCATTCGAAAAATTTCTGAGAAGAAATTATACTGGGGCGCAATGGGCCCGCGTCGAAGACCCGCTTTTCTCGAATTGAAATTTTTTAAGTCATTGAAAAGTTAGAGCTTGAGAGAAAAGAAGAGAGGAGCGTAAGATTGAAGAACTCAAGGAGGATTCTTGAGAGATTATTGATTGTCAACACTTCACCCCAAGTATGTAAGGCTGAACTAAAAACATGAGATTATTTTCTCATGTGCCCCACAGATGCTCATAGAAGAATTGAAAATATAATGAGTCTACATACATGATTTTTGAATGGTTTCTTAAAGATTTTCTTGAAAATTATGTTACTTACATGTATTTTCATATGTTGATGATCATCATAAACTTATCTTTATTGACTTGAATATTTTCATGAGATATTGCATAACCCTACATGATAATTTTGAAAGCATGCATGAATAAACTTAGGGATTGAGTCTAGAGCCTTGATTTGAGAATGTTAACTGTGATCGTGATGTAAGAATAATGACGAATTGATAGAACTTGATAGTCCTATGAGTATCCATAAATGAACTCTAATGAATTGTTTATTTGATTGTTTCACAATGATTATTCTAAGCCTTGAGCTATTGATTGATGAGATGATGAGAGTCCCTATGAGTCTGATTGAATGATGAGTCGATTGAGATGATTTGATTGGGTTGATTGTTTTATGAGCATTGAGTCATAAGAGGAGTATTGAGCACCGAAAGAGTAAGAGTTAATCTAACTCGTACTCGTCAAACTACATAGCTAAAGCATATGTGAGGATTTGAACCATCACATTACATTGTGGTTCCCTCTTGATAGAGTCCCTGAAATAATAAAGGACTTTTTTTATTTGCTGGTGGTCCCTAGCGAACTCGACTCGTTCCTTACCTGGCAAGCACAGAATGGCTATAGCAATAATGGCAGCTTGTTGTACAATCATTGGCTCATAAGTGATTGTTATCGAATAAGAGAAATTCCCAGAAAGTTCCTACCTTGAGTACTCTGAGTCGAGATGAGATGAGTTGAGTTCCTTTGAGATGAGTCATGATTTGATTGGTGAGGTTTAATTGATTGATGAGTTAGTTGTCTACTCTTTATTCTTGCTTTAGATAGATATTTAATATATTGATTTATTATTATTTTTGAGTTGATTGATGTTCCATATTATTTTACCTATTTCGATTTCGTTCAACTATTTTACATATCGTACATTTAACATATTGACATCACTTGGCGTTGCATCTTCTTATGATGCAGATACAAGGATTACAGATCATCAGCAGGCACATCGTTAAGGATTTAGGACGTTCAGCTGATTGGTGAGCCTCCCCTACTCCGGAGGATTCATTACTTCTATTTCATCTTGCTTATAGAGTTAGATTTGATAGCTTATTTTGATTTGAGGTAGTCATGGGTCTATCATTGGCACCACTTGATATAATAGTAATAGAAGCTTCATAAACTAGAGTTGAATATTGATTGTTAAGGTGTTTTGAGCTAGTTCTTTTTACTAGCGTTTCATTTATTATGTTATTTTGAAATTAGGTAGATGTGCCCATTTACTTCCTTATGTCTTCTACTGATTAGTCGAGTTTGTTGATTGAATGATTGTGATGAGGTCAAGTGGTTCGCTTGCGGACTAGCAATAGTCTCTGAATGTCGGTCATATCTTGAATACCCTTCCGAGGCGTGACAGTTATTACTTTTGATTTATTTTGAATTAACTTATTTTTAAATATTTTAAAACTGATTTTAAATAATTATTTAATAAAAATACTAGTATTTAAAATCTAGTATTATTTAAATACTAGATTTTGCATATATTCCTAGTAATAAAAATAATAACCACAAAAATAAAGCCCACGGAAATGAATAATTCCGCTGCCAATTTATTTACCTTTGACTCCATTGGTTTTAACGCATACCTTTTATTCTTTTTGTGACAAAAGATATTTTGATATTTGGTACCCGTCTTGATTTTCGATTAACTCAAATACACATCGTATAAGGTAGAAGGGGTGAAGTTAGATAGAGAAAAGAAGGATGAGTTCATCTGACCTCAATAATCTTGGTTGAATCATTATTTTCATCAATCTCGAATGGAGCCAAAATTTACTATTTTTTGATTTGGGGGTATAATGGAATAAAGTAAAATGACTTTTTAAACTGTTTGTGCTTTTTTTAATTGGGAAGTAACAGTTAGTCAATGCAACTTTCGACGCTCATCATGGGTCATCCGGAAACAGTCGCGCTATGTTTTTAAACATAGGGGTCAGACTGCGTACATTCGACCCCCCCCTTACCCCGCAATGAGCGGGAGCCTTTGAGACATTGGGGTAATATTATTGTCGTTGTTGTTTTAAGAAATTTATTTAATATATATAAATTATTATTTTGTCTATTTAATTAGCATAGAGAGGATAGAGTTAACATATCCCAAATCAGAGCTTGTGGATGAGGCTGATGCAAAGACTTCAATTATAAACCTAAGGGCTGTTTTCAACATGGATGAAAGCTAATTACGAAAAATCATGCCAATTATTTGTCGCTTTAAACAACAACAACAACAACAACAAATATCCAGTAATATCGCACAAGTGGGGTCTTGAGAGGATAGATTGTATGCAGACCTTACCGCTACTTTATAGAAGTAGAGAGGTTGTTTCCTAAACCCTCAGCTCAATATTTGTCGCTTTAAAGTGTAAATTAATTTATCTGTCTATATATAATTAGTGCCCTTTGGATATTCAATGTGTCGCATTGAATACATGAGATGGATAATTTTTTTCTTATATGATTTTAAACGATAATCGTCACCTTCTGATTTAGATTGTTCAGAATCTATTTAACAATATATAAATTTTACCTTAGCTTTGTGGATAGAAAATTATTTTTAATAGATTATACTGCAAAAATATGGGCTTGTTTTGGCTATCGACTTAATTTTTTTATCATACGTTTTTTTAAAAAAAATCATTTGATGAAAAAATATAGAAGATTAAACTTTATAAGATAAATTTTTCACTGAAAGGGGACAAATGAAAAAGGACAAGAAAGCATTGAATAATGACTGACATTAGTTCACATGACATAGTGAGGATTGAGAAGTTGAAAAACATATCGAGTTTGAGTTATGAGTATAAATTTTTTTTGATAAGATACATTATTTTTTGTATGAAATTTTATTTGGCATGAATTTAAAATGGTCAAATTTTAATAAAAATATCGAACATCATGTGAAAAACAAATATGTGGTATTGTACAAATTAAGTAAGTATTTAAACATGCGATTTAAAATTGTGATTTTAAATTAATATCTAGATATGTGATTTGAGGTCATGATTTTAGAAAAATAACTCTGTGCTAGAAGTAATGAGATTGTTTTTACACTATATAAAGATATATACCTTTTATTTAAAAGAATAACTTAATTTAACTTGGCACGATTTATTCATAACTCATAATTGTTATGATCACACTCGACAGCGAAACACTTGGAATTCTACATATGTATCTCCACTAGGATTTATTTCATTATATTTAGAAGAATCACTTTAAGCTTGAATATTGAGAATATAATTAAATAATAAAAATTAGACTTCATTCTAATTATTTATTATAATTAAATTATATATATATATATATAATACATGTCGGCTATTTTCGATTAATGTACTTATTTTTTTCAAATTTTGATTTAGCCTTCTTAATTAAAATTTTGATTTTTTTCATTGACTCTGATAACTTAAGAATTTAAATAATGAGATGGTCATACGCCTTAATAAACATTAATAGCCAAGTCTTCATAAGAGCAACAAACACAAGTAGTCCTTGCCTTCATGTTACATGTTATTCGATAGATCGATAGATATAGATATCGATAGATGTTTAACATTTTCGAATACAAAAGCAACGACGTCGTAAGCCTCTGCATTTGCCATCAGGGAAGCCTTCAGTGTTGCAAATAGAAGCACAATTGCTGTTCCTAACACACAATCCTTTGAACCGGTGGCTCGCCGACTCACAAGTCCTTGCTTCCACCGGCTCCATCTCTGCATTTAGAAATAATTTAACTTTAAACTTGATGTTATATTATAAATTTAACTTATATATAGTTACAATAAGCAATATCTACATATACCATTATTTGATCTCTACACTTTTATTGTTATACATTTTAAGGCTCATAACTTGTGAATAGTTTTGTGTGACCTGATAGTGTAAAACATGTATGATACTAAGAAAAAAAATTTCTTTTTATTTCAATAGATATTTGATTGAATCGATAAGAAAAAGATGTTTTCATATGAAAAAATTAAGAAATTTCTCACTATTTCAGTGACAATATGTATGTTTCCTTCCATACATTCTGTTTCCTATTATACATTTTCTCAATGAACTAGGTTCGATGAAAAATAAGTGAGAAAAATCATATTCTATCATAACATTTCCATTAAAGGTAAAATGAGAAGTGCAAAGTTACGTTAATCGTTTTGAGCTTTAGAAATGTGTCTCCTTCCTCTTTTAAGCAAGCTTGTAAAAAGAAAATTTTGCCACATATATTAAAAACGAAAAGAGCATATACAATGATAATCACATATACGCTTCAATCTCAAACATATCGAAATTAAAATAAAAGAAGTTCTAATTTTACCATTGGCAAAGAGAACCATAAGCAAGAGTAACACAATTGCAAACAAAGGCATAGAGTACCCCATCACCTTTTCTTTTTTTTTTTTTTTTGGGTCACTCAAAAAAAATAATTGAGAGTTGGCAAAAATAATTGAGGAAAAAATAGTTGATAGGAATAGGGGTAATATATAGAAATTTATTAATAACACATACTTTAAATGTGAGTTAAATGAGTGGTTGAGGAGAAGAAAGGTGGGAGGATAGAAATATCTTGGTACTATATAATATAGATTTTTTTTTTGTTTCTCACTCGATGTCTGGTATCCACATTAGAGTTCGATTATATCTATATTCATATAGCATAGGGCCTTATTTGGGGTAAAACACTCCCTACCAAGAATTTGTTCATTTTTTGCTCTAGTTAAAGAAGGAGCAATCTCATCCGCTGCACCACATCCTTTATTGGTAATACATATATATATACATACTACTAATAAACATATTCTTTGTTTATTTTGATTAAATATGTTCGTGGACATTCGATAAAATTGAAACGATAGTCAATATGAAGAACCATATAAAGCAACCAACCAAACTATACTGAAGCCAATTCAGAAATCAAGAAAATAACATGCCACAAGGCAAGGTATTTTGAGAATCCTCTCTCTTTATCTCTGGTATGTTTTTTGAGACCCTATTTGTAGAATTTCATTGGGTATGTTGTTGTTTATCTCTTGTATGTTTTTGTATACATTGCAAGTATACTTAATTTTTATAGGAAAATATTAGTAATATTAACAATAATTATTTTTTTAATCCTAGTAATCTTTTAGAGCCCCTCTTATTGATAAATTCTTATTTTCAACAATAATTTTTAAAGTAGACAATATACCCTTTAAATTTTCTAATCTTATATAACCTTTTTTTCCTATATACATATGATACATATTCTTTTTGGGTAATTCTTAAAAATATTGACACTTTTTGATGATTAAAAAAAATAGCTTTAAAATTATTTGTTACTCTTAACGAGATGATTTATAGTCAATACAATGTCAAAGATTTATTTTCAATCACACATATTGAAAGATTTTGTTTATTTTTTAAATTTTGTGTCAAGTCAAATGATGTCACGTAAATTGTGACAGAAAGTAGAGAGATCTTATTAGGATAATTAATGACCTTATTGAATTTAAAAATTCAACTAAAATTTGCAATACCATCATTGGCGTTGTTTAGCTAATGTGCGATTTGAAAATTAGATTAAAAACTTTACTATAAACGTGTAATTATTAAAAAAAAAAAAATTGACTTAACCCCAAACCAAATGTGAATGGACAACTACTCAAGCTATTAGTACAATGCCAATAGATAGGTATTTTTATTAATCTGATTTATTTCACTATACTTAATTTAATTAAAAAAGGGGTCAAATTTCACATGATCAAATCTATAAGACTTAAGATTAAGAATAATAGCTCTCCATGCTCTTTCATATTCATATATATATAAAGACATTTTGAATATAAAGACGTGAGCTATGTAGATGAATAAAATTCAATTCGTTCTTGACATGGAGATTCTGACTCGTAATAAAAGATATCTAGGTTTCGAGGTGTAGCACAAAAATCAATATTCTCTTTCAAGCATTTTGTTTATTTCTTCTGAAATTGAATAAAATAACATAAAATACTTGAGTTTATTATACCTCAATATAAATTAGTCTTTTTTTATTATTATAATCAAGACATTTAATATTCCTTTTGAAAGAAGATATATAGAAATAAATGAACCGTTTTATACCTCAAAACAAACTTAAAAAATATTGAATACTTTTATTATTCAAAATAAAATATAAAATTATTTGTTATAAGATCAATTAATTTTATTATTTAGAAATAATCTATTAATTTTCTCGAAAATATATCCTATTTAATAATTTAGGAAGCAAGTCACCTATTTATGACTTTAATGATTCCATACTTTACAATAATACACATTGACAACCTATTAAGTACACAATATGCCATTCTTTAATGTATTTTAATAATCAAAAGAATAAAATAAATGCAAATCATAATGACTCAGATTTAATCAAATTTTGATATGAATATCGATTGTTAAAAAAAATATACCAAACATAGCTTTGAACTTCACTACATTGGAGTATGATGGAATAAAGCAAAATGACTCTTTAAACTGTCTGTGTTTCTTTCATTTATGAAGTAGCAGTTAGTCAATGCAACTTTCAACGCTCCTCATGGGTCATCTAGAAATAGCCGCTTTATGTTTTTAAACATAGGGGTTAGACTGCGTACAACTGACCCCCCACCCCACTTCGCAATGTGCGGGAGTCTTTTGAGGCACTGGGATATGTTGATGATGTTGATGACTATGGTGTTTGATTATTAGCCTCCAAGTATCTTCCTAATTAAATTGTAGTTATTATTTTAGATAGACGATTCAAGTAGATAAGGAGATAATTATTTTTTTTTGTAAACATCTCACCATACGCATACTAAAAGCACAATCTTAAAATTATAAATTCTGATATAAAACAAATAAACATATAAGATTAACATAATGTTTTGAAAATATTCTTTCACGTAGTGTAATACCTCAATTTTTTTTAGCTAAGACCGAGTCATCCTTCATATGATATAGGATTCTAATTGATGATTCATATTGAGTATAAGTGTTAAAGTCAATATCTTAGTTTGAAAATAAAATTGAAGATGATCTAAGGTCATACGAACCCTCTAGTACGAAATTAAACTAAAAACTTTCTTAGTGTTTAAGTTTCAAAGTAAAATTTATACAAGTTAGGTGAACCAATGACTCAGAGGTTATTTGTACAGGCTAGGATCAATTCCTAAGTATTTAAAGTATATTAGGTGTGATTTAGATTCATAAGGGATTTTTTACATCAAGTCAAGTCCAAAGAATTTCTAGCAACTAAGTTTTCATATGAGTCGATAGAAGGACCAACTTCAAATGACTATATCTCCTAAAGTATAATGTGTTAGATGACCCATAATATATCAAATCAAAAATATTTGAATTATCTTTCCAACTCATCCGATTTCGCCTTAATCAGAGTTTGAAGTAGAAAGTTACGACCATTTTAGTAAAGGAGTACAGAGTTGTCAGAAGGTCCGCACCCGAAGCGCGTAGCGGACCAAACGCGGACCCTCATTGGATAAGCAATGATGTTTTTTCCTTTTATTTTGAGGGTACTTTTATTCTCAGACCTTTCGGGGTCTATTTAAGGTCCCAAAACGCATAAATCATCAGTTTTCGTAATCAAAACTCTCTCCCTTCACTCCTAAACATAAATGCTCAAGAATCATCAAGAAAGTCATCAAGTTAGGATAAGCTTTCAAAGTTCCTCCTCAAGGTAAGTTATTCTTCATAAATTTCAATTTACCTAACCCGAATTTCTTTAACTATTCACGAATCCCTAATAGGATTTTAAATCATAACCTAGGGTTTCAAGAAAATGAATTCAAGAATCCCAAGAAAAGATTTCTTAATTCTTCTTCTTCAAGAATTATAGTTCTTCATCAGAATTCTAAAGAATCTAAGTCAAGAATTCAAGAATCAAAGAGAATTCTTTCAATTCATGTCCTTTCAAGTTCTTTCACCTTAAAAGAACTACCAAGATTGAGGATTTTTTCCAAGAAAGCTGGTATTGATCAAACTTCCATGGTAATATCAACTTTCCCGGTATGTAAAGGTTACCCAAAAGCATGAAATTGTTCTTCCATGTACCCCATGTAAAGTTAGGATGCCAGATTGATAATTAGAGTCTTGAATAGTGATTTCTTGAAAAATTTTTTGAACATTGTCTTTAATTCTTGAATATTATCTTTATTTCTTGAATATACTCTTTAAATTATATTTTGTATCTTAAATTGATGAACATCATGCTTAAAGTTTACTGTATACATGCATTGTTGTGTGATTGTGATTTAACCCTTATAAATTCTCTCTGCAAAGACTTAACTAATGAACTTAGGGGGTGTCTAGAGCCTTGATTGTCTAAATGTGATGTTTGATTGGGTTTGAGTCTTGAGGTGAGTGTATTGATGATTGTAATAGCTAGAAATAGCATTAGTAAAGTTGAGTGAATATTTATTCTTGACTTGAAAGATAGTCTTGCCCTTTGAGTTGATAGATGATGAGATGAGGTGAGTGTTTTTGCCTGTAGGAGTTGAGTGATGGAAGTTCTTGATGGATTGATAGACTTATGAGAATATTGAGTCTTTGGAGGAGTATTAGCATCGAAATTTATGAGAGTGAGTCTCACTCATACTCATTAACTACATGGCCAACATAGGAGAGGATTAGACCGTAAAAGCGGATGTTTCCTTTGTCCCAAATGAGGATTTGACAGAATTTCAGATCCACTGACATACTCATCCTTTACCCCGGTAAGGTATTGGACGGATGTAGCAACGACATCACTTCGTTCTATCATTACCGGCTCATAGGTAGTGGTTGTCAGTTATAGAAACTCCTAAATAGGTTTCATGATGATAGAACTCTGATGTAATGTGATTGTTTGATGTTTAATGGAGAGTCCTGTCCTTTACTCTGAGGTGAGGATGAGCGATTGATAAGTGATTGGTGAATTATTCTATTACTTTGTCCAGTTTTACATACAGTACATTTCACGTACTAATGCCCCTTTGGCGCTAAATCTTTTTATGATGTAGATTCGGTGGACAAAGGACTTCAGCAAGCTAATCGTTGAGGTCCACATATTTTCAGACAGAGACTTAGTGAGTCCTCCCTTGCTTTCGAGGGACATGTTTATCTTTTCATTTATTATTGATTATTTTATTAGATTGTGGTAGTCATGGCCTGTTATGGTACCTTCTTAGATGATCGTTATAGAGGCTTTATAGACATAAACAATTGATTGTTGATGTCGGATTGATTATTTCTCATTTCCTTTCTATTGAGATACTTCCTTCATACTTTATATGATAGTCATTGTGATAGTTCACTGATAGTTTATTATTCTCTTTATATCTTTCACATATGAGTTGATTGAATGAATGCAATGAGACAGGGTGATTCGCTTGCGGGCTAGCAATAGCCTCCGAGTGCCCCTTACGTATAGAGTATTCTCCCTGTACGTGACACGTAAAATGATTTAGGATTGACAAACATACAAAAAGTACAGTCAATGAATAACATGTATTCATTCATGTATTACTCTTTGTCGATTTTGAACAAAAAAAAAAGACTAATTAAACAAAAAATGATTATCGATTCAAGAACACAATGTGTTTCCACATTTTTAGAATAAGAAATAACGAAAACGACCCGAGCCAATATTTAAATACCACATGCTACGATGCTAAAAGGTAACATACTCAACCCCACACGGCCCTTTAAAATAGTTATATTAACTTTTGAATTAAAATACCCTCAATTATTTATTTATTTTATTTATTTATTTATTTTTCATTTTCATCTGCTTCAGTCCACTATTGATGAACTTTTATGAACATCATCATCTTATTTTACACCAAAAAAGAAGAAAAAAAATTCATCAATCCTAAAAATTTCAACTTTTACTCAAGATTGAAAACCCCCCACAAGAATTTTTCAAAAAAAAAATTATTGAAAAAAAGATTGAATTTTTAAGTAGATGGACTCAAAGTCATTGAGGTTGATAACCCATCAATCATTTTTGTCAGCAGTTGGATCTGGAGACCTTGAGTCTCTGAAAATCGTCATAAAGAATGATGGGTTGGATCTATTTTCTTTGTTGGGTTTACAGAATGATGCAGGGGAAACTGCTTTGTATATTGCTGCTGCAAATAATTTTGAGGATATTTTGAGTTATTTGCTTGGTTTTTGTGACTTGGAGACTGCCATGATTAGGTCTAAAGCTGATTTTGATGCCTTTCATGTTGCTGCTAAAAGTGGACATTTGGGTATATTTTTTTTCTTTGATCTTATTTTTTTATATATTTTTGTGAATTATTTGCTTGGTTGTCATAGACAAAGATTTTTGGGAAACAGCTCTCTGTTTGTGTGAGGTAGTATTGTGTGAGGCAGTGGTAAGTTTTGCGCACATTATAGCCTCCTGAGACCCCCACTTGTGGGATTATGTTGTTGTATTTGCTTGGGATTATGTTGTTGTTGTTGTATTTGCTTGGTTTTGATGTTGCTGCAGAAAGTGGACACTTGGGTATATTTGTTTTCTTTGATCTTATTTTCTTTTAAAATGTTTTTGTGAATTATTTGCTTGGTTTTCATAGACGAGGGTTTTTCGGAAACAACCCTCCATCTTATTGAGGTAGTGTAAGGTTTGCGTATATTCTACTTGTGGGATTCTACTGGGTATGTTGTTGTTGTTGTTGTATTTTCTTTGTTTTCATGTTGCTGCAGAAAGTGGACACTTGGGTATATTTGTTTTCTTTGATCTTTTCTTTTATATGTTTTTTGTGAATTATGTTCTTGATTAGTCATTTAATTAGATGTATAAGTATTATTTGATCTGCTATTTGACCTTTTGTTGTGGGGTTGGTGATGGTGGTGGTGGAGGGATAGGTGGGAGAACTCATTTAGCATATAAACTCAATTAGTGTTTCTCTATTTATCCGATGAGGGACAATTGGCACATCACACGATTGCCCTCGCTTGAGAATCAAGGACCTCGCTGGTCACGGCTCGACACACCTCTTAGGCCACCACTCTAAGTTGCGGGTGGATAGACTTGGAATATGGAAAGATTTGTGCAAGTTATAGGTTTTGTCATCACTTTGTGGAAAATCGTTAGGTATGAATATGTTAGATACCTGTGACTCGATTAGTGAAATAGTATCTCTTACCCAAAAAGCAGCTATGTTATCAATGTTTTAGACTAAATAGGAGGACCCAACTCAAAAGGTTAGTCTGATTGGTGAGAGAATCCATTTAGCTTATAAGCTCATTGGTATTTCTTTATTTATCTGATGAGGGACAATTGGCACATAATGACCTCCCTCGCTTGAGAATCGACTTCTTCATTGGTCACGGCTGGCACACTTCTTGGGACTTAGGCAACCACTCCAAGTCGCGATCCCATGTGTGGATCGACTCACTCTGATATCAGTGTTTTAGACCATATAGGAGAGCCTAACCCAAAAGACTAGTTTGGTAGTGGGAGAACCCATTTAGATTATAAACTCATTATTATTTCTCTAGACATAATACTTATAGGTTAAGGATTTTAGTCCCACATCATTCATTTAGGGATGGGAAAGCCTCTTGTATGGTCTTGAGCAATCGTTCCTTCACTCATGAGCTAACTTTTAGGATTGAGTTAGGCTCAAAATGGTTCTTTATCTTGATATCAGAGTCAGACTCATCTTAATTTAATGGACCTCCTCATGTATTGTTCATGCTTAGATCTAAGGTCTTAGGCGTGCACCAATTGTTCATTTAGGGATGGAAAGACCTCTTATATGGACTTGGGTAATCTTTCCTATTGTCATAATCTACCTTTTTAGGTTGAGTTAAGTCAAGATCCATTTCTTTATCAAAATTAATAATTTGTATGTACTGAATGAATTTCTTAAGATAAATACAACTTTGGACCAAAAATACTAAGTTCGGTCAAACTTGTAAGCTATAGTCTAGCTCTGCCTGTGGGTGGAGGGGGGCAGGGGTTTAATCACGATTTTTGGCTTTCTTGATCATCTATGCTCAAATAGGGTTATGGGTATGATAAAGTCAACTAACAAAAATCTTGAAGCAAAATCATGAATTTTAAGTTTTAATAGGCTTTGGAGGTCATCTTTCTCTAGTGTTAAATATGTTGTCTAATATAGTTTAAGTGACTTGACTCTAAAGTATTTATTTCATTATGAGAGTAGTTATTCCCCCAAAAAAAAATCATTTAAGGGAGTAGTTATTGGAAAAAGGCAGCTCAGTATGCTAAGCTTTTGCTATGTGCGGGGTCCGGAGAAGGGCCGGATCATAAGGGTCTGTTGTCCGCAATCTTACCCTGCATTTCTGCAACTCGAACCCGTGGCTTCCTGGTCACATAACAACCTTATCAGCTACGCTAATACTTCTGTTCAGGACAAAACAACAACAACATGTGTTTGGTTTTTAGAACTTCACGTAGTTTCTTATTGATTACTTCAGTTTCAAATTTCCAATTATGTTTCATTGGGCTACTGATGATATTCGGAGACCATAGGCAATCAAAGTATCGGATCCAGGTGCTGATGAAATTTTTTGTGCTTTAAAAAGATAGTGGTGATGTTCATTTTCTAATACTGATCAAATGATCAACTAATCGTCTATATCAAACTACTTGGGTGGATCTACTTATTGCAGTAACCGATAGTGGGACTTATTTTTCTGTTTTTCCTTGATACTGAGAGCTAGCAAGACGTACCTGGCATGCTCGATTGTTTCTTCTTATGTCCTGGCCTTTACTGCTAGTTCTTGAGTACCTTACTAGTCCAATGTTTGTATAATTGTAGGATGTTTGACCGTATGACGCATATGCTGTCATTTACAGGTATTGTGAGGGAGTTTTTGGCCATGTGGCCTGGACTTTGTAAAGTATGCAACGCCTCAAATACAAGCCCTCTTTATTCAGCTGCCGTGAAGGGACGCTTGGAAGTGGTGAATGCCATTTTAGATGCAGACGTGAGCTCCATACGGATTGTTAGGAAGAATGGAAAAACTGCACTACACACAACTGCTAGGTATGGCCTTCTGGATATTGTAAAAACACTTATAGAGCGAGATCCAGATATAATATCCATCAAAGATAAAAAGGGTCAAACCGCACTTCATATGGCTGTCAAGGGTCAGGATACCTCTGTGGTGGAGGAAATGTTGGATGCTGACAGCTCAATATTGAATGAGCGTGATAAGAAGGGCAACACAGCTTTGCATATAGCAACACGGAAATGTCGTCCTCAGGTATATTTTTGTTCATTTACATTGTTACACACACAAAGTATGGGGAAATAAGACTGTATTCCACAATGAACACATTAGAACCATAAAACTTTTCCTATTGATGTGGGATCTGTGTTATGTGATTTAGGCTTCCAAGTAATTATATTTTCTTACTATGCTTTTGCGGCCACATCAGGTATACAAAGTTTTCTAGTGTTCAACAGTACTGGAAAACTATTGTATGTTAGAATATTTGAATATAAACCTAAAAGGTGCTTGCCAAGGCTAGTTATAAGGAGCTGTTTAGACTGCCTGACTACTCCAACAGATGACGTCGCTAACTTCTGCAATGACCACTCCTAACCTTTACAGATAAAAGCCTTCAACCATATTGAAGCCGCCGTAATTACTCATATCCAGTATTTATCCATAGTTGAATCTAGGTAACATAGTTTTGGAACACAATCAGAAGACAGTTGTTACGGTTTCCCGTAATTTTTGTGTCTCTTTTCGGATGCATGATGGAAAGCACAAGTTTTTCACATTAGTGAAAAATGAACGCTAACGACTTGATAGATAAATAGAAACTCCTGATAAGAATCTTGTAACATTGTTTCATCATCTAATATATCATGAAGTTACAAGGTTGAAAAGAAACTCCAAAATTCAAACATCCTGGTGATTTATGTAGCGTAAGTTGCAAAGTTTTCATGAAGGTTCCAGCTTAACACACTAAGATATGTGACGTCATTTGGAAACAAATATGTGAGGATAAAGCATGCAAATTTGTCACTACTTGATTACACTGTTTAATAGGCTAAAGTAACTCCACCAAGAAGGAAGAGACGTCATCATTTTTGCTATCAGTCGACTAACTTTAATTTAGCCTAGTAAAATATGCTCAAAGAATAACTATTAAGTATCTAACTATTCTATGACTCACGAAGAATGTGAGAGAAGGAGCTCATTTTATTTTCTTTTAAGAAAAGAATGTGATACAAGGAGCTTCTATTTTATTTCCCATTCCGGTTTAGTATCAGATTTTTCATTCACCTTGTAGAAGTATGTATGGTGAACCGAATTTTTAATTTTTGGTATTTAGTTTGAATTTAAATAAAGCTATATCAAAAGAAAGGGGGATTAGATTGCATTAATTATGTGTCGTACATCCTGCACTACTGTTGTTTTGTTGTCTGAGGAGTTGTATATTTCGTTATTGGTTTTTATTTTTCATATCCTCATGATGTGCTTTTGTTTCAGATTGTAAGCCTTCTGCTCAGTTACACATCCCTTGATGTCAATGCAATCAATAATCAAAAGGAAACGGCTATGGACTTGGCAGACAAACTGCAATATGGAGACTCAGCTTTGTTAATTAAGGAAGCTCTGACCGAGGCTGGTGCAAAACATGCCAGATTTGTGGGTCGATTTGATGAAGCATCTGAACTTAAGCGGACTGTAAGTGACATTAAGCATGAGGTCCAATCCCAGCTTATACAAAATGAGAAGACCCGAAGGCGTGTTTCTGGTATTGCCAAAGAACTTAGGAAGATTCATAGAGAAGCTGTTCAGAATACGATTAACTCTGTGACTGTGGTTGCTGTTTTGTTTGCGTCTATTGCTTTTCTCGCTATATTCAGCTTGCCAGGCCAATATGTGGAGACTGGACCTGAAGCAGGAAAGGCCAGAATTGCTGATACTGTTGCATTCCGTGTGTTCTGCCTTCTGAATGCTACGTCTCTCTTTATATCTCTCGCTGTTGTTGTAGTTCAGATCACTCTGGTTGCCTGGGATACTAGAGCTCAGAAACAAATCGTCTCAGTCGTGAACAAGCTGATGTGGGCAGCATGCGTTAGCACCTGTGGAGCATTCCTAGCTGTTGGTTTTATTGTTGTAGGTCGGAAAAGCCCGTGGATGGCAATAACTATTACTCTGCTTGGTGCACCAATCCTCATTGGAACTCTCGTTAGCTTGTGCTACTTTGTTTTCCAACAGCATTTTGGAATATGTGGTAGCGATTCTCAAAGGCGTATCAGAAGAGCTAGTGGGAGCAAATCTTTCTCATGGTCTCACTCTGCAAATATCTCCGATATGGATGACTACAACTCCGATGAGAGAATTTATGCTTTATGAGACTAACATTCCGCAATGATATGCTGTTGAACCCTGTGCATGTCACCAAGAAAGTGAAAGTGATGTTCAATCGCGATAACTACAGAGGCATCAGGTATTCATTTTCAACACCATTGCTCATTATGTGAGGTATGATGAATTGGCAGAGTACAGAGCTCTGCTATCTAGTTGTACATGTTTTGCGTTGCTTCAGTCCCTCGGAATGACCATTTATACAAGTAGTTTATTTCTCAATAAACGTTTTTGTGGCGTGTATGGTGTACGCCTTTGATGTATAAGTATAATCTGAGGTTTGTAGTTTGTACATACTAATGTAGGGACTGAAAGCTTGTAAAGTAGTTTGATGGAACATTACAAAAGAAATCCACATTAAAAGCCGCCTTAATATGTACTTTCTTGGTATGTTTTATGTCCATATGTCCCGGCCTATGAGTCTCGTTTGCCTTTGGTACTTCAGTTAGACCTTCTACGTACGATTGAGAACTTCTCTTTTTACCCCAATTTAGGAGTTCCCCTATTTGCTCTTTTTGTGACTTGAACCTATAATGTTGAACATTGCAAAAGAAATCCACATTAAGCCTTCTTAATATGTGCTTTCTGGTATGTTTTATGTCCATACATCTCGGCCTAGGAGCCTCGTTTGCCTTTGGTACTTCAGTTAGATCTTCTACGTACGATTGAGAACTTTTCTTTTTACCCCAACTTAGGAGTTCCTCCATTTGTTCTTTTTGTGATTTGAACCTATAATCTTGAACATTGCAAAAGAAATTCACATTAAAAGCCTTCTTAATATGTACTTTCTTGGTATGTTTTATGTCCATACATTCCAGCCTACGAGCCGCGTTCGTCTTTGGTACTTTAGTTAGATCTTCTACGTATGATTGGGAACTTTTCTTTTTACCCCCAACGTAGGAGATTCTTCTTTTTATTTTTTGTGACTCGAACTTAAAGGGAGAAAGTGTTTATCAGTTGAGCAACTCTATTTTAGATTATCATAGAAGGATTAATAAAAATACTCGGTTATTACTACGGGGCCACTATTACCCTAATATTTTTTTTATCTCAAATTATTTATCGTATTTTTTCTGCACACTCTTAGAGAAAATTATTAACTAGGGGGATTGTTTGTCATGTTATCATTATTTATGCCTTAAGATATAATCTCTAAATAATTAATATATCTTCCGAACGACTATTACTAAGAATACAGTAAAAAAAAGAATATTTCATATTAAAACTTTAAAATAATTATTTTTTAAAACACGACAGAAAAATTGAGACAAAGAAATTGACATTGTCTTCAATACAGTAATAAAGACTTCATTATACTTTTTGTCCACGTAATTCATAAATGTTTATTATTAGCATGACTATCAATATAGCAACATTAAAATGGACAATAGCGGAGTCAGAATATTAATTAAAGAGGTTTAAAATTTGAAAAAATTAAATACACAAACTAATCGAATGATGTTCGATATTTATTATATATACATAAAAAAATTATTATAACTATATATAAATACTGTTTCCATCAATCTCGGATGGAGTCAAAGATTGACTATTTTTTGGCTTTAGAGTATGATGGAATAAAGCAAAATGGTT
>JAOTQJ010000001.1:351515-371891 GCA_025642045.1 Solanum sejunctum | reverse complement strand
CTTCCTTGACCAACTAAAGCCACCATGCCACTTAGGAGAACCAATATACCAAGCTTTAAGCTTCAAATAATCGAAAGATAAAAAAAATGATTTTTTTCCACCAGTTACTGTAGCAACCCGAGAGCCTTTCTTGGTTGCTCTCTAATTTTTTCTAAGTATGGGACTCTATATCTTGGTCACAAGATATATGCATATATATAGGCCAACAATATCCCACTTGAACTAATCAAAAAGTGCCACCACACATGACCCCACTACTAATTTTAAATCTTAAAGACTACATTTTAGATTAAATTTACATTTGGTCCCAAACTTTATCAAATTGAACCAATTAAGAACTCACGAGTTCTAACAATAAATTAGGACTTGGGACTATTGAACTGTTCTCAAAATAGGTAGGAATTGATAAAAGGACCTCACAAACAGCAGCATATTTTGAGTAAATTGTCAAAGCTTTTGCTTAATCAAGTCCCTTAATTATATAGAAGATATTATTATAGCACCTGTACTGAATTCAAACTTACTTGAGAGTTGAGAACTTTAGAATTTAATATTGTTTGTTCACACTATGTGCAACATGCCACCCCTTGCATCTGATGGACAACAACATACCCAGTAATATCCCACAGGTGGGGTCTGGGGAGGGGAGATTGTACGCAGACCTTGCATCTGATGGAATATAACAATTTTTGAAAAATGAATATTTTATCCATCAAAGACGATTCACTGTTACTATGTTTTAAAAAAAATCTATATTCAAACTCTTTCTAGAAATAGAAAACCAACAAGAAAGAGATGAAGATAGAGTTAAGAATCAAGTTCACTGAATTTTTAGTGTGTATGGAATATATCCTCTCACGTTAAAATGATTGCCTTTAGTCAAATATAGGTAACTCAAATTCGTTGACTCTATGACGTACTCAAGGTAGATCACACTAGAGTTATTAACTCAGAAATTTCATTTCGTGCTCATTTTCTGAGGAAGAATAGCACTTCAGGAAGGAAATTATTGTTCAAAACATGTTGCACTAGTTCAGACATGCATGGGTCAGAACTGTCCAAAAATAATGTCATGCAGCAGCATGACACTTGTCTTCTACTCAGCCATTTCACTGAAGAAGTGCTTATATAATTTAGCACTTGAAAGTTCCTTTCTCCCAAAATGTTCTTCCCAAAAGTGAAATTACATTTTCACTTTCCCTCCATTTTCTCCCCTTCATTTTCCATGCACATTTCATCAATAGAACCCAACATTAATCATTGTAAATCATGTTGTGTTTTAGTAATAAAGTGTGAAATGAAAAATAAAGATTGAAAGAATAACGAAATGTGGGGGGAACAAAGTAAAGGAAAAATGAAGATTAATTTCTCTCAATTTGGTAGAATAGAGGAAAAATTGTCCTTATATTAGGAAGAACTTCCTCTAACTCTTAAAAAGTCAAGTAGACAGGATTCTCTCACCACGCCGCCATCGTTGGTCGCTTGGCTCCAGTTGTGGCTTCTGCAAATGATTTGATTGAAAATTTTTTTGAACAAAATTTATTTAATTAATCTCAACATTTTCCTTTCTTGATATTAATTTTAGTGAATTATGAATTAGTTCATAAATTATTTTTTAATTAAATTAATTTATGAATTATTTATTAATTAAGTTAATTTTTGTGAAATTAATGAATTTAACAGACTTTCAAATTTCGCGCATAAAGTTCTTTTAGAATAGATATCTTCTTTTTCAAAAGATTCCATGCCTTCTATTCTTAACAGGTGTATTCGCACCTAACGATAGCTATAAATAGAGAAACTCTTTGCATTTTCGTGATATTGAATTTTCTCTTCTTTTGTATACATTTTCTTACAAAGAAAATTTGTGTCTGCGTGTGAATCTGTTGATGGTTCTTTTAGTTCACTAAAATTATAAAAGTTTGAGGTATTACTTCTTTTGTGACATGTTATTATCTATTGTGTCCTAGGAGGAAGTAATCCACAATCTCGGGTACAGTGAAGATACTAAATTCCTTAGTGAATTCGGTGGACTCAAATAGTTTTACATAATTTGATTTGATATTTTGTTTCTGCACTGCTACTAACTACAGAAGGAACAAATCATTCAGTGACCTACTCAAAGGTACCAAATATTTGTATAGTACTACATGGTATGTCCCTCGAATCAAGAACAATTTATATCAGCTATTAATAAAGGAACCATATGATCATAGATTGCATTAGCTAACTGGTTTTGTTAAGCTAAGACATATGAAAACAATGACCCAAGAAGCACCACCCTCTTTTATATATGGGTTCAGTTAACCATGTGAGTACTATTTCAAATGTACTCTCTTCTATTTTGTCAAGGTACTGCATCTTTTTCTGATACAAGTGTGGACTCTCAAGGTAGCAATAATCCCTGTAGGTATTCCGCTCATTCCACTGGCTTGCGGTGAACCCTATTTATCATTAAAGCACTTTTGCTTATGAAGTGATCGTTCGTATATTTTTGGGTACAATCATGGCCTTGTCTCATGTGGATCTCAGGAGTTCCATAGACAACATATTCATGTCATGTTTCATTTTGTAAAATTTCTAATGAAATGGCTTTTTTTTACAATTTTATAGTTTTTAATTTTAATTTTCCACTTAATGAAACACTCAATGTTTTATTAGATGTTTTACCGTTCCCTTCTACATACCTATCAGTTCATAAGTGGTATCATATTTATAAGGTGTGTTGACGATCACATATATAATCGAGAGTGTACACAGACATTTAAGAAGTTACTCATTTATTCTACTCTTGATCTTGGAATTGATCTAAAACCAATAAGCTCCAAAGCCTATTGAATGAGTAAGTGATGAGCAATAATTGCAAGGCTCAAGCAATGACATCACTCACTAGGTAAGATTATGACTAGAGGATGAAATTAAAAGCGTAGTGAGGGACATTTTATCAGGAAGGAGGCATATAACGACGTAGGCCACCAATGATATTATTCTCTTTGGGCCTAAGTCAACACAATTTTAAAACATGTTACTATATATGGTGGAAGGGTTGCTTACTTATATAGTCAATATTCTGACTAAGGTTTGCCCTGCCTTATCGGAATTTATGGAAACTCATTTAATCTTTGGACTACATCAACAAAACTGATACAAAAGTGGCTCTAATAACATCTTTAACCCAACTCGCTAGTGATAGTGTCCACTTTAGGCATAGGCTTGCATAGTTTTAAAACACATGACTATGGTATAAGCGGTCTACTTGCTTATATACGTAATATTTCTCTTATGTTTTGTCGATGTAGGACTTTTTAACCTTCGAAGGGCGTTACATACACCCCCTCTTATATATGGACTAAAAAGCTTTGTACCCTACCATTAACAAGAACCAAGTTCTTCATAGATACTAGTTCAGATCATCCACACACAATAACAGAAAGAACACGCGATATGAGGAAAAACTCCTTGCTCAAGGGAGAGAAAACCACTATATACAACTTGTAGGATTTCAGCACCTTCACTACTATAAAATGAGCAATGTCAGGATTACAACTTTGCAATACTTAACTCATTTCTCACTTCACATATAACTGATCAAGAGTGATCAATTCTAACATTGCAAGAAGACAAAATCACTCCTCACACAAATTTTCTCTCAACCGAAATCCTCACAGCTATTTGTCACTCAACAATAATGTTAAATACGATAATATAACATTAGAGAGAAAACCTAACTCTAGATCCTCTTTTTCTTCAACTTTGTGTTCGCCAAAATGCAAGTTGCCTTGTTGTTGGGTTCTACATTTTCAGATTGCAAAAATTCCTATTCTAGGGTTTAGCATTTGTGGGTTTAGCATTTAACTTATATATACATTGCCTCCTATAAGAGTCCTGATAGGAGACTCCTTTGCAACTAGTACCATTGGTTATTTATTTTCGTTATTTTCATAGGAATCTATGCCCTTTATGCCTCTTCACATACTTCGCTTCACCTGGTGCAATGTTATGAACCTAATTCTATTTAGAATTTTCAAAACTACTGAAGTCTAGCATGGACTCAATATCCTCACTAAGTTTGTCTCACTATATGAGATTAACCTAGTCTTAGTACTGAAGTTTGCCCGCCATATCGAAGTTTTCCTAAATTCAATTAAACTCCGGTCCATATCGACAAGATTGATACAAGAGTGGCTTTGTAACCTATAATAGCTCAGCACCATAGTATTTAAGGAGGAGGATATGATGATATCATTAATTATTATTGCACAACATTGAAGCTTGTGGAAAGATATACAAAATGTTAGCATAAAAGGATTTTCCTAAGGACTGAATTCCTTAGGTAACGGACAATAAGGTGCACTAAGATTCCGTCTTTGTGGAGTCTGGAGATGGTTTGGACTAGAATATTCTATTTTTTACATTTTTACCCTACATTTTTGTAGTAGGTAATAACGGCTTCTGTCTATTGTGTACCTGTTTGAAAGGAAACACATTTTCCTTGAATATAACATTTGTGCTAATGATAAGCTTTCTTTGAGACAAACTATATCGTAAGTATCATTTCTGAGTTGGTGAATATCCCATCAGTGCACAAGCTTCAGCTCTAGGAGAAAACTCACCTTGGTTGCATAGCACAAGTAACCTATAGTTCTTAGGTGATCAATATTTGCTTTGTGTCCATGAAACTGCTCATATGGAGATTTTCCCTTTAGAATTGGAGTAGGAAGTCTATTGATCAAATAGACAACTGATAACACACATTTTCCCCAAAATTTGATAGGAAAATTACCCTGAAATCTGATTGCTCTAGCTACCTCAAGTATATGCTTGTGTTTTCTCTCAACCACTCCATTTTGTTGTGGAGTATATGGACAACTACTTTCATGAACAATACCAAGAGTTTCAGCAAATTAAAACATTCATTGTTAAAGAACTTGGTCCCATTATTAGTCCTTATCTTCTTAACATGCCTATTAAACTGAGTTTTCACTAATGTCAAAAAAGATTTCAACACTGAAAAAACGTCATTTTTTAATTTCAGTAGATATAACGAACACATTCTTGAATGATCATCAACTATGGTTAGAAAAAATCTGAAACCATTATAAGTAGCAATCCTATAAGGTCCCCACATATCTAGATGAATCGAATCAAAAATAGATAGTGCCCTAGACACACTCAAGTGAAAAGGTAATCTAGTTTTTTTGGAAAGTGGACAAACAGAAGACTTATTGCATTAAGCACTGTCACTGAAACTTTTATCTATGAATAGATATTGTAAAACCTTTATAGAAGGATGGCCTAGTCTATTGTGCCATAGCAGCTTGTCTGTATTGGAATGTTGTGTCATCAACACTGTTTGATTCCCTTTGCTCTCTTCATATTGTAATGTACCAGGAAGATAATATAGTCCATCAATTTTCCTACCAATCCCCTTCACCCTTTCCATTGAAGAGGTCTTGAAGAACAAAGAACTCAGGGAAAAAATTAGCAAAGCAATTTAGTTGCCTTGTCAATTTAGACACTGAAAGTAGGTTATGCTTGAATGCAGGTACTGCCAACATATTATCTAATACACTTCCATCAATTGTGCTACAACAACCAGTGTGTGATACTTTTGCAGCCTCACTATTGGGTAAATGCACCATTTTATTGACACGGCTAGATGCATGGCAAAGCTTATCCAGTTTGTATGTCATATGACAGGTAGCACCTGAGTCAACTATCCAATTTCCCTTTCCTTTCTCAATCTTGATCTGTCTCCTATCATTATTTAAAGACAAAGCATTAGATATAGTGATCATACCTACCATATTTGCCATATAGTCTAGTTTCTTGCTTGAGCTTGAACTTATTTCTTCCCTCTCTAACATATATAGGATCATACTGTACTGTCTTGGAGTAAAAGTGGGTTGTGTGGACATAATTGGACCAGACTCAATGTTTTTTCCTTTCATCATAGGAGCAATAGGAGCAAAATTATCCCCCAATTCCATCTCATTTTTTGTAGTAGCTACATGATTCATTGTATCTTGATGTCTGTTATTCTGCATCATATTTATTGATACTGGTCCCGATTTCTTCCTAAACTTCCAGTCAGAAGGATATCCATTTAGCCTGTAGCAATCCTCCCTCGCATGACCTTGAAGCTTACAATAATCACAAATTTAATCCCAATTCTTTTTCCTGGGCTAAAATTTCTTAGGAAAATTTCCTTTCCCTACATATAAAGAATGTTCCGGCATGTTACTTCATGTGTGAGAATTAGCAGTCAACCTTTCGTCTTCATCTGTCATAACATTGCATAAGCCTTTCCAACACTAGGTAAAGGACTTATCATTAGGATTTGGCTACGAGCATGAGCATACACCTCATTTAATCCCATTAGAAAGGCAAATAACCTCACGCATGCTAGATGATCAACATAGGTTCTGGACTTATGACAACTACATGAAGGTGGGGGAACAAGTGCATCAAATTCATCCTAGAGTAACCTCAGCTTTGAAAAATAAGTAGAAGCTGACATGTTACCTTAACTGATTATGCAAATTTCTCTACGTAGTTGATAACCTCTAGATCCATCGGCCTTGTCAAATCTCTCTTTTAGATCAATCCACACCATTGCTGCATGTGTTGCATAGACAATACTACTGAGGAAATCCTTCAACTTAGTGTTCATAATCCAGGCAAGCACAAAAGCGTTGCATTTCTCCTACTGTTCCTCCATTTCTCCTCTGTAATCACTCCTTCTGCAAGTCCCAAGTACAAACCCCAGCTTACTCTTAGTTCGGAGATTAATCAACATGGATCTGCTCCATAGTGAGTAGAGCTCTGTCCCTATGAGCTACACGGTAGTGAGAACACATCTCAGTGTGTCTGAATTATGGATATAGAGTGGGTGATTTCATTTCCTCTTGATCTGATCAAGGCTTTCGACTGGATCAGCATTACTGGTAGTAATATTAGCTGCAGAATCTGCCACAGATTTGAGCTAATTTCTTTTGAAAAATTGTTAGTCGTTTGAATCAACCTTTGATTCTATGCTCTGATACCATATTACAAAATTGAATGGAAAGGTTATTGAGAGATTGAATGGATATTCTGATTATTGTATTACAAAGATGAGTACTAATGTATATATATGTACAATAAACACCTATGCCATTTACTATGTACCTTCCTCCCATGAGATTAGCACCCAAAGCTAATTCTAACTAACTAACTATTAGTGTAACCAATTATCTGAAAGTGTCAACTAATATTGTAGCTAATAACTAATTAGTTAATCTGCTAGTCTCTCTAATATGAAGCTAAAAGATATTCAAGTTGATAGTTGGGACTATTATCATGGCAACTAATGATCAATGCCAGTGGAACTTTCTATATGCATAGATATTCACTACTACTCTAATGTTACATATTATGCTTTATTTAAGTGTTGAACACTTCTTTCTTTATTTTTTTATAATCATAGATAGAGTCAGATATGCGTGTTAAATATCTCTAGCTTTTTGAGTCCCTAGGTACTTTCTTTATCCTATGTAATGACCTTAATGGCTAATTCTTTAGAAATCCTTGACAAACTACCATTATACCCTCCCATTAACTTCTAAGGTGTTATTTCATCGGTTAAGCTGTTGGTCTTGGAAAAATTGTAAAAAAAAAAAAAAGTTGAGAAGTATGCAAGTATTGAAGTTTTAAAGGTTTAAGATGGTTAAAAGTGAATTTTAGTACCAGTTAAAGTTTTAAGTCTTGAAATGGAATTTCCAGAGTTCTTTCAGTTTTGTAATATCAAAATTAGTCTAGAAGCACCCTTGTTTTCATAATTATGGTTGTTTTTATGGATTTGATGCCTAAAATTAGAAAGTTTGGCTTTAAATGTATTATTTTTGACTTTGGTCAATATTTTGAGTTCGAATGTTGAGATTGGATTTTTGATAGCTTTGTCAAACTCACGAGGTGAATTTAGGCCTAAGAGAGGCATCTTCATATTTTTGGAAGCCCTGAGGGCATGTTGATCTTTTTGAGTTTTAACTAGTTTTGTTATATTTCATTGAGTTCGAAACGTCAAATTTTGTAGGGTAGAATATGTAGGTTGTGTTAAAGGGCTTTCACACGAATCTCGAGAATCAAAAAGTTAGCTAATTTTTTCCAAATCTATGATATCTGGTGTTGTAGGTTTCATTTAAACGGACCAGGTTCCACTAAAGCGACCACCTTTTTTGGGTAAGGTTTGCTTAAGTTGATCAGGTCCTGCTAAAGCTAAGGGGTGCATGGTTCAATTATGAACTAGGTTTTGCTACAACGAACCATTCGGGTGTCACTTAAGTGACCCTTTGGTTACTTTTGCAAGCTTTAAGAGTGGTTCTTGAGACTGACTATCGGAAAAAATATCCTATTTCCACCTTTTTAAAAAATCAAAGCTTTGAGGGGTGATTTTTAAAGGAAATTTTCAAGGAACTCATTGGGTAAGTGATTTTCAAACTAATACCTTTACTTACGATCAATATTAAGGGATTTAAACTTAAATTCCTTGGTTCTAACGTAACTAGTATACGTATCTGTGTGATGCACGGATAATATTACAAATAATAATAATAATAATAATAATAATAATAATAATAATAATAATATATTATTATTATTATTATTATTATTATTATTATTTACTGCTTTGATTTGCTTGATTCGAGGGTCTTTTAAAAATAATTTCTCTATCTTGAAGAAATAGTGATAAAATTTGTATACATTTTACTTTCTCAAAGTTCACTTTATAAGATTTCATTTGATATGTTGTTGTTGTTGTTTTATGGACAGATGAGTAGTTGTTGTGAAATTTTAGAAGAGCATTGTCAAGGATGATATGAAGTGGTTGATTATATTGTTTAATGCTATTTTAAAGATAGTTAAGATGCTCTATGAATGGAGGAGGAGCACAATGATTTCATTATACAAAAATAAAGGTGATGTTCAAAACTGTAATAATCACAGGGATATTATGTTGTTTAAACCATACTATGAAGGTGTGGGAGAAGTAATGAAGATGAGGATGAACTGGTGAGAAGAAGAGTATGTATTTCAGAGAATCAGTTCAAATTCGACTACTATTATAATCCATCTTGTTTGGAGATTGGTGAAGAAATATAGAAAGAAAGAGAGACCTTCAAATAGTTTATTGGTCTTGAGAAAGTCTATGACAAAGGAATGTTCTATAGAGGTGTCTAGAGGCGAAAGTAGTTCTAATGATGTATATTAGGATGATAAAAGACATGCATGACGGAGCCAAAACTCGAGTTAGAACGGTAGAGAGAGACTCGAAGTATTGTCTTGTTGAGATGAGACTTCATCAAGGATCTGTGCTGAGCCTTTTTTCACCTTAGTGATGGATAAGTTAACACGATCTATGTAGGAAAGAGATTCCATTGCATATATTATTTGCGGATGATATAGTATTGATTGATGAGACTCGGGATAAAGTTAATAATAGAATGAAGTTTTGGAGACATACTCTAGAGTCTAAAGGGCTCAAATTGAGTAAGACCAAAATAGAATACTTGGAGTACAAATTCAGTGTTGTGAGGGATGAAACAGACATCAAAGCGAGGCTTGCCACTCAATCTATTTCCAGGAGAGAAAATTTTAAATATCTTGGGGCCATCATCTAGAGTAGTGGTGTTATCAATGATGATATCACAGATCGTATTGGGCAATAAGGATGAAATAGAGGCTTCCTTCTTGAGTCATGCTTGACAAGAAGATACCACATAAACTTAAAGGTAAGTTTTATAGAATGGTAGTTAGACCATCTTTACTATATGAGGTAAGCATTAACTAGTCAAAAATTAGCATGTTCAAAAAATTTAGGTTACAGAGATGAGGATATCGAGATGGATGTGTGGATATACTAGGTGTGATAAGATTAGAAATGAGATCATTTGGGAGAAGCTAGGGTCGGTGGCTCCTCTAGAAGACAAGATCAAAGAAGCAAGATTGCGATAATTTGGACAGGAGCCCCGACGCTTCTGTTAAGATGGGTGAGAGATTGAATTTAAAGATTATGCGGAGGGAGAGAGGTAGACCGAAAAATTGTTGGGAGGAAGAGAGGTAATTAAATAGAATATGACACAACTCAATATCATCGAGTACATGACTTTAAATAGAAAGGAATGAAGGCCGCGTATTAGGATAGAAGGTTAATAGGCTAGTAGAGGTAAGAAGTTGTCTTACCTTGTGGTGCAATAAACTAGAAGGATTAGTCGTGTCTTTATATATTGTATTATTATTGTCTGTCTTTTATTTTGCTACTTTTATTACATTTATGAAATTGTCAATTGCTTTTCATTCTAGTTGTTATTCTATATCTAGTATTTTCTGCTTTTAGACTGATATATTTAAATTGAGAGTTTTGAAAACAATTTCTCTATTTCTACGAGGTAGCGGTAATGCTTGAGTACATTTTAGCCTCTTGTGGGATTTCACTTGGGTATCTTGTTGTTGCTTTCTTACAATTTAAATAGAAGAAAATAAAACTTTTAGATCTTTTATGTGGAAAAATAAAAATCAATTCTAAAAAGAGACACTCCTTTTGTCCCAATTTATATGACTCACATTTCTTCTTAGTCAGCCCTAATAATAACGACTCATTTTCATATTAAGTAATAATTTTAATTTTATACCTATTTTATCCTTAACGAAATGATTTCTAGCTACACAAATATCACGATTCATTTTAAACCACAAATTTAAAAACTTTTTTTATTTTAAATTTTGTATCAAGTCAAAGAATCTAATACAAATTGAGACGAAGAAAGTACATAGATTTATAAAAGACTAGAAAAATCATTTCAAAAACGAAGTCAAATATATAGAAGGGGGCAATATGGTCAAATTAAATTAAAAAAAAGAACATTTTCAAGTGACATATAGTCCAAAATATTAATATTATTTATTTTGTGTCACTCAAATCTCAGATCAAAAACACAGCTAAAACACAACTCACACACACAGTCTCTCTTCTCTCTCTTAATCAGATTTTCTAGAGAGAGAAAAACAAATCCCCCAAGCATTTCTAGTGAGAGAAACTCACTATCATTTTGAACTTGAAACATCACTTTCTCTCTCTAAAATTATACAATCATATATACATATAATAACTTTTTTTGTGTGTATGTGAATTTGTCTGAGAAGAAATTTTGGTAAAGTTGAAACGGAGATGTCGGAGTTTTCCGGCGAGGGGAGTGTGACCGGAGTGTCGGAGTTTAGTTCCGGAGAGAACGGCGGTGGTGGTGGAGGTGGTGGCAATGTGCGTGAGACGACGCCGTTGACAGTGTCGGCGTCGTTTAAGGAAGGGAAAGGTTCAAGGAGGAAGACGGCGGTGATGAGGCCGAGCTTAGATGCGGATGAGTTCTTTAATCTTCTTCACGGTTCGGATCCGGTGAAATTGGAGCTTAATCGACTTGAGAATGAAGTCAGAGGTTAGTCATGGTAGCTGGATCCAATGGTGATTTGGTGTTAAAACGGTGTCGTTTTTTATGTGAATAGTGTTTTTTTGCCTTTTTGTGCAGATAAGGACCGGGAATTGACTGAAGCTCAAGCGGAGATCAAGGCACTGAAGTTGTCTGAGAGATTACGAGAAAAGGCTGTAGAAGAGGTTCTGCTTGTTTTCACTATTTGAATTTTTTTGGTTTTGTTACTGTTGAATGTTGTCTTTATAGCAAAATGCTAGCTTAGTTCGTGTAGAGATTGCAGAATGTGTGAAAGATAATTTATTTGATAATTGGGTCAGCTTTCGTGCAGCTCGATTAATTCCAGAGGATACATGTTCCATCAATGGAAGAAATTACTTAGTGATTTTTTTAGTTTCTGTGAGAATTTGGGATTTGAACCCGAGACCTCATAGTTTTCAACCTATGTCATTGATTAGTATGCCACACCCTTGGGTTGGGTTTTGTGAGAGATATTAAAAGGAAGTAGGAAGTTAAATTGTTTTTACACTTTTGAGCATCTTTCTTAATGAATGTAGTTGAAATTGTCCAACATTTGATACAATGTGTATCTATTGAGCAATTAAGTGTCAACAGATTTTTGAGATTGGCTATGTGAATTATCTCTTCTTGCTGTATTAAGTGGAGTTGTTTTTTCTTGAGCAGAGAGTCTATTGGAAATAGTCTCTTTACCTCTGAGGTAGGGGTAAGGTTTGTGTATACTTTATTCTCTCTAGATCTCACTTTGTGTGACTACATTGGGAGAATTGTAGGATTTTGATTGTTTTATTAGTAGGAAATAGATTGTGTGTTGGTGTTCATAAATCATAAGGTAAAAAAGAAATTTTAGGATTTGAATCACTCTGGACTCAGCTGTTTCCCTTATGAATTAATCTCCATATGTGTACTTCAATGTTGTAAGCCTTGAAGCGAGTCTCAAAAATGTGTTGAGCACTTCGCTTCACTTAATGTTCACTTTAGTAAGTCATCAATGTTCTAAGACATACTTTTCTTTGCCATTGAGCCTTTTCTGAAGGGGCGACACTAAACAATTGATATTTTATTTTATCATAATATATTTTTTAATTTCTTTATTTGTTATTCATTCCTATATTTATTTTTCTTGGACTAAACATATCTATATTTGTAGTTGTTTCTCCCTTTCCACCTTTTCTCATCAAGCTCACACATTGTTTGTGCTTTAAACTCCAACAGATTGTAGAACTTTTTTGCTTTTGATAACATGGGTACTTTGTCTTATTCCAAATTGATTTCAACAAAATCCTTTACAAATGTAATTTGTTGTTATTTAATTGATTATATGTTATATTCTTCTAATTTGAGAGTTAATTTGGACTCATTATTTTGAAGATTTTCCGTTTGCCATAAATGTGAATTGGAAGTACATGTGCAATATATAAAGATCTGGAACTGTTCTACAATCCATTTTTATAAATTTTTTTTGGGTGGGGTGGCGTGGGTATCCCCAAAAGAGAATTTTGTGACTTTCTCTTCCAAATCATGAGTGTTGAATACGGCTTGACGTTCATAATTGGAAACTGCAATCTAACCTTATTAGGTGATAGGCAAGGTCTAGATTATCACTGCAATTATGCTGTGCTCTGGGCAACAAGGTTCTAGTTTTAGTCTTGCCTTGTGAACCAAATCATGCATTTTGATTGACGAATACTACCGCTGATGATTGTAAAGCTAATCACCAGTGTTCAAGTGGAAAAACTGATGTAGATTTCTATTTTGTCCTAATTTTAGCTCACGGATGAGTTGTCAAGGGTCGACGAGAAGCTTAAGTTGACAGAATCTCTTTTAGAAAGCAAGGTACTAATGTGAACTCTTCTCGTCATTGGTTTTTTTCTTTGTGTTTTTAAAGCTTTCTATAACTGTTAATACTTTTCTTGCTTGGCAGAATCTTGAAATCAAGAAAATTAATGATGAGAAGAAAGCATCTATGGCAGCTCAATTTGCAGCAGAAGCCACTCTTAGAAGGGTCCATGCTGCACAAAAAGATGATGATATGCCGCCTATTGAAGCCATCCTTGCACCTTTGGAGGCTGAACTCAAACTTGCACGTCAGGAGGTGTGTGCATGTATTTGAAAACTGCCTGTGGTATGGTAAAAGCTCACCTTCATAGATTTTCTTATTCTTTCACATTCCTGCTGCGCAGATTGCGAAGTTGCAAGATGATAATAAAGCACTGGACCGTCTTACAAAGTCGAAGGAGGCAGCTTTACTTGATGCTGAGAGAACTGTGCAGTCAGCATTAGCAAAAGCTTCTATGGTGGATGACCTTCAGAACAAGAACCAAGAGCTGATGAAACAGATAGAAATATGCCAGGTATGTTGATCACAGGACTGGAGTTTTTGTTGATTTGAACATTGCAGCACTCTCTCCTTTTTAGTTTTTAGATAATCAATTCTCTTTTTACTAATCTTATTTCTATTACAAACATACGTCAGGAAGAAAATAAAATACTCGACAGAATGCATCGCCAAAAGGTTGCAGAGGTTGAAAAGCTCACCCAAACAGTACGTGAGCTTGAGGAGGCTGTTCTTGCTGGTGGTGCAGCTGCTAATGCTGTACGAGATTATCAACGGAAAGTTCAAGAAATGAATGTAATCTATTCTAGCTATACTTTTCTGAATTATACTCTAAAACAATTAGTATATGGACAAAATTAAGTGCACGCATGTTTATATTCATGTATTTTCCAGGAAGAAAGAAAAACTCTTGATCGGGAGCTGGCACGTGCCAAGGTAACAGCTAATAGGGTAGCAACTGTGGTTGCTAATGAGTGGAAAGATGCCAATGATAAAGTAATGCCTGTGAAACAATGGCTTGAAGAAAGGAGGTTTTTGCAGGTATAATGTTATCACTTGATCACTATGAGATAACATGCTTTGTTGTCTTGATAGAACTTCATGCTGTTTATGTTGTTTGATGAGCTCATATTGGTATTCCAAAATCTTATGCTACAGGGTGAGATGCAAACATTGCGTGATAAGCTCGCGGTCACTGAACGAGCTGCAAAATCAGAAGCCATGTTAAAAGTAATAATTCAGTCCAATATACGGGTGTACTTTAAAGCGACTGTTTCTATTTGGTTTTAACTTAGTCGTTCATTTTCCGCAGGAGAGATATCAGCTGAGGCTTAAGGTCCTTGAAGAGACATTAAGATCATCCAGCTCAGCTAGTCGCAGTACACCAGATGGTAGAAGTTCAAGTAATGGTCCTTCACGTCGGCAATCACTGGGAGGTGCTGAAAACATTTCCAAATTAACCTACAATGGCTTTTTACCGAAGAGATCACCATCATTTCAGCTTAGATCTTCTGGGTCCAGTACGGTGCTGAAGAATGCTAAAGGGACATCAAAGTCGTTTGATGGTGGCTCCAGGTCGTTGGACAGGGGCAAAAACCTTCTGAATGGTACAGGTCCAAATTTCAATAGCAGCAAGTCGTGTGATGGAACCAAAGACAATGAGACTGAGAATAGTTCCTGGAAAGCAAGTCAAGTTGAAAAAACAAATGACACAGAAGTAACAGAAAGAGAAGATACCATACCTGGAATATTATATGATTTGCTGCAAAAGGAAGTAATTGCTTTGAGGAAAGCAGGTCATGAGAAGGATCAAAGTCTTAAAGACAAGGATGACGCCATTGAGGTTAGATTGATTGCTCAACTATATTATGTCTTCGTTCCCTGATGATATTTCTGTATGATTGACTGTTGTCTTTGTAAATCAGATGTTAGCTAAGAAAGTAGAGACTTTAACGAAAGCCATGGAGGTTGAGGCTAAAAGAATGAGAAGGGAGGTTGCTGCCATGGAGAAGGAGGTGTCTGCCATGCGTATTGAGAAAGACCAAGAGAATAGGGCCAAACGATTTGGAAATTCGAAGGGTCCAGTGAGCAGTTCTCAGCTGCCTCCAGGAAGGTATGTCTTTAATTTTCATTTTAATGCAATTCCATGTTACAACCAATTATCTATAAAGCTGCATGTTATTCGTTATTCACAAATTAACTCTTGATATGCATGTGCACTTGCACCCCCCTTTTTCTGCTTGCCATCCGCCAAATGAATCTGTTAGAGAGTTTTCAACTGTAGGACATAATTTTACTTTATTTCTCAATTGGTCATTTTAACAATTCAATTGTGTAGCTACTACTTAGGAAAACAAACAAATGGAAATATAATTTTGGGGGTTGGTTGCGTATGACTGATATTGAACCTATCTTTTTTTTTTTGGTCCAATTGAATTGTGGTGAATTGGTTAATAATCTGGTCATTAACTTTTTATTTTAACTCATCCAAACTTGATCCAACATTCCAATTTGACATCATTACCGAAAATTTGCTTCTGTTTAATTGTATGGTTTTTGATTCCTGTGTTCCATCAACTCCGTTTTCTTACTTGAAATAACATTGTATTTGCAGAAATGTAGCTCGAAGTGGGTTAACACGCAACCAATAGCAATATGAAGAAACCCCAACTACTACAGCGCTGAGAAGATATTCTGCATAGACCTCCTGTATTCCTAGTCTACTTGACAACTCTACTATTTTCCACTAATGGTTTATTGTAAAATTGTAACAAGCATGCCAATGACTATGATCGAAGTCTATCCAAACACTGGAAAAGGCCGGTAGATGAAATGTGGTGTGCTTCTGACTTTGACTATGATCCCCTTCTGCTTTAGATATCAGCTGGAAAGGTACTCAGGTTATCAAAGTTGAGCGTAACTTTTTTCGCCAAACAGCTTGAGTGGCAGTGGTGGTGTGGTTGTATAGGTAGCTCTTGGCATTTACTTTGCTCTATACTCTCTTCTCAACTTGTCTGCAGTCTATATTTGTAATCTGCAACTTAATTGTGATGATATGGTATCGGTTCGTGTTTGTCTATATTCTTGTAATCAGAGAAGGATCATTGATTTTTTTGCCCCTTCTGATCTTTACTATCCAAGATACTTCAATCAGAGTATTTGTGTTATTTATGTGGATCTTTTAAACTGATTTAGTACTTATCTACCTCCTGATTCCTTGTAGTGACTCCAATTCTTGGCACTTCCACAAAGTGAGCAATACTGTAAGTGGATCAATTGGCTTTTCTCTTTTGTTAACTATGGTGTTCGTGTCTGTTTGTTTGTGTGCACCTTGACTAAATCTATGACGAATGAAATGCCTATTTGCTCTGTACTTCTTACCTTCCGTTTTCACCTTTACGATGTGATTTGAACTTGAGACATCGCGATTCTTGAAAGTGAAGTTGGCTTTTCTCTTTTGTTAACCATGGTATTCGAGTCTACTTGTCTGTGTGCATCTTGACTAAATTTATGACTAACTGTTTTTAAGATACAGAAATGTTGAACTTGAGACATCGTGATTCTTGAAAGTGAAGTTGGGGGTGGGGGTCCTAGGTTTTTGTTTGTTTTCTTAAAGGTGACTCCTAAAGGAATATGGAGTTGGTTGTGTAGAGCATAATCTTTGTCAGAGGAAGCACATGGTTATGGTTTTACTTGGTCAGAGAAAAAGGAAAATAAACCCATGTAGTAATGATGCTGAAATCACTTTTGTGTCAGTTTTCTTCACGCTATTTCATGTGCTGCCAATTCTCGAGTCCAATTAAGATATGATTGAAAAAACATTTCATAATTTTGCAGCAATTGGTCTTTTTAACTTTTTTTTTTAACCTTTTAGAAACTAACACAATTTTTTTTAAAAAAATTAAATTTATATCGAGATATAAAACAACATAGGGATAGAGAAATAGCTTCTGGAAGGCCTTTACTTCAAATGTATCCGCTCCAAGACATGATTTGTTGAATATTATAATAACATACTTAGTGAAATTTTACAATTGGGGCTGGCAGGGTGAAATGTACGCAGACCTAGCGACTACTTCATAGAGGTACAAAGACGATTTCTTAGGAGTCTTTATCGATTTGTTGAATATTGTGATTTAAGAAATAAAAAAATATTTGTTGTGATTATGTTTTATTTTTTATTATGGGAGGCTTAGGTTAAAGAGTAGGATAGAATAAGGGTAAAAGTGCAAATAACCTTTATATGTGGTACTGAAATTGCTTTATAATTTGAATAAAGATGGTTTCACTTTGGAGAATTATTTGCCATATCCAAAACAATGATTGATCATTTTAAAGGAACCGTCTGTAACGATTTGAGGAACGATTTTAATAGCCTCGACCTGAATCATTGGGGCTCTTTTTAATATGTAGGAGTCACTCAGTACGAATTAATGATTTTTATTATATTTTCAAATGTTTAGCTTATGAATTTTCTTGTTGTATGGTTTTTGGTATATGTTTTTTTGCAAAGCCTTTACGGAATCGTTTGTAATAAATTGGGAGGATTTTCAATAATTTTAATATGATCTACGAGGTTTTATTAGAATTTAGAGGTCATTCAATAAGAATTGAGTGATTTTTTTTTTGTTTTTTCTTGTGTTAGCTTATAGATTTTTTTGGATAGTATGACTTTTGATCAATTTCTTCTTGATATCCTTACAAAATTGTCCGTGATGATCTAGGAAAAAATTCTATTAGGCTTGGTTTGAACCGCGATGACTTTTCTAGCATTAGGGGTCACTCATGGAGTTAGGCAATTTTGTCAAATTTTGTGTATGTTCGTTCATGAATTTTTTTAGTGGTATGTCTTCTGGTTAATTTTTTTTGAAAAACCTTTATAGTTTGTTTATCATGATCTCGAAAAGAATTTCAATAGCCTCCGCAAAATTTATGAGGCTATGTTGAGTATTTAGGGGCCACACAATAGAAACTAGGTGATTTTTTTTTTGATTTTCATAGGTGTTAGCTAAAGAATTTATTGGTAGTGTGACTTTTGATCAATTTTTTAACGAAACCTTGACATAATTGTCCATGATAGCCTAAGGAAGAATTCACATATGCTCGGCCTGATCTATGAGGCTTTTAGATACTGGGGACACTAAAAAATAATTAGATATTTTTTTTTTCATTTTTTATATATGCTAGCTCATGAATTTTTTGATAGTATAATTTTTACTTAATTTTTTTCAAAATCTTTATAAAATCTGACTTGGAGAAGAATTTCAATAGCCTCGACTTGATCCATGGGAATTTTTTAATCATTTAGGAGCTATTCAATATGAATTAGGCAATTTTATCCATTTTCTAGGTGTGTTAGTCTATGAATTTTTTGGTGCTATAGCTTTTGATAATTATTTTTCTTGAAACCTTTACCGACTGTCCCTGATGAATTAGGGAAGAATTCTATAGTCTCGTCCTGATTTGCAGGGCTTTTTCTAGCATTAAGGGTTACTCAATAAACATTGTATGTTTTCTCTGTTTTTTTAACATTTAGGACAATTCAATATTAATTAGGTGATTTTTTCGATTTTTGATGTGTTAGCCTATAGATTTTAGTGGTATGACTTTCAATCAATTTTTTCTTGAAATCTTTACAGAATCTTCTGTGATGACTTGGGAAAGAATTTCAATGGCCTCTACCTGATCTGTGGGTTTCTTTTAGCATTTTGGTGCCACTCAAAAGGAATTAGATTATTTTCTTCATTTTTCGTGTGTGTTAGCCAATTGATTTTTTGGGTAGCATGAATGTCGGTCAATTTTTTCTTGAAAACTTTACAAATCTATTTGTGATGACTTTGAAAAGAATTCCAAAAGCCTCGGCCTGATCTGTGAGACATTTTTTAACATTTAGGGATCACTCAATAGAAATTAAGTGATTTTTTCTATTTTTCTTTTGTGTGTGTTAGCCCATGAATTATTTATTAGAATGACTTCCGATCAATTTTTTCTCAAAATCCTTATAAAATCATTTGCTATGACTTCAATAGCCTCGACTTGATCCGCGCGACTTTTTTACCATTTAGGACCACTCAACATGAATTATGTATTTTTCTTCATTTTTCATGTATGTTAGCACGTGAATTTTTTAATTATGATTTCTGCTTAATTTAATTTTGAAACATTTGTAGATCGATTTGTTATGACATGCAGAAGAATTCAAATAGCTTCAGCCTAATTTATAGAATTTTTTTAATATTTAGGGATCACTCAATAGAAATTATACAATTTTTTCTATTTTTTATGTGTGCATTAGCCCATTTATTTTTTAATAATATGACTTACGATTATTAATTAAATAATTCTTCTCTTGAATAAAACTATAGTCTAATAATTCAAAGAACTCAATTAAGATTTCAATTTGAACTTCATGTTTATTGGTTGATATATTCAAAGATATTAAAACTTATGTGTAATTTTTTTTAGTGATGCTTCTACGACCAATTATGCTCTTGAATAAACTAGTTATAAAAAATTATTTCTATAATTAATTCTTCTTTCGAATAAATGAGTTATATAATCTTTTTTGAGCTTAAATTAAAAAATAATTATAGATACTATAACAAAACTTCAAAAGAAAATATTTTGAGATATTAAAATCAAATTAGATCCAAATGAAAATAAATAAACAAAAAACCTTTGGATTCTCACTTGTGGACCTTTCTAGAAACCCTAAGAAATAATAATCATATAAGCCATTAAAATAGCATCAATAGCGATAGCCTCATGATATCCACCCTATGCTTTATGTTAGGATTATGGAATCAATTTCTCAAGTTAATATTCCCTCCATTCCATTTCAGATGCTATTGTTTGACTTGGTATGATGTTTAATAATTTTTTTTAAAAAAATTTATAGTCTAAAATCATTTTTTTTAATCAATCTCGGATGGAGCCAAAGTTTACTATTTTTTTGACTTTGGGGTATGATGGAATAAAACAAAACGACTCTTTAAACTATCTGCGCTTCTTTCAATTGTGAAGTAGCAGTTAGTCAATGTAACTTTCGACGCTCATCATGGG
>JAOTQJ010000001.1:330423-345930 GCA_025642045.1 Solanum sejunctum | reverse complement strand
TTTCCAAACTTCACCTTCTTAAAGCGTAGATTTTTTTCTCGAATCACGTCTTTTTCTCGTTCAAATCGGTAAGACCCTAGTAGTCTAGTTTGTTAGATATCTGAACTTTCACTAAAAAAACAAGAATCATTCGTAATCAGTATTAATAAAATCGTAAGACAAATAAAATTCTAAAATCGAACTCAATACTTTCCAAAAAACACTTTAAAATAGGAAAAAAAAAACAAGGTTCAAAATACATAGATTATAAAAGTTTTGACCAAACAAATTATAAAAACAAAAGTACAAACACTTATATGACTATATAACACATAATATATTTATATAATTATTTTGATTTTTCTTTTTAAAAGTTTGTATAAATTTAATTTATAAAACCGTTATTCTGGTTTTCTCCCATCACTTCTTCCCTAATTCCCCGCCCACTTTTCTCTTCCACATCAAAATTGGTTCATTCAAAATTAACTCCACATTTTCAAATCTCAATTTTGAATAAAATAAACTAAAATTTAAATAAAAATAAAATAAAAAGGGTGCATCAATGGCGACCCTCGAAAGCTTGATTGGATTGGTGAATCGAATTCAACGTGCTTGTACAATATTAGGAGATCATGGTGGTGAAGGAATGTCCCTTTGGGAAGCTCTTCCTACCGTGGCGGTTGTTGGTGGACAGGTAAGTATTCATTTATGGTTTCTTTTGTTTTTGGTATTTGTGTTGGGGTCCAACTAAATCTGGAAGTCCGCATGAAAGGAGACTCAGGCTAGAATCTAAAACGTCTGGTTAAGAATGAAGGCGTGCTTTTTCGTGTAATTTCGATATTACTCACGTTAATTTATGTTCATACGCGGAGTCAGGATTTAAATTTTATGGATTTGATGTTTCATGTTGGTGCTATCAGATAACAAATATTAGGCTTTTTTATTTTGAAATTATGTGTTTGTTTGATATTTTTTCAAACAAATACAATTTTTAGTATTTTCAAGTATATTTGTGCTCTGTGTCGGAAATGATGGGTCAAGTTCAGTGGCGGAGCCACATAGTAACAAGGGTGAAAAATTATACTATTTATATATTATAATAATAATTTTTTATGTGTATATAGTAGTTGTGAACCCTCTTTGATTAGTTTGTGCGTCTACTACTTAAAATTTTGGATCCCCATTAAAGAAAATCCTGGCTCCACCACTAATTAAGTTGAAGTCGTTTGTTTATCGTCTCCATCTGCCGCTATGAACAACTACATCTCAGTCCCAAGTATATTTTGCTTTAATCACATGATATATTCTTTTTACATAGAATGATAAATTTATCAACTGAATGACGGGTCAATAGAACTCAGTAGCTTTAGCCCAAAGCCGATAAATGTTTTGAAAATCCACTAAATATGTTTGTAACAAAGTAGCATAAATGGGTTCGATGGGAAGTGAGGGGTTATCAGAACTCAACAACAATATACCCCAGTGCCTCAAAAGGCTCCCGTTCATTGCGGGGTGAGGGAGGGTCGAATGTACGCAGCCTAACCCCTATGTTTAAAAACATAGAACGACTATTTTCTGATGACCCATGAGAAGCGTCGAAAGTTGCATTGACTAACTGCTACTTCACAAATGAAAAAAACGCAGACAGTTTAAAGAGCCATTTTGCTTTATATAAATTTCAAATCCTAGATACGCACGCTACTTCAGTTGGAATATGCAATATGAATCTCTACATTATAATAGCCAATTGATCATTCAATCTCTAACGAGTCCGAGATTTAGGGGCGGATACAGAGTTTATGTTGAGAATGCATTAAATATATGTACATATAATAACTTGTGAATTCATAGCATAAATGGGCTAGTGGTTTGGTGGCAAGCGAGGTCGATTTCAGAACACATAAACTTCAAATCCTGAATTGAAATATGCAATATAAATCTCGTCATTATAACAGTGTTACATTTTTTTTCGTGAAGATGTTTTATTTTCTGATTGTTGGATGTGATAATCAATCAGAGCTCTGGAAAATCATCGGTGTTGGAAAGTGTCGTAGGGAGAGATTTTCTGCCTCGTGGATCAGGTAATTATACTTTTTTTGGGGGGTGGGCGTGGTAATTGCAGTTTTATATGTGTTGAAAGTTTTCGAAAAATATCACAGTTTCATATAAACATTCAATAGATTTCAATGGAATAATATATAGATAAACACCTTAACTTAACCTCGACTAATAATTAAACACTTCAACTTTGAAAATGCACATATGAACACCTCAACTCGTACCTAGTGTATCTCATGGACACCCGACACAAACATGACATATAAATTTTGGAGGTGACTAATAGATGATCATTTTGTAAGTCAGAGTGTTCAAACTGAAACAGTGAGACAAGTTGAGGTGTGTGTATGAATCCTCTGTATACATTTTCACTGTCCTAGCGAGGGGTGCTTACCATCTGAACAACTCCCGTTTGTTTATCATTTCCCTTTATACTTGTTCTAATTTCACTTCTTCTTTTGAAATTTGGAAGGCATTGTCACGAGGAGGCCATTGGTTCTTCAACTCCATAAGACTGATGGAGGGGCTGAATATGCGGAGTTTCTACATGCTCCAAAAAGGAGGTTTTCCGAGTTTGGTTAGTTTGATATTATAAGAAACTTACTTTCTTTTATCATTGTTATGGATTCAATTAGACCTATAACGTAATGCTACATATGCTTATAGGTAGAGGTAAGGTCTGTGTATTCTATCCTTCTCAAATCCCGTTTGTAAAATTACACTGGATATCTTGTTGTGTCATGAAAGATGTAACTGACCCCTTTTTGGGAAAATGTGAGTAATTTGGAGCGAAAGTTTAGAGAAGCGTGTGATCAGGCTTGCAGCCACTCTTGCAATTTATAAAGAGATCACTTCCTTCATGTACACGTAAAGCACGTTAAGTGATAATTTTCTTTCATTAAACTAGGCGTATGTTACATTCTACACATATATAGGGTCAAAATAATCTTTTATGTATATAAAGTAGATGTTGAATCTTTTAGTTTCTTCGTGTATTTTTACCTCTTTATATTTTGAAGCCCCTTAGTGAGACGAGCGTCTTCCGCAAATAACCTCTCTATCTCTGTCAGGTAGTGGTAAGGTCTTTGTACATTTTATTCTCCCTAGACTCCACTTGTGGGATTCCACTGGATATCTTATTGTTGTTTATATTTTGAACCCCCTTAGTAAAAATTCTGATTCTATCTCTATTGTAAACATGAGGAATTTGAGGTGATATTTACGTGCAAGAATAACACAGTCATTCACCAAAATACAAACTTTCCATTTTTTGACATTCGATGTTTGTTAATGCAGCTGCTGTACGTCAAGAGATTGCGGATGAGACAGATCGTATAACAGGAAAGACCAAACAAATTTCAAATGTTCCAATTCACCTGAGTATTTTTTCTCCTAATGGTATGTGTTCTTCATCCTTTAGACCTTACTGCATCTTGCTTATGTCACATTTTCGCGTTCATTTTTGATTTACGGCTGTTTTTTGGTAGTCATGTTAGTTTTTAAGTCCATTTTGTTAGTTGGATCACTCTAGATAAGGAACTAAAGATGCTCGGAGTTACATTTAATAGACAAAAATAGATCAACTCCCCATAGAAAAGGGACAATTTCGGCTAAAAGCTCGTTCCACCTGATAGAATTTACTCCCTCTGTTCACTATTACTGTCACTGCTTCACTTTTCAAGGTCAGTTTGACTAAAGTTCAAATCTAAATTGAAGCAACTAAAATTTAATATTTGAAATCTAAAAGTTCAAAGCTAAATTGAAGCAGCTAAACTTTAATATTTGAAATCTAAACTTTAGATGGTTGAAAGCAACACAAAATATATCAGACGTTGCAATTCTTCTTATATTAATATGATGAAAAAATACATCTTAAAATGTTGGTCAAAGCTCATATAATTTGATCTCGATAAGTGAAATATTGACAAGTAAAAGTGAATGGAGCGAGTAATTAGCTTCAGTGCGTTATGTTGGTTATCTCCGATTTTCTTTTCTAAAGATTCTTTTGAACTAGTGTTTTTGTTACAGCACACCATTGTGAGTCGTATCGTTCTGTTCTTCCCTGTTCGATAATCTTTAATGACTATCAAGTGTATGTTTTGTCTTACAGTGGTAGATTTAACACTCATCGATCTTCCTGGATTGACGAAGGTTGCTGTAGGTGAGCACGAAATCACTATTTTCCTATAGGTATAGAAAAGAAGCCAATCTTCCTGTGCTGCTGCTGCTGTATTACTGATCTTGTTAATGAAATTGAAATATGTAGAGGGACAACCGGACAGCATTGTTGAAGATATTGAAATGATGGTCCGTTCTTATGTGGAAAAAGTAAGAATACGTTTAAGTTAGATATATATATATATATAGTAGATATCGAACCCCTTTTAGCATCTCCTAGTGAAAATTTTGGCTCCGGTACTGTCTGTAACAAGTCTTGACGTATTGCTTGTGCTAGCCCAATTGCATCATATTGGCGATTTCTCCTGCTAATCAAGATATTGCAACTTCTGATGCAATAAAGCTTGCAAGAGAAGTCGATCCTTCAGGTACTATAACGAGATATACTATTCATTTTGCAAAATGGGGTGACTAACATCGAGTTATTTGATTGTATATGTATGTATCCCATTTCGTATTTCAGGCGAAAGAACATTTGGAGTTATAACAAAACTTGATTTGATGGATCAGGGAACCAATGCCTTGGATGTATGATCATTTCCTTTTTCTGAAGTTGCTCAAATTATACTCCTCCGAGTCCAAAATAATTGATGTTTTAGTCTAGTGTAGTCCTGCAAGTAAGGATCTCGAGAGGATAGAGTGTACACAAACCTTATAGCTGCCTTGAGAAGCAGAGCCAAAGGATTCGTGAAACGTCAATTAGGTTGGACCGACTTTGAGAGGCTAAAAACATCAATTATTTTGGAACGGTGGAAGAACAAGAATTCTGATCCTTGCAAAACTTGCTGCTTATTTTTTAGGTACTTATTTTTAGTTTTATCGATGTTTAAGGTACTTGAGGGTCGAGCATACAAACTCCAACATCCATGGGTTGGAGTTGTCAACCGTTCACAGGCTGATATCAATAAGAGTGTCGATATGATGGCTGCTCGTCGGAAGGAGCAGGAATACTTCGAGACTAGTCCTGAATATGGACATCTTGCTCATAAAATGGGAGCTGAATATCTCGCAAAACTTTTATCTAAGGTTGGTTTTCCCTATTTAGCTTTCGAATATTTCCATATTTCATAAACAGACACTCAAATCTGGCTTCAAATGGCAAGTAAACACTCCAATTTTGAGCATGGACATCTAGTCACCTCAACTCGTCTCCAATGTATCAGTTGAAACTAGAACTTACAAAATGATCATCTTGACACCTCCAGAATTTATGTGTCACGTCAACGTTAGATGTCCACGGGTGTTTAGTTGTCAGTTGAGACCAAGTGGAGGTGTCTAGATGTGCATTGTTTGTTTACATAAAACCATTATTAACGTTTTGCCTTCTCGTTTTTGAATTTTTTAGCACTTGGAGACTGTGATCAGACAGAGAATACCGAGCATTATTGCACTAATAAACAAGTCGATCGATGAGCTTAACGCGGAGTTAGACCGAATTGGCCGACCTGTTGGTGCAGATGGAGGGGTAATGAACAGTATATGGTTAAGTATGAGACTAATGGTAACCTGGAGCTACTTGTCTTCTACATCAACTTGAAAGATTTCTTTCTTTCTACAGGCACAACTATACACAATCTTGGAAATGTGTCGTGCATTCGATCGAGTATTTAGGGAACATCTGGATGGAGGGTAATGCTTAACTTCTTTCATTCGTTCTCTCCGTTGCTCTTTGTTAGAAAAACGGTTAGTTTTGAGGGTGTAACGAGATTCTAACTGGTCGTTTAAGGAGTTTTAATTCAGTTTCTGATGTTGACATAATAGTTGTAAGACGTAAAACAAAAGCATAATACATAAATCTTCCCTTTTAGCTTCTCCTCAACTGGCAACTACACCCTCCAGCATTAGGTGTATAGAAGTAGGCGTTTAAACTATCTAAAAGTTGAATAAGTAGACACAAGCGTCCTATGTGGAGTCCTACGTGGCAATTCATGTTTTGTATGGCATTCTATGTATATTACGCCACGTAGGACATGTGTGTCTACTTGTTCAACTTTACACAAATTTAAGCGTCTACTTGTGTACACCAACGTTGGAGGGCATAGATGCCAGCTGAAACTAAGTTAAATGACACATTTATGTATTAGCCTAAAACAAACAACGACGATATTCCCAGTATAATCCCATAGATCCGAACCCCCTTATACTATTTATACATAGTAAAAATAATTTTTTATGTATATATAATAGATGTCGAACCCCCTTCGCTTAGTTGGTGTATCTACTTTTTAAAATTTTGAACCCCTAAGCGAAATTCTAGCTCCGCACTGACTGAGGAAGTCAATGATGGAGTTAGGATTCAGATACACCAACTAATTTGGGATTGAAGACGTAGTTCATTGGTCGAATCAGATCTTTTTCTATGAGAACCAGTTGACATGCTGCTGCTATTTCCTTTTTCTCAGGAGGCCAGGTGGTGATAGAATATATGGTGTCTTTGATCATCAGCTACCAGCAGCTCTTAAGAAGCTTCCGTTTGATCGTCATCTTTCAACGAGTAATGTGAAAAAGGTTATTTCCGAGGCAGATGGATATCAGCCTCACTTAATTGCTCCTGAACAAGGTTACAGAAGACTAATCGATGGATCTCTTGGCTTCTTCAAAGGCCCCGCTGAAGCCTCAGTTGATGCAGTAAAGTTCTTCTCCGTTTTAAATGTTTGTCTCGTTAAGTGCTATCTGTTGTTGACATTATTCAAAGCTTCATCAAATTCCCCTACTTCTATCAATTAGGTAGTTCAAACGTTATGTAATACCAAAACATACCCAGTATAGTCCTACAATGTCGGATATGTGATAGGTAGATTGTACGCCGATTTTACCTGTACCTCATAGGTGGATAAGTTGTTTCCCATAGACCCTCAACTCAAAGAAAGTAGTCCAGAAAGAAGTAAATGAAAGTGAAAGCACATAAGCAAGCATTTTGAGCTACAACAAAACAATACGATAGTCGAAGTACAAGAAATAACAAAACTGTCCACACACACATAATTTTCTCTTTATAGAAGACGATAGATACTTGATTCAACATGTTTAATTTATGTTTCTATCGCAGCCTGCACTTATGAAAGCGAAATTATTTATTTACAGGTGCATTCCATTCTGAAAGAACTTGTGAGGAAGTCACTTGCAGAAACACAGGTATAGGAGAGAGTCTTCTTGTAAACGTTGCTCCGATGAGTGGAATTATAACGTTGCTCCGATGAGTGGAATTATGTTGTTCTTCCCACATGATTACCTGTTTATCAATGGGACGCGAGAGTATGATCATTTTGACTTCTTCTTCAAATATTTAACCCAAAAATATACTCCTCTGTTCAATTTATTTGTCTTACTTTTCTTTTTACTCTGTTTAAAAAAGAATGCAGAATGCTTAAAAATCGTGACACTTACTCTCTCCGTTTCAATCTGTTTGTCATACTTTACTTTTCAATCTGTTTAAAAACGAATGTCTCTTTGGCAACTCTTTATTCCAACTTTCCACGTTGACATATTTAAGACTATATATCTTTAGTTTAAGATCACGAGATTTTAAAAGTTTTCTTACTTTCTTAAATTTCGTGCCAAGTAAAAGTCAGATAACCAAATTGAAATGGAGGGAGTACTTGTTAATTATTCGATTTGTGTTTATGTTAACTAAGAATCTAAAGGGTAGTTTCTAAAATTGCATCTTTTCTTGGTAAAATGGCTCAAGCATGGAGGTACATTCAAGATATAACGATAATAATTCTAACGTCGAATCCATATGCAGGAATTGAAACGTTTTCCGTCACTTCAAGCTGATATTGCAGCAGCAGCGAATGATGCTCTTGACAGATTTCGTGATGAAAGTCGAAGGACAGTTTCACGGTTGGTAGAGATGGAGTCTTCTTACCTGACAGTTGAATTCTTTAGGAAGCTTCAGACAGAACAAGAAAAACTACCCGCAAATCAAGCACAAGCAAAGGAGCAGGCGAAGGAACAAGCAGCTTCAAATGTAGACCGGTATTCAGATAATCATCTGAGGAGAATCGGCAAGTATCAGATTCACTTGAATGCTTTATTCAATCAATATACTTTTTTGTGAAATGAAATACGTTTAATGAAACGTTTTCTATTGGCATAATACTTGAACAAAAACTCAAAGTTGGCCTCAGCTGACAAATAAGCATTCTTTACTTTGAGTATGCACATCTAGACACCTCAACTCGTCTCCATTGTGTCAGTTGAACGCTCCTACATACAAAAATGATCACCTTGACACCTCCAAAATTTATGTACCACGAGATACAATGGGAACGAAGTAGAGTGTTGAGACCAAGTTGAGGTATCAAGATGCACACTCTTAAAGTTGGAGTGCTTACTTGCCAGCTGAGGTCGAGTTTGAGTGTTTCGTTTATGTATTGTGAAATAGATAAATGCCACTTATGGAAATTACGTCTAAAGTTTGTTGCTTTATATGCAACAGGATCAAATGTATCTGCTTATATAAACATGGTCTGTGAAACCTTGAGGAATTCTATTCCTAAGGCAGTTGTCTTTTGCCAAGTTAGAGAAGCAAAGAGGGCGTTGTTAAATCAGTTCTATTCGCAAATCGGAAGAAGAGAGGTAAAGTATTCTAGACCACTTGTTTCCTCTTTCTCCTCGTAGAGTAAGAGGCTGTTTGGATTGACTTATTTTAGGTGTTTTCATGTCTAAATAACTCTGAGATGTTGCATGAGAAAACCTTAGCCCACAGAGGGAAAGGAGTTTGTTGGATCGGGGGAGAGCTAGGGGGTTCATCTGAATCCCTTTGGGGGAAAATTACATTGCAAATATGCAATAGATATTGAATTCTCTTTAACTTCTTCATATGTTTAACTTTCAAAATCTTGAATCCCTTAGTAAATATCCTAACTCCATCATTGTTTGATCGATATTTGACATTTTTATGTAACAAAATGTCGTATTCTCTATGAACATACAGAAGGAGGAGCTCGGGAAAATGCTGGACGAGGATCCCACTCTCATGGGAAAGAGAGAGGCCATAGCGAAGAGGCTTGAGCTATATAAGTCGGCCAGAGATGAGATTGATGCAGTTGCATGGAAATGACGAAATTCCTTTGTTTACTCAGAAATACAAAATAGAGTATCTGGAGAAAAAAAAAAGTTCTCATATTGCGGATAGAGTATAAAATAAAGTGGTAGGAAGTACGAGTAAGGTCTGCATACTTTGGTTATATTCTTTCATTCTTTGTAATTTTAAGGCATTAATTAGTCCAATTTTGCTTCTGTTGATGAGCAGTATCACATGTCATTATGTTATATGTGGATTTGAGACAGCCTCGCTACCCTCAGGAGGTACGAGTAAGGTCTGCATATAGTCTAACCCCTTCGGATCACACCTGTAGAATTACACCCAGTAGGTTGTTGTTTACTTGGGTGAAGCGAGTTGAGCTGAAATGAGCTAAATATTTAGTCATAACCAAACCTTTGCCACCCCTAATTGGGAAAATTTTCAAGAAATACCGGGTCAAAATGCATCTGGAAGTCTCTGCCATCCAATGAAGGATCATTCTGGACAAATTTCGACGTTCCTGAGCTGACCGCGCCATCAAAATTCCCTTTTGAGCACGTTTCCGTAGGTTATCACTGAAATTGAATTAGTTTTACAAATCATCAATTAAATCCACACTGGAACCCCAAGTCTTGGGCCAACTATGCTCCTAGCCTAATTTGGCCGTTTCGAAACTAATGGAACCGTCAAAATTCCACTCCAAGGCTGTTTACTAGGACTTTACCAGAAAATTTATTTTAAAGTTATAATTCCTCGTTTAACTTGAAAAACAGAATAAATCTCAAACGATTCACCCAACCACCACACTAACAGTACCCACAAGTCAAAAATGGCCCGAGATCACTATGCGCATGCTCAAATTGGTAATATAATAGTGGAATCACTGAAATGACCTGGAGAAATTATCTAGGCAAAAGTGTAATGTACAAATAATAATAAGACTCATAAATTAGTGAACAGAATACATAGATACAAAGCAAAAGGCATAAACATATTCCACAGTCACCAAATGGACTACAAACAGCAAGATCAAAAGCTTATTTACACAAGCTGCATAAGGTACTCGAATCTACGGGCAAGTGTATTCCAGTGTCTACAAAGTGGAACCGTTCTTGAAGAAAATGCAAAGTTACTCCAAAATATATATAACAATTCTGCGTGAATTTAACCAACCAGATCATGCATCAGAATCTTGCTTGCTTGCTAAGCACAATTCATACAATTCGTTCAGAATCCATTCTTCCCCAGTATGGCCTCCAAGGACCAAGACTCGTGTTCCTCCAACCACGCATGTGCTATGACCCCAAGCATACTTTGGAGGCTGGCCAGGTGCATTGAGAGTCCTCCATAACGGTTTGTCCTCTGAAGGATCTAGTAGAAATAGTTGTGAAGGAGAGTGCAGTCCAGCAATTGAACCTCCAAAAATGATAATACGACCACAAGGCATGGTTACAGCCACGTGATCAAGTCTAGGAGGAGGAACTACAGCATTTTGACTTCCTACTCCTGTGAACGCCCCACACTCGAGTTGCCTCCATTGTGGCCTTTCGTCCTCCAAATCAATAGTGTATGATTCACCTGATCTTAAGCGCAAGTGACCACTTTTGGCAAGACCACCAAACATTAGAATTTTTGTCTTCCCATAAGCTGAGAGTGAGTGTCCCAATCTAGATGGAGGAGCCCACGTAGTTGGAATTTCTCTCCAGGTAGGTTTGTCATTGGTGAGATCCAACAAATATGTGTCACTGAGAAGTACTCCAGCATCTGTGCATCCACCTGAAACAACTAACTTTGAGCCTTCCATCGTGCACGAGCTGTGCCAAGACCTAGGAAGGGGGGGTGTTCCACCGGATACTTCTTTCCATGTAGGCTGTTTAGCATCTAAATCAAGAACGAACACGTCATTAAGCAATCCCTGCCTCCCACATCCACCAAACACCACCAACCAGGAACCATTAAGACATGAGAGAGTATGGCCCCAACGTCCCGGTGGAGATGATTTGACACTCACTCGTCGCCACTCTGGATTAGCAGCATCAAGATTGAGAACAAACGTGTCATCCATTGGTTGCATATTAACACCTTCCCCTCCAAATAACACTAGCCTGTTCCCTGCAGCACATGCACTGAAGTTGCAACGTGAAGGTTCTACAGCCCCTCTAACTGTCAGTTTCTTCCAACAAACTGCTTCAAGAGTAGTTAGCTCCCTAGCCAGACGCCCCCAAGCTAACTTCTTTGTCATGTGTTCCAGCACGCCTGTAACATCAGCTCCCCATGCATTTTGACAGACCATTTTTCTCACATGCTCATTTTTCGTCAATTGGCGTATCCTTCTACAAACAGAACCAATGGATGCAACATCCCTTGGTGTCAATCGAGATAAAATGTTGTGAGCAAGAACTTCATCAGAGAGCTGAAGAATGCCACATATTTCACGGTGCTGACAATGTAATAAATTACCGCTTTTAATGGAGTATTCACTGGACTCGTCGCAGTGAGGCGGGCAAGTTTCTTTGAAAACTGGATATGACACAGTATTCAGGTCAATTTTTGCTTCAGAAAACATTTGAATCCCTATAATATGGGTCACTGTGCCATCATCACTATGTATCGGTGCCAGCCTTAGCCTGTTCACCATAGGTGTACCGTCTTTTCTAAAGTTGAGAAGCTCCCCCTGGAAATCAATACCTTCTTCAAGACATCTTCTGATCTCAGAAACAACAACAGGATCCACCAAAGGATGCCGCCTTTGAGCGCGTGGATCTCTAAATTGTAAAAACCGACTGAAAATAATTCAGTGAAAATGTCAACATTCCTCAAATAGTAATGAAACAATACCAACAATGAAAATGATGCTAGTCTACAGGACAATCATAATAATAGTAACGATAAGTTATAGTTGTGTATCTGCTTGCATAACTGAACAAGTTTCGATGGAGTGGTAACTATATTTTGAAATCAGATCCTATTCATTATTTCTTCTTAAAATAAATACATTTTAATTAAAGCAAAAGGAAATACAAGTCATCCGCAAATCCCTTGAAACAGCTTCAATTCAAGTGCCACTCTGACACAGAACTTTCTTTATGTCACATAGTTTTGAAGACGCTTTCTCATCCTTTTAAATACATAAAAAGGCGTAGACTTGTAATCTTTCTTTACCCTAAATTCCAGTGTTTAAGCCATTATGAGCTTTATTTTCAACTCTAGCTTATCCCTTGAGAAACATGATCATAAAAGCACTAGAAATTCGAGTAAAGCACCTAACACAACCCACTAACGGTTCGAGTTGCTACGGTATTTGCAACTTCTTAGTACAACGAGATTTTCACAAAAAGGTGACCGTTTTACTATTGTTGTAGTCTGAGCTCTCACAATAGCAAAATTCAATTCTTAGGATTGTTATTCTGATCATAGATACGAGAGTTTTTCATCTTAACTTAGTTGAAGATGCAGCTGTGTTTCATTTATACTGTGTTCAGTAGAATTACTTTACTTACCCCTACCTTTTGTTGGATCTTGTGTTTTTGGTCTGAAGGTGATTTGGTACTGTTAAAGAGCAAGAATAAAATATCATTGCTAGATTTAGTGCAGAAGCAAAATTCTCACCATTTGCATTTCCAACACCTACATTTTGTTCAAGTACAATCTAAATCGCCAAAATTAGATCTAATATACAGTTAAAAATAAGCTCAGATCAGCTAATTTTTTTGATACACCGTGGTGTCTAAACCAACTTGCACACATCTCAACTAATTCTACGATATACTTGTCAATTCCCACCAAGGGCGATATCAAGTAATTCTATCCACAAAGGCTAGGACAAATGGAAAAAAGAAACAAAATCTTCACCATTCGCATTTCCATCCCCTACATTTTGGACAAGTACAATCGCCAAAATTTAGTTCCACTTTACAGTTAAATAAACTCAAATCATCTCATTTTTTGATAATAGTGGTGCCTAGAGCAGCTTGCGCACATATAAACTAGTTCTACTGGATACCTGTCAACTCACATCAATAAAAGTTCCACCAAGACTAGGACAAATAAAAAAATCCCCAAAAATTTTAGTTCCACTATGCAGTCGAACTCAAATCCTCTCATTTTTTGATAACCATGGTGTCTGGACCAACTTGTGCATATCTCAACTACTCCTACCAAATACCTGTCAACTCCCACCAACAAATGATCTATCATCCACCAAGGCTCGAACAAATGAAAAAGGAAAAGCTAATTTTTCACCATTTTCATTTCCAACCCCTACATTTTGTTCAAGTACAATCTAAAACGCCAAAATTAGTTCCAATATATAGTTAAAATAAACTCAAATCAGCTCATTTTTTCCCGATAACCATTGTGTCCGGACCACCTTGCACACATCTCAACTTATTCTACCAAGATACCTATCAACTTCCACCATCATCTTCTTCCATAATGCTACGGAACAATAGTATCATTGGGTTGATACATGAATCACCTAAACGACAGATGAAAAAACAGAAGCAAAACTCCAACCATTTGCATTTCCAACTAAATTGTGAAAATTAGTTCCAATATATAGTTAAAGCAAACTCAAAGTAGCTCATTTTTTTCAATAACCATGGTGCCTGGTCTAGTTCTACCAGATACCTCTCAACTCCAAACCAGCAACACAACAAAAGCTAGAAATCGAACCCTAAAACTCATTAACCACTACACCACACCCATATTACAGCTCAGATCGGCGAATTTACACAAAATCCCTAACAATTTCATACTTACTACATTCACACAACACAAAAAATTTGCAAAAAATTACCAAATAAATAAATAAATTAAAATTACCAGTTACGACCGAGGACTTCATCAGCACGATAACCAGTAGAGATTTCAAACACTGAATTCACATATATGACCGGAAGATCAGGATCTAATGCATCGGAAACGACGATTGAAGACGGCGTCGTTAAAGGATAAAAAAATCCAACTGGTTGTTGTGAAGCAACTTCAATATTTTCCTTTTCTATGTCTTCATCTTCATCATCTTCTTCTTCATCATAGTCAATTCCTTCTTCATCTTCTTCTTCGTCATAGTCAATTCCTTCTTCATCTTCATCTTCCATGTTTATGCATTTCAATCTTTTTCCTCTTCCTCTGTTCTCTTCTTCATCATCCATTTTCTTCACACCCATTTTTTTTCTTTTTCTTTTGGGTTTGTTTTTTTATTTTCTATTTTTTGGACAAACAAAAATATCTGGTGTAGCTAGAGATATGTTGTAGATATTTTTGTAAAGGTGTGTTAGAGAAATGGACATGAAGTTGAACTTATTTACACAAATGCCTCTATTTGATAAAAAAAAAAAAACAAATACAATCTTTATTTCTTTCATCTAAAAAAGAATTACCTATTTTGATTTGACATTAGATACTTTTTATGAGATTTATGGACGTTAATTTTATGAGATAGTGATAAGTTCTGCATATAATTTACCCTTCTCAAACCTTACTTGTGAGATTTCATTGGGCATGTGTTATTATCCAATAGTAAGAAAGTCTTTAAAAAAATCTTTTTTATGTACAATGGAACCACCGTTGGTCATATTGCTCGTTGTGAGAAATCAAAGAAGTTATACAGGGGTTTTCTCAGGCTTATTCTTATGATATCGAATTCTACGATACCGTGGAACTTCGGAACTCTGTGATTCAGCTAAGTTTATGGTTTTGAAATTTATACGTGAATCAAGATTGATAAAAGAAAATTTTACAATCACCGACTCAAACCCCATTATTGAATCCTACTCAGCGAAATATGGAGATACTTAAGGCAGCAAGGAGTTTAAAAAAAGAAAATAGAATCAATCTTGTAGTTCAAAATTAAAGTTATATTAAATGTATCAAAATACCTTTGAACTCATAATTTTTTTTCTAGCTTTTAATACAATAATTATTATTACTTTTTAAAAATTCATAAAATTATAGCTATGTTTTGTAATCACTTTTTAAACTAAAGCTATATTAGATGAAACATAAATCATGGATTAATTAAGTTGTCTCGAAAACTTTTTTATAGAGGAATTTCATGTAAATATCATGGAATAACATTTGATCATGAATATTTCGTAACTATTTCAAAAATGAAAAGTTTGATGTTGGAATTTGGCCCAAGTTGATCAAACTTGACAACTACAACTTATTCAAAGTTGGCAACCAACTTATTCAAAATTGGCAGCCAACTTATTCAAAGTTGGCAATGCAAATTAATTCCAATTTGCATTTGAAAGTTG
>JAOTQJ010000001.1:287953-319377 GCA_025642045.1 Solanum sejunctum | reverse complement strand
TTAGCCGGCTACACTAATTCGCGACCTCCACTTTTGTCTATCTAAGGTCATGTCCTCAGTGAGGTCGAGTTCTGCCAAGTGTTTGGCCAAGTATCTTGGAGAAAGTAAGTGTTAGTAGTGAATAAAGATGGCAAAATAAGTTCAAACATAAGCAATTCATCCATCTCGCTTATAATTTTATGTGTTGGGTTCAGTATGATTTAGAATTAGGCTAATTTTTAACCAATACAATTTAACCTATTATAAAATAATTCTGAGCTAAGCCCAATAAGATTCTCATTTCAGCCTAATGTATCATTTGTTTTGTATGTTTAATGCCAGTCTTAAATAAGCGGGTTAAATTGGGCGAGTCATGATTTAACTCGATATTTAATGCAGCCCATTTAAACTTTCCAATTTCACCCAACCTGCCCATTTGACACCTCTAGTAGTGAGTAATAGAATTTTTTTTCAAAACTTCCCCACAAAGTACTTGTTAGAAGCACTTTTAGAAAGCTCGACCAAATACTAATCGCCGTTCTAACCTAATTTTTAAATTTATTAGTCAAACACAAATGATTCTCACAAAAAGTACTATTAAAAAACATATTTTAGAGTAAGTTATTTTAGAAGCTTGACCAAAGAGGTAGCACTCATTATATTGCATTGTGATGTTCTTGTTCTTGGTTACTCCATGACTGCTTATCTTGTTTTTTGTTTTTTTGATAAGAAATATTCTGGTTGGTTGCCTCAATGATACCTTTTCATATTTTATTGTCTTGCTAATGGGCCATTGGACAACAAGTCTTTTATTTAAAACAATCTTGTAGTTAGTTGTTACTTTCTTGTACTTTGACTTCTTTTCGTTGGGCGATCACTTGATACGTGGATTTTTTTCATAATAGCTACTTTCACAAAGTTACTGTGAAATTTGAAACTCCATGACGATATTTATTTTTCAAAATTATGACCAAAAAGTAATCAGTGGACGCTATTTCTAACTTGATACCTGCTACCTCCTCTCAAACGGAATCTCCAGCAGGAAAATAGTATTCTTTCAAGCACTTAAAAAATAATTAATCCTTGTGACCCATAATATATTATTAAAAGGGGATATTATGTGTGATTGTGATTGATTATGTTTATTTAATTATAAGCTGCTTTTGTGGAGCAGCTGTGAGGACACACACTGCGAACTAATACTCTTTTCGTTCACTTTTAGTTATTACTGTTTCACTTATCGAGGTTAAACTATGTGAATTTTGACCAACATTTTAAGATGTATTTTTTTATCATATTAATATGAGAAGGATTGAAACTTATAGCATTTTTTGTATAATTTTCAACCATGTAAATTTTAGATTTCAAATGTTAAATTTAACTACTTCAATTTAGCTTTGAAGTTTAGTGAAGTTGATCTCGAAAACGAAACAGTAACAAGGAAAAGTAAACAATATCTAAAATAAAAGAACTGATCCATAATATTGGATATCTGCAAGTAGAGGTGGCAAATGGACGGAATTAGTCAAACTTGAGTTGATGAATGCAAGTCAAATTAATAAACGGGTCATGATCCGATCAGAATAAGTTTGTTTGGATCATTTAGGTTGCTCAAGATTGTCAAATGACAGGTTTAAACCTTAACATGTGTTGCTTGTCGCCTTCTCTACTTTCTTACATTTTCCTAAATTTGTGTCCTAACTTTTCCAATTTAGTAGGTTAGTTAAACACTACCTTATCAACACTGATAATGAAGTTTGAAAGGGCCAAAGCCCGAATGCTCCCGGAAACAACCTCTCAATCTCTATGAGGTAGTGGTAAGGTCTGCGTACATTTTACCATCCCCAGACCCTACTTGTAGGATTCCGCCGGGTATGTTATTGTTATTGAAAGGCCTGAATGCTCAATATAGTTGTCTAGCTGTGTGATTCTGTTGGCTTATTCTGGCATGCAATAAAACGATATTTCTTGCTATCTACATAAAATGTTCTGTAGCTGTTTTTTATTTTATGTCAGTACTTAAAACACTATATTCTCTGTTAACTTCCTACTTGGTGAAATAACAGTAAATAACGGATATGAGAACCTCTTGAACTCCAAGAAATACTGTTTTGAATTATTAAGGATCACTCGTTAATGCATTTAAACGAAAAAACAGCAACAATCTACTGTGTTTATCAAGTTGTAGTCTGGTAAATGATTCATTTACTGTATCTCGTTCTCTCATATTCACCTTATCTCTGGTAATATAAACAGATCTTTTTCTTGGTAGTGACTAGTAAGGGGATTTCTTGAATAAATCCTTCTCAATTTTTCCTTCTTTCTGTAGGATGCTAATGATTACTCTTTGCGATAAAGTTAGTATTGACACATTCGCCTCTTATGCAGAATTCGTGGTTCATCTACTAGACAAAACAATTGCAAGGTATCATTTTTCATTCAAACATTTTGCTCTTTGACCATTTGGAAAAATGCACATGAAGGACTACTTTTAACTTCGTATATTGACTTTGCTTTGCATAGATCAAAAGGTCTGTTCTGAGAAAATTCTTATAGAATGGAGAGATTTGTACTGATATTCCTGTATAGCCACAGAGAGAGAGAGAGAGAGAAACGGGGTTGGGGGCGGGAGAGACATAGGATGTTCTGGATGGGAGTGGTGAAGGGAACTTAACTAGAAAGTTTGTGCACTCAAAATATTTTACGTTTGTTTCCTCTTTTGTAATTGCTTGTGATTAGAGAGAAATGGATACGTATGTTTGACTAGAATATTGTACAAACAAACTTGTTATGGTGGTGCTTTGTTTGGACATTATGTTCCTACTATTCTCAAAGCTGGTATACAGCTCAGGAGATTGTGATTTGTGTGTGCGCTTATTTGGGATTACTCGATTCTTTTACATGCTACTTTTCTATTTTGTTGTTTTAGTCGCTCTGATACCTGTCTATTCAATGAGGATTGGAGTAATCATGGAAACCTTATTATGTTGCTTATCCAAGAAATGATGATAATGACAAATTTCTTAGGGGTTGTTTGGTAAGGTGAATAGGAATTATGCTGAATAGAGTGTATTTAGTAATGCTAGTATTTGTTATGCGGAGTTTATTTCCTGTGCATTATTTGGTTTAGTGTATTAAAAATAGCACGCATTGCATAATTTCTAAAATAAATTATTTTACAAAAATATCCTCTACTAATACGGTGGAGAGGATGTGGAAAAAATTTTGAGCGGCAATTGTGTCTTTAAACGTTAATGTATGTATTAAAAACTCTTGTATGACTAATACCACGATTTGCCATGTATTAGTTGTACATAACATATTACAAAACATTAGTTATACGTAGGTTGAAAAAGTATAGCAAACAAGGTATTAGTAAATAGTAGTGCACTGCATCCTACCAAACGACCCCTTAGTGAGGTAAATGCTATCTAAACAAGAGGACTGCTCTAAGGTGCAGACCTCCTTGTGTATGGAGAGTCAAAATGATATTTAAAAAGGGATTGAAACGTAAAGAAAGTGCAGAGGAATTATATTTCTACTGGTTATCTGATGCAATAGACACCTATTGTATAATGTAACCTGGAAAAAATTATCTTTTGGAGGTTTCTTGCAGCTATTCGTCTCTCAAAATATGTTTTTTGCACCAAGAATCATGGTTTTGTTTCTAACTCGGACCTCTTTTGTGTTTGTTTCAGTTCGTTCAAAGGTAGAGAAATAGGAAATGAGAAACTTATTGGAATCCTTGATCTCAAGAATATTACTTATAGCAATGTCGATGCTCGTGGATTGATCACTGGTTTTCAGTTTTTACAGGTATCCCTTTTGCCTTTCTGTAGTCTGCAAACCATTACAATAGAGACTCTCGTCACCAGTGTTATCTAAAGATACATAATTCTAGTACCATGGACAACGTTATACGTCTCTTGTCAGCTATAATACAGTTCAAAGAGTCAATAGTAATGGCTTAGTAGAACAACTCACTAGATTATGTATGTAGCTGGTATTGAGCTCTCACATTTGAGCTATAGTTACGTCTTTGGTTTGCTTGCACTTTGAGGCGATATTGCTTGGACTGACGGACTCTTCACTATGCTTTTTTGGAGAATCTGACGTGGTTGTGACAATATTTTTGGAGGGTCTTGAGCAATATAGATATGAGGTGCCATTGATGTAACAAAATAGTTTGAATATGCTCCACTATGATAAAATCTCCAAAAAATTTTCACCCTCTTAAGCTCTTGAATCTTGATTTAGACAAATTAGGATCAATCCATGTTGCTCGGACTTTCTAAAGATGATGTTGTACCTGTCTCAGAACCTCCAAAAATGCACTACTTTTTGATGTCCAGTTGATGACATTTTTGAAGAGTCCGAGCACACAGGAATGCTAATATGTTACTAATATTACCAGTGTATATTAATGCTGCTAGTTTCATCTCACTCATTTTCTTTCTACACAGGCGTATTACCCTGAGCGCTTAGCGACTTGTTACCTTTTACACATGCCACAATTCTTTGTCACTGTATGGCGATTTGTTTGTCGCTTCCTAGAAAAAGCAACTCAAGAGAAGGTACGTCCGTGTGCAGAATGGTCCATCTAACAACGTTGCATTTAACAAAAATGCATGTTTCAACGAATAGTCTTCAACACTCGATTATCTTCTGCAGACTCGATCATTTTTCTGAAACTCTCCGAATGTTTCTAATATGAAAACACTGTACAGATTAGGATTGTTACAAGTGAAGAACATACGGAAGAGTTCATCCGAGAGGTCGGTGAAGACGTCTTACCGGAGGAATATGGAGGGCGCGCTAAACTTGTACTTCTGCAGGATGTTGCTGTGAACTACTAACACAAAGCAAAGGAATAGTTGAAACGTGAAATAAGATGAAGAAGAATAGATTCATAGACATACTATTTATGTTATTAGGGGGTTGTTCCGTAGAGCGTATCGGAGAAAATAATCTTTATTTGGTACACTTTTTCAATTTATGTATAACTAATGCTTACATTACTAATACAAACTTGGCGTTCCTCCATTCTCTCTATTTTGAATCTTGATTTTCTTCAAAATCAATAAAGAAGAAAGACAAATTTAACTACAATTCATAAAGAATTGAACTTTAATTTAATGGGGTTGGTAAGAAACTAAGATTTATTTAGAAAAGGTTTTTGGGTTTTTGATAATGGTGGTGGTGATATTTGGTGGTGGGTGACGAAGAAGAAAAAGAATTGAAGGTGATATAATAATGTGAAAAATAAAGAATTGATATCGAAAATGATCGGACATGTGAAATGGGTGAGTTTAGCAATGAAGAAGTTATAATTATTAGATAATTTTATAATTAATTAGTATAAATATAGTTAACAGAAGAAAAGTTAATTAATAAAGAAAACAAAATAAAAAATATATAAAATATTATAATTTTCGATATGACGCTTGTGTGGCAGCACTATAATACACCACATCCTATGAGAGTAGTACACATCTCAAAGGTAAATAAATTCACTTTTAAATAATAATGATGTATAATAAATAGTCATAATAATTTATTCATGCAACTAACTTCTTGGGGAATTTATGCTAAAAATAAGTAATCATTCTAATTTTTGCTAGAAAGATGCATACTATATAGGAAAATATTATTTGTATTGTGTGAAATGATTATATTAAAGAATAATTAATTATTAATATTATTAACTAGTGATTTTTTAAAAAATAAAATTATGTGTATTTGAAAGTTTGTATTATTTATAAAAGAATATAGAAATGTGCTATTTATCAATGTAGCGCTTTAGAATATTCTAATATATTATTTACGTACTATATTTTTCTTTTTGGTAAGGTTGTATAAAAATTAAAAAAAATTTGAATACCTTTCCCAACTATGAGCAAAAAAATACAACTTATAATAAAGTAATATAAGGTTGTTTTAAAATATTTCAATCGATAAAATTAAATATCTATAGTTGCTTTGCATTGAACATAATAATATAGTCACTAATATAAAAAATAATATTAAATTCTATATCAAATTAAATAATATTAATATAATATAAAATGGAGGGAACAATACATATATTAAATTCTTATCAAAAGAAGTTGATCAGAATTTTTTTAAAAAAATGATCTTGTTGTCTTGAGATCTGGCTGCATCATTTAATTTTAATAATCTCAATTATTTGGAATGTAAATTTATTATTCCCTCAATAAGCAATAAAAAAAACAACTTTTTGCTTCCAAGAAGTTGACTTACTTTATTTTATTAAAAAATATATATAGCTAATAAATCTCAATTATACCTTTCAATGCCAGCTTATCAAATTTCAATTATTTTGGGTGCAAGTTTATTATTCCTTCTATTTTTTTTTAGTTGTAGAGTTAATATAACTCAACATCGACATCATCAACATACCCCAGTACCTCAAAAAACTTTCGCTCATTTCGGGGTGAGGGGAGGTCGGATGTACACAGCCTAACCCCTATGTTTAAAAACATAAAATGACTGTTTCCAGATAACCCATGAAGAACGTCGAAAGTTACATTGACTAACTGCTACTTCACAAATGAAAGAAGCACAAACAGTTTGAACAGTCATTTTGATTTACTCCATCATACTCTAAAGCCAAAAAATAGTCAATTTTTGACTCCATCCGAAATTGATGGAAATAGAGTTAATATAACTAATTTTTAAAATTAAATTAGACTATATTAATTTAAATTTTTATAATAAAAATTTTGATACTCAAAAATTATATGAAAAGTACTATAGATTGTAATTTTTTTCATATCAATATGATGTAAAAATATATTAAAAATATTAATCAAAATTCATATTGTTTGGCTCTTAAAAAGGAAACTATCACAATTAACAAAGAACGGAAAGAATAATATTATTTCCAATCATTTTCATACATATATCACTACTATATATTTTCTCTTCCATCTTTACTTATTTATTATATTAAAAAATATCTATTTTTTACATTTTCAATTTAAATAAAGAAAATTGCACTAGATGACAACCAATAACATTTGTTTACTACTTTTCTGGTCCTACTTGACAAAATCATCCAAAATGGTCCAATTCGAATAAAAAGGTCATATTTGATGTAATTAATACATAAGTCACTATTATCGTGTCTAAATATTGCTGTTAAAATCTTTTTATTGTTATCATTTGTATTTTTTTTCTTTAATATTGGACAAGTAAAGAGAGACGAAAGTTGTGCAAATTAACTTGTCAATATATATACACACTCTATTCCCTCTTTTAATTTTCACAATGTGAAATCTTTCTCCTTTTTGCTTTCTTTCTTTCTTTCTATTTTCTTTCCTTTTAATTTATTGATCAATAGCATCTATCAAACTTCAAATTTCCACCATAAATTTTTGCATTTTAGAGCTAAAACCAAACACTCCACAATGGGAATCCACACACACAAAAGTTTTTGAAGCCTTAAAAGAATTTGGTTGTTTTGAAGCAATATATGATAAAGTTCCAAATGAAATTAGAGAGGCAATTGTCACGGACCTAGATTCCGTGATAGTGTTGGATCACGCAAGGATGTACATGTTGGTTGTATCAAATTATCTGGGTAGGAGCAACAATAGCAATAAGGCGTTGTTCTGCTCTAGTTGCATGGCAGAGTGAAATCAATCGGCACACTATCTGGCCAGGATGATCTCGAGAGGAAGGAATGCCTCGAGACGTCACACGGGCGCAATGCTGCGCAAATGACTCTTGAACCACGTCAGGATGCTTGATACTTCAAAAGAAATATTTGAATTTCCATTGTCCAAACTAAAAGAATATAGAGATAAGCCTTATCATATTTATGATGGCAAAATTCCAAAAGTACCAATCTTTGATTGTGTGAGGTCTGCTGATTTGCTTCTCCCAAATAGTGTTGAAACTTTGGCCAATACTTTTTGGCCTAATGGAAACCCTGATTATTTGGTAAGTTATATTTTAATTGATATTTAAATCTGTGTTGGATAAAAGACGATAAAAAAGAAAATATTCATAATAGAATTGTTTTTATTCCTAGGACTCAAATCGAAGACTGAATCTCTAATCATAAGAAATCTTATTCATCTCATCGTCAAAAGTGTATCCTGAATTTTGAGTTCGTTAGAATCTGTTTTTGAGTTTTGCTTGAATTATTTAAATTATTTATACATTTTTAAGTCTATTTTTTAATTCAAATCAATTTTTTAAAAGACGTGTGTGTAAGGCTAAGCGTAAGTCTCATAGATCTATGGGGTGTATATTCATATATCTTAAATTTTATAAATTTTTATTACCAAAATTATAAGCTACTACTAAGCTTGACTAAAACTTTCAGTAATTGTTCAAATATATTTAAATAAACCACCAATAATACAGAAAAATATTATAATTATTTATTTAAAAAAGATAACAATACTAAAAATGAATAAAATCATCATCCATCTCCACATATATTAATCTTTCTCACTTTCAACTAATATTTAGATCTGACTTCCCATCTTGGGATTCACCTTGAAAATGTTTTTGAAAATACTGATACGAATCCATAATTTTGTCAAAGTGTTGAATTTTATCGAATCTATAGCTAAAACTCTGACTTTGCCCTTAGGAGACTTTTAGTCCTATAAGAGATTTATATATTAGTAGAAAATAAAATGACTTACCATCTGTATTTATTAAATTAATTTATTTATTTTGTATATATATTATATATATAAATATAAATATATATTATATAAGCACAATTTATTGTTGTAGTAGTACTATAAAACATCCCCTCCCCCGAATAGGTTTAAACCTCACTTCTTGTAATGATGCATACTAATTATTAATATAATTATCTAGTTTATCAAAAAAAAAAATAGTATATCACAATATTGCATTACTATTTCTACAACTTTTGTATGTTTAATTAGGCAGCAATGTGGCAAAGTCCTACTACAAGCCATAAAATTGTCTATTGGTAACTTAAGTTTTCGTTTATAATTTAAATTTGTATATTGATCATGACCTCCTAGTCACACGATCGATAAAATTGCTATCATGTAATTAGAATGTTTCGGATATATACCTAAAAGAATAATATTATCAAGGTTTTCACCTTGCATCGATTGAGACATTTTTTTAATTTACAAAAGTTTGTCTCACTTTATCCCCATTCTGCGTCTTTGATTCAACCGTTTCATGACATACATTGAATAACTTATTATTTATTTTAATTTGCAACGTATGTTAAACAATATGTAGGCCAAGTATCTTTTGAGACATCTCTAATTTATAAAAGTTTGTCAATTTTTTAATTTTAATTTTTTAATGACATATTTAATATCATAAAATTAAAAGATATTTTGATACATTGGACATATTTTTAATTTGCGACTATAAGATTAAATTTTTTTTTTTAATTTTATCAAATCAAAACCAGATAAATAAATTACAATGGAGAAAGGTATATTTTGAGTATACATGTAGAAAGTTGCACATGATGGACAGGTATGTCGCATGGATTTGATCTCAAACTTATAAATATATTATTATTGAGTCCCACATTATAAGAACTAATCAAAATTTTCAAGGATGTTTTTTGCTACATACAAAACTAAGAGGGAGGCTTTTCATATTTTCATTAACTATAGGGACATTCATGTTAAAAAAGAACTCTTCTAGAAGAAATTGTTTCATTCAAATCTTTGCTATAAGAAAATAAAGCAAAGAAAGGAGGTATATTATTATTATGACATGAACTTTTGCTCATTGAGCTATATTTTTCGTTAGAGATTATAAATCAGAGCAAAATAAAGATAATGTATTGATAAAAATGTTAAATCATAAAAAAGTATCATATCTCATTTAAGTTGAACCAGGCTCTTTCTGGGATTCTATATCCTAGGACTTTATGTTCAAAAAGATGTCATGATTGCATTTGGCACTCCGGAGAAGCAGACCTTGATTGAATCTATATTTTCTCAATGGTCACAATCCACTTGTGATAAAACTTCATATGGGTTTAATGTACATTTATGTTCAACGAATGGCCCAACATTCAATGTGGGTCGAAGCATCTAGTTGCCGGGTTAATTAAATGTCATCAACGAATTGATTTTAGGCAAAATACATGAGTTAACCCCTAAATTTGGCTTTAAATTTTTACGATGACATTTAACTTTCATAGTGAATAAATAGACACTTTAGTTATCCAATATTTCAACAAAAAAAAAACCTTTAACTTCAACAAGTAGGTACTTGTGCATTATGAAGTTAAAGTGTTTTTTTTTTTTGGTTGAAGTGCTAGGTAAAGTACCTAATCGTGCACTATAAAAGGTCATAAGTTAAAATTTAAAATCAAATTTAAGGTCCAATTTAGGTATTATACCTTGTTATCTTGTTTATAATTATAGCAAGATGACGTTCTTTTTAAGATAGACTAAAAAAGAAAGCGTGCTACATAAAATAAGACAGAGAAAATATCATATTGCAAATTCAGCCAATCAACTCGAGTGAGTTAGATTGAACTATGGTGGTTTATCATAGAAATATTACAGGATTATATTATATGGCTAGAGTAAACAAGATGTAAAATTTTTAGTAAGATCAATAATAGGTATATTACAACATATATTCAAACTTGGCCTCAACTAGCAAGTAAACACTCTAACCTATAAAATGATCATCTAAAAACCTCCAAAATTTATGTCACGTCAACATTGGCTGTTCATGAGATATAGTGGGTACGAGTTGAAATGTTTAGTAACCAATTGAGACTAAATTGTGGTGCGTAGAAGTATACTCTCAAAGTTGGAGTGCTTACTTAACAGCTAAGTTACTCAAGTTTGAGTGCTTACTTAACAGCTGAGCTACTCAAGTTTGAGCGTTTGTTTCTGTATTATGCCTAATTAGTATGTCTATGAAGCTATTATTTTCATCAAATTTCCCATTTCTATTTTTCCTTTACTTGTGTTAGTAGTTCACAGCAACATCCTGCAAAAGTACAAGTTTAGCGCGCCCTCCATACCCCTCCGGTAAGACATCTTCACCAACCTCTCGGATGAACGCTTCCTTTTGTTCTTCACTTGTGACAATCCTCACCTGTGTAGTGATTTGATATTAGAAACGAAGACTATACATTTACAGATGAATTTTGTTAAACGTAACATCATCCGATGGGCAATTATGTACACTGACATACCTTATCTTGAGTTGCTTTATCAAGGAAGCGACAAACAAATCGCCATATAGTGACAAAGAATTGTGGCATGTGTAAAATGTAACAAGTTGCTAAGCGCTCAGGGTAGTATGCCTGTAGAAAGAAACTGCGTGAAATGTCGCTTAGCAGCATCAATATACACACATCCAAACTATTTGTTACATCAATGACATCTCATAGCTATGTTGCTCATACCCTCCAAAAATGCTGCCACAACGACGTCGGATCCTCCAAAAAGGCATAGCTCTATTAGGTTCAGACACAGAACTGACAACATGTTTGAAGAGCCCGAGCAATATAGTGTCATAGTGCATGCAAATCTAAGCGTTAACTATATAGCTCAGATGCGAGCGTTCAATACCAGCTCCATCTACATACATAGTCTGGTGAGTTGTTCTACTAAAGCTGTTAATCTCGACACTTTGAACCGTCTAACAGCTGACAACAGACGTATATCTTTGTCCATGGTACAAGAATTATGTATCTTTTCATAACAATGGTTATGTGCGTCTCAATACTAATGGTTTACGCACTATAGAAAAGCAAAGGTGTTACCTGTAAAAACTGAAAACCAGTGATCATTCCACGAAGATCAGCATTACTGTAAGTAATATTCTGGAGATCAACAATTCCGATAAGTTTCTCATTTCCTATTTCTCTACCATTGAATGAACTGAAACGAGCACAAAGAGGTCCAAGTTAGAAACTAAATCGTGAACTCTGCATAAAAAACATATATGGAGGAAAAATATGAAACTGGCGATCATACGAGGCCTTTAGCATCTATTGATTCACCAGATAAAAACTACAAGCTAAATTTCCTATCCTTAGATCTAAGGTGAGGAAGGGGAGCCTTGGAGTAATTGGAAAAGTTGCTGCCACGTGACCAAAAGGTCACGGGTTCAAGCCTTGGAAACAGCCTCTGGCAAATATGCAAGGTAAGGCTGCGTACAATACACCCTTGTGGTCGGACCCTTCCTCGGATCCTACGCATAGCGGGAGCTTTAGTGCACTGGTTTTGATCTTCTCTTAGATCCAAGGTGATAATCTTATGTTATCAATTTATGCAAGGAAACTACCAGACTATTGTTCAACCAATGCGGGATTTAAATCCACTCCCGCACAAACATCCAGACTGCCTGGAGCGTGGAAAATAGAGCATGGAGCCAAACAGGGACAAACCTGGCTTTGATGCCATGTGAAAATGTCCCTTGAGCCTAAGTCAAACCCACAAGCTAGCACATGACGAGAGAATTGCTCAATTGGACAAGTAAGAGAAGAAAGTTTCTATCATTACTTTGTACCTCGTTGAAATAAGATAGATGCTAGAGTGACTAAAACAACAGAACATATAAGTAGAACGTAAAAGGATCTATAATCCCAAATAAGCACGCATACACAATCTCCTGAGCAGTATATCTAGTTTTGTGGAATGTGAATACTAGGAAAAACAACGCACAACAATTTCCCAAATGGTGTAAGAGCAACATGGTTGAATGAAAATGGTACCTTGCAATTGTTTTGTCTAGCAGATGAATGATGAATTCTGCATAAGAGGTGAATGTGTCAATACTAACTTTATCGTTAGAATAATCATAAGCATCCTACAGAAAGACGAAGAAAAAACTGAGAAGGATTTGTTCAAGAAACGCCCTTACCAGTCGCTAGAAAAGAATTTCATTTACATTACCAAAGATAAGGGTCCATATGAGAGGAAAATAGTCATTCTTTTTTAACCGGAATAAAAAGGAAAGTAACACAAACAACTTGAAACAAAACTCCACAAACAACTTGAAACAAAAGGAGTTTTTGTTTATGAACTTATGATATCGAATCTCAGAATCCGTTGTACTACTTTATCAAAACACATTTATGATCTACCGACTTTGCATTATTGTATATTTCAACGTCTTCAAATCGTCACGCTAGTTGTATATATGGCACTCACAAAAATTTCTATCACAACACTTCAATCATTTAACTACACAAACAGAATGAACATTGTTAAGGCACCCAAAAGAGCAACAGCCTATAGTGTTCTACAGCTATCTACACAAAAGGCTTCATTGAGCCAACCAACCAGAGCATTTCTTATCCCAAAAAAACACAAACAAGACTAACCAAGAACAATAACAACAAAAACGCAATGTACTACTACTAAACATATCCAGTGGAATCTCACAAGTGAGGTCTGGCGAGAGAAAAATGTACGCAGACCTTACCACTAACTCATAGAGATAGAGAGGTTGTTTCTGAAAAACTCTTTTATCAAAAATCAAGTCCTATAAGCAGAAGATACTAGATATGAAAAAAAAGAGAAGAAAAGAAAAAAAGGAGAACGGCTTAAATTGAAAAGCAAATGATAGTAGGTAAATACAACGGATAATAACAACACAACATAGAAAGACACGACTAATCTTACTAACCTACTATATCAATAGGCGACATCAGTATACCCTACTAACATGTTATCCTTCCAACCTAATACGCGACCTACTGCTGAAAATGCAATGGACTGAATCAAAAAAAGAATCTTTACTCTATAAAAGGGAAAGGAAGTTACTCTTGAATTGAACTTGATCCTTGGAAGCAAAATGTTTGTTACTTTTAACCATCACAACAGGGTGTCCATTCTTGGACAATCCTTGCAAATAAATTTTTTCAGCTGCTAATTCATCTCCAACTTCAGAATCACTTATGTATCCATGTGGAACCATCTCACTCCTCCATTTTTGCCACTGATATAACATCTTTGCTGCCTTTTCTGGGTCCATTGATCTTGCAATCAAGAACCTCATTAGTGTCTTCTCTCCATAACTCTGAAACCAAAAAAAAAAATTGATCATCAGTATACAAAGATTTGAACTTTTCACTAAAGAAAGAAAAGGGGGTCATTGTTTTTCTTTGAAACAAAAAGAACTGATTATCAGTACAAAGATTTGAACTTTATACTTCCTCCTCCGTCTCAATTTATACGGCACTCTTTATTTTTCGAGACAAACATTTTAGTTTGACTAAAGATTTGCATGAAATTTTTAAATTTTTTTGAAATAAAATTTATATATTTATAAACTACGTAAAAAATTATTATAACTCTCAAATTGATCATTCAAACAACAAAGAGTATTAAAAAGGGGGAAAGGGGTTCAATTTTTTTTCAAAAAAAGAACTGATTATCAGCATAAAGATTTGACCTTTCCAGTAAGAGAAAAAAAAGGGTGTCATTTTTTTCTTACTTCAGTGGAAGATCCAAGCTTTTCAATTGATTTCTTCATTTGGGTCAATGCAGTTTCTTGATTTCTGTCCATTTTTAGTTATCTTTTTTTTTTTTCCTTGCCAACTTTATGAATGGTTTTTGGGAGGAGGGGAAGACAAAATGGTACAAAAGCTGATGATGGAGTTGACAATTTACTTCCCTTTTTTTTTTTTAATTCATTTACAAAAACAGAGTACTATCTTTTTTATAATTAATTTAATTTAAATATTTTCTTTTTATTATTCTGCTAATGAATTTTGAGTTGTGGGTTTAAGGAAACAGCCTCACTATTTCTATGAGGTAGCGGTAAGGTCTGCGTACAAGTACCCTCTCCAGACCCCACTTGTGAAATTACACTGAGTATATTGTTGTTGTTGTTGTATTCTCTTTTTATTATTATAATCACATAAATAATTAATAAATATTTTAACTCATAATAATTAATTTGTTTTTATTTAAAATCAAATAATATTATATAAATTGAAAGAGCGGAGAAGGAAGTAATGGAGTAGTGGAGAAGATGTGGTGTGTCTATGACAATTGGATATGTTTGATTATGAATTCTCCATACAATTTCTTTTTATATTATTATTATTATATAAAATGTATTTTTGTACTTTAGTATTTAAATAAATTTTAAAAAATAGTTATTTTAAATTAAAATATATTAGAAATTATAATGGGGTAAAGGCATATGGAAGAAGTATTGGGGAGGTGATCAGACAAGATATGACAAAACTTCATCTCATCGAGGACATGACCTTAGACAGAAAGAAGTGAAGGTTACATATTAGAGACTTAAAATAGCAGGCTAATGGGTTTAGTAGGAATAGTAGATTTTATCTTATGTTGTTATTATCTATTTTGTATTTGTTAATTTTTTTACTGTTACTTTTTCGTACTTATATACTATCATTTGCTTTCATTATTAGTCGTTCGTCCTTTTTCTGTTCTTTCTCTTTTTTTCCATATTTAATATTTTCTGCTTATGAAACTTGATTCTTGAAATGAGGTTTTTCCAAAAACAACTTCACTATCCTATGAGGTAGTGATAAGGTTTACATATATTTCACCCTCCGCAGATCCCACTTCAATCACACCAGTATATTATTATTGTTGTTGTTATTTAAATACTAAAAAATTGCTTTAAAATATGAAAAGATTATCCAAATAGACATCTTATTTTACTTATGATCTCTACAATTTTCTATCATTTAAAAAAATATTAAAAATCTCTTCTCGAATGCGTCACTCCCTTCTTGGAGATATATTCCTATTCCTCTTGAATACATCTCATCCCTCTCGGATACATTCTTCCTCTGTATATCTAAATATCCTATCTACTCTTTGATTCATTTCACCAATGTATCTAGATATTTATTGATATATCCACAAGTTCAGTGATATATCTCGAAATTCATAAATTTCAAGAGATTTTTATAATTTAAAAAAGAGTAAGAAAATAATATAATTAACTCTTAACACTATGAAATTTATAAAAATTATACTTAAAATATTTAAAATAAGTCAATTATAAATAATTTAATTTTCGACGTATTTTTATATTTTTAACAAGCTATTTATCTTGACGGACAAAAATTAAATACCACAACAAAATATGGAAAAAAAAAGACCCTTTGCTAATTTAATTGGCCCAATATTTAAACCTTTAGCGGGTCAATAAAACCTTACCTAATTAATTTTACATTTGCTTTCTTTAACTTCGCTCATTTTCCGCCGCCGTCTCTTGACCGGAAAAATGAAATCTCCGGCACTCTCTCTCCGTCACAACCAGTTCCTCAATGGCGGCGCCGCCCTGGCATCCGGCATTGGTTTACCACGTTATATCTGTTCCTCCACCTCCTCCCCTTTCAGGGTCCGAATGTCTCTTCAGGAAAACGGTCCCTCCGTCGCCGTCGTCGGCGTTACTGGCGCCGTAGGTCAAGAGTTTCTCTCCGTTCTATCTGACCGTAACTTTCCTTACCGTTCTCTTAAACTCCTTGCAAGCAAAAGATCAGCTGGAAAATCGATGAAATTTGAAGAGAGAGATTATACTGTTGAGGAACTCACGGAGGATAGTTTTGATGGAATAGATATTGCATTGTTTAGTGCTGGTGGTTCGATTAGTAAGAAATTTGGACCTTTGGCTGCTCAAAAGGGGACTATTGTTGTAGATAATAGCTCGGCTTTTCGAATGGATGAGAATGTGCCTCTTGTGATTCCGGAAGTGAATCCTGAAGCTATGGCACATGTGAAGCTTGGTTCTGGGAAAGGAGCACTTATTGCTAATCCAAATTGTTCTACTATTATTTGCTTAATGGCTGTTACTCCTCTCCATCGCCATGCTAAGGTAAGAGTGAGATTATTCGTATTTTTTTCGTAATGATGAGTCTTTTCCAGAACTGCATTGAACTGTTTTTCCTTGAGCTGAGGGTCGGAATTGGGATCACATTGGGCTTTCTTGTTATTGCTGTAGTTTGAAATAACAATGTGCTTGTAGTCTAAAGTATTGTATTTCATTTATGTGTTTGAAGATTTGTAGTTTATCAGTATAAAATTTGGAGAATTTTTGGTTAAAAAGAGAGGATAGTTAATTTGATAATTTGATCATTTGTGTGCTTTTAGTTTGTTTAAAGATTTGTTTTTGGCATAGCGGCATAGAGAATGTCTATTTGGAATTAAGTTTGAGGTTTAGATTTTTGATATCCTTTTAGTTTGATAATATAAATGATCATTAGGGTAATTCGATAGTTAGATCTTTCATGTCTTTTGGAGTATGATACAAAATGCAATGTGAGTGGTCTAGTGGTCAATAACGTGGGAAGAGAACTTTGACGTGTAAGGTTCAATTCCCATCGAAGGTGAAAAACGAAAAAAAGAACTTGGTGGGTTTTCCCATCTACTTGAACCTTGGTGGGTATAATTATGTTGTGCCTGTATTGGTAGGGGATAGTAGATACTTGGTAGAGTAGTTGAGACGCGCACTAGCTGGTTCATCATAAAAGAAAGTGTGAAGAATGTACAACTTGTGGTAATTGTTACTCTAAATTAGTTGGGGTCGGTCTATGAAGTTCTCTATATTCATCTAAAATAAGTTATATTATTGCAATCCTAAGCTCCTAACAATAGCCAGAGCTTAAACCTTGTGATCATCTGTATTCAACTATTTGATTTCTTTCTAAAGCTTTTTACTTTTTTGATAAGAAAGGAAAGAAAACTGTGTCTATCTCAGTTTGCAAAGTATAGCTGCTAATCCCATGTTCATTAGTTGAAAAGAGTCATGGACGGAAATCAGAAAGAAAAAGTTTAACATGTGGTGAACAGTGCAAATGAGTATTTTGGATAAGAAGGAAATCATAAAATAAAGCACTAGAATTCTTACATGGAAAAAGCAGTTACTGTGGAGATAATCAGAACAATAACTAAGTTGGTTAGTCATTAAACTGCCAGAAATGCAGACTAATTATGGTTATATTCTTCTCACCCATAAAAGAATCCTCTAGCGAATAATAGTTTTCAAAATAACTAACATGGCACCGCTAGATAGTAATGGATGAGAATATTAAGGAGGAATTTATCACACAATAGTACACTTTTCTCTTCTTTTTTTTCATTTCTGCTGTAGCATGAGAATTGAGTGAGAAAATCTTTTGAACACTGAAATTTTTTCCCTTTTCATTGACATGTATCTCTCTTACACATCTGTCTCCGTGGTATTTGTGAAGACCTTCAGATTTTGGATCAACCAATTATTATTTTAACTTTTTGAACCAAGTCGGTTCACGTTTACTCATCCTTTGTAGATATGCATATTTTCAGGTCAAACGCATGATTGTTAGTACATATCAGGCAGCTAGTGGTGCCGGTGCTGCTGCAATGGAAGAGCTAGTGCAGCAGACTCGTGAGGTCTTTACTAAGTTAACTATATTTTCCATGGCTTAATATATCTAGTGATCTTAGGTCTGCTAATTAATTCTCCCAATAATTTGATTTTTGTATGTTGCCTACTAGGTCCTGGAGGGCAAAGAACCAACCTGCAATATCTTTAACCAGCAGGTCTCGTCTAGTGATTTATCTTCTCAATGCTCACTTGGTTTCTTCAATAACGAATGAATGCAGTGCCATCTGACTGCTTCTTTTACAAAATTATGCAGTATGCTTTTAATCTTTTCTCACATAATGCACCTATTCAATCCAATGGATATAATGAGGAGGAAATGAAGCTGGTCAAAGAAACAAGAAAAATATGGGTAAGGGAAACTGTTAAAACCTTGGTACTTAATGCTCATTCCTGATCGTAGAGACAACAATAAAAATAATTGGCCATCTATTCTAATAACTACTAACCCGCCCATTCTGCTTGTTATCAGAGTGACAACACCGTCAAGGTTACTGCTACATGTATACGTGTTCCTGTTATGCGTGCACATGCTGAGAGCGTGAATCTTCAATTTGAGAATCCCCTCGATGAGGTAGCCTTTGCTAAACTTACAGCAAAACTTTTGTTATTTATCTTCCCATCCTGACAAATGATTTCTCTTTTATATTATTAAACTGTTCCTTTCTAACAGTATTACAAAGTTTAGCACCGCTATTGACAAATTTCCACAATACAATACACTTAGCTTCTAGCAAAAGCTTCTCAAGATTTCAATCAAATATGTTGTGTCTTTCTCGAAAAAAATTCATATATTATCAAATATCAAGAGATGTTGTAAGCATTCTCTTACTTTCCCTTGTAAATTGCTTTAAGCTTTTCTCTAACTGTGCAGAATACTGCAAGGGAAATTCTTAAAAATGCACCAGGTATAGTTGTAGTCGATGACCGTGCAAGTAATAGATTCCCGACCCCACTTGAAGTTTCCAATAAAGACGATGTTGCAGTTGGGAGAGTACGTCGTGATGTTTCCCAAGATGGAGATTATGGGTAAGAATTTGGTTCATAGGCAAATATTATTTCTAAATGCTTTCCAGGCCCTCCCAGAGCTAATGACTTCTTTTCATATAGGCTGGACATCTTTGTTTGTGGTGATCAAATACGCAAGGGAGCTGCCCTTAATGCTGTCCAGATTGCAGAAATGCTGTTGTAGATTCGCGATATAGCACCCCCTAAGGTTCTAATTTTGGCTCAAATATGAGAGACAGAGAACCTGAAAGGTAGTCGCGTATCCTCCAGCATTTACATTTTGCTTGGTGGGTTTTGGGAATCCTCATTTACATTAGTTGAGTTTGTTCTAGTTTGAGAGATTTTGCTTTAAACTTTTGTGAATTATAATAATTTTGTTGGTTAAGCTGGTGAGTCTTCCATATTTTGATTTGACCATTCTCTTCTTGGTTTTCCAGTGTTCTCCCTTTTCACAATGGTCCCTAGTCAATCCTTTAATGTCCTTTTACATGATAGTAAAACAAGTTCATGATAGGCAAACCCTTCGGTGGCTCGGTGGTTTGGGCTTGAGAAACCTCTTGTCAGCGAAAGTAGGGGGTTTGCCTTTTGGTCGAGCTCGTCGCATCGGGCTTGTCTAGTGCGGGTTACCTCTCCTATATGGTTTACAAGCTATTGCATAGGATAGGTGATTTACCCTATGCGCACCCAAAAGATAGAAGCTGCGGGTTTTCCTTTTTATAAAAAAAAGGTTTCATAGACAAGATAAGATCGAAAACAATATATCCAGTGTCTTTCGTATTAATTTGTGGAAATACATTGACTATGTTGATTTGTTTGTTGAAACTAAATATATTGTAACAACTACTATATTAAAAGATGTCAAATCCTAAAATAGTTTCATCACAAGATAAACTAAAATATGTAAAATCCTAAGTATTAAATTATTTTGAGCTCAAGTATGAATAGTCACTATTATAAGAGGATCAACACACTTTATTCTATAACTTCTATTTGTCATGTATGCATAATAATTTGGCTCAACACACATAATGATAAATTAGTACTTCCTCCGTTCTATTTTAACTTAATTTGTTAAACAATACACACATATTAAAAAAAATATTCAACTTAATTTATGACAAAGGGAGTATCAACTTAACACTCTTCTTTATATACTAGCGCAAAAATGTAATTTTTATTTATATGTACAAATTCTTAAAAAGTAAAAAGGCATTGGGGAAATTATTGGGTTTCCTTAATAAAGATAAATAATATTACTAAAGTTTAATAGCAGAACTTGTGTACATTCTCCTTGCATTGTAGAATAACTTGTTCTAAACTTGGATCATAAAATGTGCCCACTTGCTACACACGATTGATGTTACAACAACGAAACTTGCACCCACCCCAAAAAATACTACCAAAATTTCGTCAAATTCCTCGAAAAAGAGCAACCATACCAAGGAGAAACCGGAGGAAAATCAATTGGACAACGAAGACAAGGGAGTCGTAGTAATGTAGCCATTTCCAGATCGATTTTCCCAGACTAGTTCAGAAAGATCACTCTCAAAGAAGGATTTGTGGAGAGCCCTTACACACTGTTCCGCTTCACTGTCATTTACTATCAACGAGATATTAACCTGTGCATCGGATACAGAAGTTCAATAGTGTTACTGGTAAAGCACTAGCAAACTTTCTCCGAATGTATAGTAGCATTACCTTGGATGCACCTTGAGAGATCATTTGAACGTTGACCCCATTGGTACGCATAACATGGAAAGCCTGTTGTTCAAGGCATGAATAAAAATTACAGTTAGTAAAGCGGACACACTAAGAAGATGATACTGATGTCAACACAAAAGAGACTTGCATGCTAGTGTCGTGTAGCATCATTCCGAACACTGAGTGCATAGAAGAATGGCCAATTGGTAGAACGAGACACTGAGATTCCAGTTAATAAATCATACAAAGAGACACATCTCAGGAGTCGGAATGAACTACAGTATAACTAGGTCGAGTGAGCTAAAGACAGCATACCAGATCATGCAGTACATTGAGCTAAAGTTCTAGAGAACTAAACAAATGGGAATCCTGTCGGTCACTAAATGAATGTCTGACAACGATTGAAAAAGATCAGTAATAAGCACTTTCAAGTCACCTTTTCCAATATCAACGAGGACCTCTGGACGTTCCCAATCAGAGAGATGATTGATCTGTTTTGAAGTAGCTTCACAACTGCAATTTTCTCAAGTTCTTCTACAACGTTATCAAGCTCCTGCATGATTCAGTAATTAAAATGTTACAATACAGCACTGAAAAGCGCCTTATAAGTAATAAATGTCATTAGGAGTATGGAGCGTGTGAGCATATATGAGAGTTGAGCTGATTCAGAAAAGGCAATGATCACTTGAAAATAGATTGAATGGAAAAATTGATATTTATTGAAGTCGTGAGGAAATACGAAGATAATCGTACGCTTGCCTGTTGAATTAGTTCTCTGCTCCAAAGTTTTGATGGGTCCAATGTCAAGGAAATACTAACTTCACTTGTCGCAACAACATCAACTGATATCCCTAAATCTTCAAAGATGGAGAAAACCTGAACAGGAACTACATTAGATTCTTGACTTTCAGCGCAACGTATTACTCCCTCCATTTCAAGTTCTTCGTGTGGTTTTGATTAGGCACAGATTTTAAAAATGTAAAAGAACTTTTGAATCTTGTGGATCTTAAACTAACGATATATAGAATTTACTAAAATGTCCTTTAATCTTATGGTCTTAAACGTGTTATGTGTAAAGTTGAAAGATTGATATGGACAAAAAAGGAAAGTAAGAAAAACAAATGGAAACCGAGGGAGTAAAAGGTTATTCGGCAACTAGTACCTTTGCAAGGAAGCCAAATTGACCAAGCATACGAGTACTCGTGATATCCAACATGGTTACGTTTCGTTTAAGAACAATACTGGTAAGTACAGCCTGCAAAGCAAGGAGGGAACAAAATCAAGTTAGCTTTTCATTATTTCTGCAGATAAATGATTTAGTGAAAGAGAAGCAGCTCTAACCTTACTCATATCTCTTGTTTTAACGATGAGAGTACCAGGAGCTTTAGGATTATACGAGTTTTTAACCCTAACAGGAATATCACCCTCTCTAGCAGGCCTCATGGACTGTGGATGAAGGACCTGTAGAAACATTTCGGAAAGCAAAAGTATAAAGGTATCAGCATAACTATCCTAAATACACTTAAAACTGTCGATTTCATGTCATCAGATCTCCATTTTAGGTTGTCCAAAATAGCTCGACTTTCCATAAAGTCACCTCTAAAAAAGAGAATCTCTGAAAAACATCGTGACTAACTCGTCTGAAGGAGTAAATAGTACTGTTCTGTTGGTCTAGGCAATTAGGAAACTAAATCAATAACTCAAGCTACAAGTAGCATGTCCAGGATCAAATAATTTCTGAAACAGCTAACAATACCTGTGCGCCAAAGTATGCAAGTTCAGCTGCCTCGTCAAAAGTTAGATATGGCACAGTCTCAGCACGTGGATATATATTGGGATCACAAGTCAAAACACCATCAACATCCTTCCAGACCTGTCAGTAATACGACAAAGAGATTCAGATTCTAGGCAGCAATATCCACTTGCTTGTTTGCACCTCATGTGCTCATACAAGGACGAGTGCAAATTAAAGACGTATTCTATCACATTGACAGCAACCCGGTACACTAAACTCCCGCTATGCACAGGGTCCGGGAAAGGGCCGGAGCACAAGGGTCTATTGTACATAGCCATACCTCGCATTTCTGCAAGAGGCGGTTTTCAAAGCTCAAACCCGTGACCTCAGAGGTCACATGACAACAACTTTACTTGTTACGCCAAGGCTCCTCGTATTCTATTGCATTGATAACAATTAATAAAGTAGTATATTCAAGATTCAATGACCGAGTAGTAACCTGAATTTCATGTAATCCTAATGCTTTGCCAATTGTTGTAGCAGTCAAGTCACTACCACCCCTACCTAGTGTAGTCACAGCACAAGTTCTCCAACCCTTCAATCAGATCCACCGAACATTGTTATTCAGGAACGGCAAATTCTAGGGAAAAGCAACCAAAAAACTGCATGAAGAAGTTCAAATGAGAAGCACCTTCCCCAGGAACCCAGTGACGATAGGAATTGCAGGATCACTCATCCAATCACCAGTTAATCTCTTTGCAACAGCAGGATAAGTTGCTTCCAATATATCCGCATTAGTGAAATCATCCGTAGTTATAATACCCATCTCGAATGCATCATACTGCAGAGGAACCCAAAAGAAAATAATCCATATTTTAATACGAGCAGTTTCAACATGAAAACAAGTGCAAAGAACAACACGGTCAGTGCTCCTGAAAAGGCAGAACGAAATGATAATATTTTCACAACCTTGACCACTTATCTCACACACACACATATAAAGCCAACCCTAACTTGTTTGGGACTGAGGCATAGTTGTTGTACTAATAAAAAAAATGACGAGAGAAAAAATAATGTCGTTATCTAAAAATAGCAAAAGAAAAAAAATACATACTTGGCGGGCTTTGACACCAAGTGTATTCAGATATGCGGCAAATATTCTTGTAGACATACACTCTCCAAAAGAGACCAAGTAGTCCCTTGCTCGTGGAGTCAACTCTTTCATCAAAGCAATTCCATTCAGAAGTTGTTCCAGTTCGAGTAGATGCTCTGCAAATTTTACAATCAAAAAGATAGATTTGAGAATTACTTCGGAGATAATTTGGTATCAAAGAACCCATGGATGCAAACAATAAAGTACTCATAAAACATTAAAAGGTCATTAAATATGCTGCTAAAAGCATTCATTCATCAATAGTAATATTTACTTCTCTATAAAGGGTACATCATTACAATTCTGAACTGAGGGGCATACGGAAGTTTGGATTTTAATCTATTCCAAAAAAGATTAGAAACACTATGCATGCTTTAAACAATTTCTCTTATACACGAAACTCTCACATTTAAATACACTTTTACTAAATATAGCATAGTAGCATTACGAGGGTAATTTTAGAGTTCTTTGGATAACGAAGGCAAGGATAAACAATAAAGTTTAGAAGAATTTAACATTCTAACATTTACAAACAACTACCTCAATCCCAAGTAAGTTGGGATAGCGATATAGATTCTCACCGTCTATGTCACTCCTAACACTAACAAGGGCAAAAGAATGCAAGAACCTTGGAAAATCAGGTGTTACACTACACTTTTTTTTTCCAAGGAGGAACAAAACAAACATGAGAATGGAGCTTCAACAAATCACTCACTCGAAATGGTAGAAGTCTCTACTCCAAGTTCGTCTACAGTCCTGTGTGAGGGACATAAAAATGAGGAATAAGAATAGATCAAACTGATGAATAATGATCAAAATAACATTCATAACAAAGGTTCTCATCTTTACCTAAGATGGAGCTCCTTTACAAAAGTCAACTCTTGTATATCAGAAACATTGGAAACACCACAACTCTGAGCTTTTTCACCAGCCTGAGATACATATATGCATATAAATAAAGCGCATCTTAAATGTTCAAAAGATCCTTTAAAATGGTTTTGAAACGGTACCAGCAAAAGGTTGTTTGTTGTTTTTCCCATTGCAGAGAGAACAATAACAGGTCTCTCTTCTGGAAAGCTAAGAATAAGATCAGCTACTTCTCTCATTCTTTCGGCTGAGGCTACTGATGAACCGCCAAACTTCATAACGCAGCTCAATTCACCAGGAGCCTCACCAAAAGATTCATTTTTCGTCTCTTTAGGATTAACTAAATCAGCTGCTTGAGCTTTACCTATCAGTCTCTGCACTCTTTCACAACAAGAAGCCTTCACCGATTTACTTCGCGCAGAAGCAAAGGGAACAGTAGCCACAAAATCAAGCTGTGGGAAACGCAAACTTCTTTTGGATAGAGAAGGGTAGGGACTTTTAACCCCACAAAAATGTGACAAGGTTGCCATAATAAATCAGCTAAAGAAGTTCTTTCGACGAATAAAGTGACTCGGGTTTTCTAAAAAGCAGAGAGAGCCAATTAACTTAGCTAATTAGCTCCCCCTGCTGAAAAACTGCTCCAAAGATCAAGTAATCCTGCATAATCCAACAAAAAGACAAGCATTCTTCAAACACGAGCATAAAAAAAACAATAGACTAGACCTCCCATATATAGAAACAATACTCCGACATCCCATTAAACATTAAACACCTAAATTTAACAGTAGACGGTGAATAAGATGCTAATGTAGATAGTTAGACGAGCTAACCAGTTGTAACAGCTTGTTCATTATGTTTTACCTATACAAGAAAATCTTCCTGCAGTAAACTTTGACAGTATTGATATCAAATCCACGCCATACATCAGTAACATAAACAAAAAAAGATTTTTATGCATTAAAGTTAAAAACTTTAGAAAAAGATCAATAATTCAATTAACACCAAAATCTCAAAATTTTAGAAATTGATATAAAAATCTTACAAATACATATATATATATATATATAAGATCATAAAAGCTTCATTCACACATTGTTCTGTCACATTATTTCAAGAACCCCAAACCACCATTAGATGAATATAAGGACATATTAGGATCCCAAAAGCTCATAAAAACTTCATTCACTCTTGTAAAAAGAACCCCAAATCAAAAATAAAATAAATAAAACGAAGCATTTCTTATAAATATCATGATATAAAGCTCAAATCAAAACCCCAATTGGCTTACCTTATTCAAAATCTGATTTTTAAGGTTCAAAACTGACCTCTGAAACCCAATTCTGGGTAATTCATAGTATTTCTTGAAATTCTGTAAATGGTGTCGAAAACCCAATTGGGAAAACAGAAAAAGATCGTTACAATGACAAAATTGTTGAAGCAGCTGACAGCCACCAGAGAGAAGGAGAGAAGAAACCAGTTTCTGGCGGCTTAGGTTTTTATTGTTTTTCTTTTTATAATAAGATGGTCATATTTTTCTACTTCTAAAATAATTTTGGGGTTATGCAAAAATTTACTTAGCTAGATAAAGGAAAAATTGCAGAAATATATAACTTATATTTACATAATTTTATATATTTTAAATTTTTTTAAAAAGTAATAAAAAAATTTTAAATGATATAAAATTATAATATTTATGATGTAAATTATAAATCATACTTTTTCATATATCATAGTTAAAATCTCTTAATATTCTCTGATATGTATCATTGATTTTATTATTTTAATTAAATTTTTTTAATAATTTTAAAAAAAATAATATTAATTAAAATTAACTTCAACAAGTATAAAATTTGAGTAAGTTATATTTAAAAATAATTACTCGTACCTTCTTTATTATGTAAAAGATCATTTATTTGAACTAAATGTAAAAGAAACCATTTTAAATGGATATTTCCACGTTTTTTAAATGGACATTTCCAAAGAAACCATTTTTCTCTCTCTTTAAGATTTTTTTTTTGATGTCCAAATAATTTTTTTAATTAAAAATAAAAAAATTATTTGGCTATATATTCAACTCTTTTTTTTTTTAAGATGAATGTTAAATTAGAAAAAAATTTCAAATTAAGTATACATCTAATTACAATTTGATTTTTTTCAAAAATTATTTTTAAATATCATAATTTTTATGTTCACGAATCTATTATTTTATCTTATCGTCTGATTTCATCATTATTATAAGTGATTTTGGATCGTAATTTTAAAATGTAACATATTTATTCAAAGAAATAATCTCTATACATCAAACTTACATAGATGTTTTTTTTTAATTTAATATTTAGAGAATTGAAATTAAAGATAGAAAAATATGCACAATAAAGGCATTTCACAAATATATTGCTTGCCTCAACTTCACGTGTATTTTTAGTCATTAATTTCACGTGATATGGTAAGTAGCAAATGAGTTGGGAATTATTTTTTGGTATATTATTTTAATACTGATGTTACTTTTTTTCCAAAATATAGGTAATTACATGATGATTAAAACAATCTACTCATCATCAATATCTAAATCTCATGTTAGCATATCGGAAAAATCACGCTGACAAGCAAATATATATTAGTTAATTAGCTAATATAATTATAGTTTGAATTAGTTATGACTCGAGATAAACGTGTAAGTGTAATTACTGTTTGAGTTTTGTATAATATAATATGTGCGATTTATACAAATATTATGTGAAAATTGTACACTAGTCGTACGAGAATTAAATTGTATAGCGAAATATACGAACGCTGAAAATTGCACGGCGAAAATTATACAAATATTTGTGCAAGAATTGTATAGCGAAATATACAAACTTTATATAAAAGTTGCAAATCGTATAGCTAATTATACAAATGTTGCTCGAGTTATACAAATGCAACTAATCTATAACTATAATTACGAAATATAATTACTCAAACTATAGTTATATAGTATGATTAAGGTATTTTTAAGTGGTTATATACGAAAAATTCTCTAAAATTATCCAAGAACATATACGCTATGAGCATCATAAACTAGGGACCTACATCATGGTCTCGTAAAATAATTAGTTCATGAAAATATGACTCGCCTAATTCATTCAAGTTTGAACTGATCATTGATCTGTTCATCTGTTGGTTCATATTTTTATTTCAAAACTCGACGAAAATTGAAAGAAAACACAGACAAATCAATTATTTATGTTTCAGAACAACAAACAATTGGCTTGCTTTCTTGTACTCAACTTTCATCCATGAAGAAATCTCTTCACATTTGTCCATAATCCTTGCAAACATTTCATTAGTAATTTTAACCCCAAAGTGTTTGGTGAAAATTCCTTCTAAAGTAGCTCTCAAATGAATCATTAAACTCTTTGCATCAGCCTCAGCCTGTATTTTTGATTGGAATTCAATTATCTCCATTTTCTCAATGCTAAAATAGCCATTTTTGTTTACTACTTTAGTCATGTCTTTAGGAGAGGCTACATATATTGGCACATTGAATGAGTCCACTAGAGCTTCTTCAAGAATTCCCTACATTGAAAATGAAAAAAAAGAAGAAGTTATTTCATCGGTCTCAATTTATCTAATACTACTTGATTTGACATAAAACATAAGAAAAAAAATACAATATATAACAACATATTCTATGAAATTTCACAAGTGGATTTGGAGAGGGTAAAATGTACGCAGACCTTATCACTACTTCATAGAGATAGAAAGACTATTTTCGAAATGATTAATTTTGAAACTTATGGTCAACAAAAAGTTTAAAAAAAATTATGTGGATAAATGTAGAAATGTACCAGGGTATGCTGTTATTGTAAATATATATTATGACATGTCATAAGTTGTAAATAGACCATTGACTTACCTCATTGATCATATCAATAAGAGTTGATTCAACGAATTTGAGTACGTTAAAACCAGCTTGAACTTGTGAATGATCCAATTCACTATGAATTCCTGGTAAAATCATCACAATAATTCCATCTTCCACAATCTCCTTAGCTCTTGCATTCAAAAAAACTTCCATGTCCTCCTCAAATTGCGCGGCATAAGCACTTGTTACATCCTCTGAGGCACCTATATAATGAATTTTCCCCTTATTCCACGTGCGTGACTTCTCATCTACTAGCTCCTTTGGAGTCTTAGATAGCCATTGGAGCGAATAAGATGAGTAGCCAAAGTGGATTGTACGTGAGGGGAACAGACGTCCATAGAAAGAACCTGGAACTGCAGACGCGAAATATTGCCTTTCAGGAGGTAGGGCTTTAAATAGAGTGTTGAAGTCATTTGTGACATGATCATTGAAGAAAACATGAAATTCAGGACTAATTTGTTGAGTTTGGTATTTGTGTGTTATTGCTTCTATAATATGTTGCATTGCTAAGAAAGTGTTTGGACCAATTGAACATCCAAAGTCAACCATATTAATTGATGTAATATTTGAATTATTAGATAATGGGCTTTTGATATCCATAATTACTTCTTTAATCATTCCCATCATAACATCTGAGCCTTCTTTCTGCAAAGTAGAAATGAAAAGTAAATGCATCAATTCATAATTAAAGAAAGAAAAAAGGTTGGAAGTCTCTTACAACAACAATAATAACATACCCAGTGAAATCTCACAAATGGAGTCTGGAGAAAGTAGATTGTACGCAGTTCTTACCATTACCTCATAGAAGTAGAGAGACTATTTTCGGTTGGAAGTCTCTTAATGACACATAAATCACTCAATAATCAAATGATTTTTCTAAATCCATGTTAATAATATGTTAAGGATTTTTTTTTGTTGATTTTGTTTGTTTTCCTGCTCGAATATCATATTTAAGCATATGATCATTCTATCATAAAGTTTAACCTCTAAGTGGTCGTTTGGTATGCTAGACAAACATAGGGATAAAAGTAGTGCTTCTAACACCTTGTTTGTTCACAAAGATTAGTAATTAGTACCAGAATGAATTATCCAGCCAGAGGATAAAATTATAGCACGGGAATTAATTATTCGGAAATAATATAGCAAAAATGATAAAAACATTCACGAGATCCCTCAAATCCCTTTTCTACCAAATTAGGTGTAGATGGTAATTTTATAAATAAATAACTCTTTTTTATTTTAATACAACAAATCAAACAACCAATAGAAAATAAAACTATTATCTTCAAAACAAAAGATCTAGATCAGAGAGAACACACTTTTATTTACACGATTATATCTCAATAAATGAAGCATAGATTCACAAGATTCAACTTAATTTAATATTTTTAACACATAATATAGATATATCTGTTATAAATAAATCGCTAAAATTTCAACAAATATTAAATTCTAAACCTATAATATATATTATAAAAAAATAAAACTAAGTACCTGGAATTGAGAGTTTTTGCTGTAGCTATAGACACCATTTCCACCATTCATAGGTAAAGATTCTGGCATTTTTTTCAAAAAAATAAAAATCTTATTTTCCTCCTCCTCTCTAATTCTTTTGAATTATAACAAATTTGAAGTTCAAATTAATTAAACTAGATATAGTTGTAAATAAGTAGCAATAAGACAAATACGTTTTCTATAATTTATTCCATTATAATATATATCATATATGTAACATTAAAAGACAAATTTGCTAGCTAAGACAAATTGGACATATGTAAATGGTATATTAAGGGATGAAGGGAAAGCATAATGTTAGCTTAAAAATTGATATAATATAAGATTTTTATGCAAATTTAGTTTAAAAAGAATGATATTATTAATATTAAGGGTGTTTTATACTAATTTCTACGGAATGCATAATGAGAATTTTTTCATCATTTTGTTCTATGTATTATTCTCATTATGTATATAAGGAGAAGCCGTATAAGGTGAAAATCTCATATACAATTTTAAAATGGAGATTCTTTCAATTGAATAAAGACCATAACAATATTGGCTCAATTGGAAAAAAATTGTGCAAAAACTTTGCAAAATTATTGTAAAGTTATACGACTAAAAGTTAATTCCTATGATTGAAGTTATACACTCTATAATAAGCCCAAGAGAAGAATGACAAAGTGAAAGCCAACTAAACGCCTCAAACTATAGGTCATAATATCATTATTAAGAAATGAGTGTAATTCACAAATAATTACTTTTCAGTATCTGTAATTGAAAAATACTCATTATCATATGGAGTTTTGTCAAGAAAGGGTATTATACTAAACTATACGCTATTTCATTAGGATAATACTCACGCAGAGTCTGTTTCAACTGATTTATTTTTAGTGCTTTTACATATTTATAGTATTTGAAAAAAATTTAAAACATATTTTAGACACTTATATTTAAGTTAAAAATAGCAGAAAGAAACCAAAAATCAACACTTAAATTCCACAGTAGTACTTCATAACAATGGCCTAAAGTTTCATGATCCATGAAATTTAAAACTTTGTGATAATAATTATTTTTCAAAGATAGTATCATCAATCTAGGATGAAGTCAAAGATTCACTGTTTTTTGACTTTGGGGTATGATGGAATAAAGCAAAATGACTCTTTAAACTATCTGCGCTTCTTTCAATTGTGAAGTAGCAGTTA
>JAOTQJ010000001.1:247609-287853 GCA_025642045.1 Solanum sejunctum | reverse complement strand
CGACCAGCATGCCAGGTGGCTAGCGGGCATTGGCTGGGCCCTGGTAGGATTTTATGGACCAAGGAAGGCGAAACAGGAATTTCGACCATTTTCTGTGGGTGTTATCGCACAGATTCTGGCACTGCCTAGTGTTCAGAGAAAATATTTTTTGTAAACCATACAGGTAAATCAAGGACTCGCCCAGCAAGTAGTGCAGGTTGCCGGCAGGCCTTGGCTGGGCCCTGGTAGGATTTTATGGGCCACGGAAGGCGAAACAAGCGATTATGGTCATTTTCCGTGACTGTTAGCCCATGGTTTCTAACGCTGCCTGGGATTCCGGGTAAATATTTTTGGAAAACCATTTAGGTGGGTCGGAGACGCACCCAAAAAGCGGTCCAGGTGGCCAGCGGGCGTTGGCTGGGCCCTGGTAGGATTTGATGGACCAAGGAATGTGAAATAGGCAATTTCGGCCATTTTTTGTGGGTGTTAGCCCACGGATTCTGGCGCTTCATGGGGTTTCAGTCAAATTTTTCAAAAAACCATATAAGTGGGTCGGGGACTCACCCATCAAGTGTCCCAGGTGGCCAGTGGGCATTGGATGGGCCATGGTAGAATTTTATGGGCCAAGGAAGGCAAAATAGGCAATTTCGGCCATTTATCGTGGGTGTTAGCCCACGGATTCTGGCCCATATGGCCGACGGTCGTTGGCTGGGCCCTGGTAGGATTTTACGGCCCAAGGAGTGCAAAATAGGCGATTTCGGCCATTTTCCGTGGGTGTTAGCCCATGGATTTTGGCGCTGCCTTGGGTTCCGGGAAAATATTTTTAAAGAAGCATACGAGTGGGTTGGGGACTCGCTCGGCAAGTGGCCCATGCGGCCGGCGGTCGTTGGCTGGGCCCTGGTAGGATTTTATGGCCCAAGGAGTCCGAAACAGGCGATTTCGGCCATTTTCCGTGGGTGTTGTCCCACGAATTTTGGCGCTGCCTGGGGTTTCGGGCAAATATTTTCAACAAATCATACCGGTGGGTTAGGGACTCGCCCGGCAAGCGTCCCATATGGTCGTCGGTCGTTGGCTGGGCCCTGGTAGGATTTTACGTCCCAAGGAGTGCGAAACAGGCAATTTCGGCCATTTTCCGTGGGTGTTAGCCCACGGATATTGGCGCTGCCTAGGGTCCGGGCAAATATTTTTGAAGAAGCATACGGGTGGGTTGGGGACTCGCCCGGCAAGTGGTCCATGTGGCCGGTGGTTGTTGGCTGGGCCCAGGTAGGATTTTATGGCCCAAGGAGTCCAAAACAGGCGATTTCGGCCATTTTCCGTGGGTGTTGTCCCACGGATTTTGGCGCTGCCTGGGGTTTCGGGAAAATATTTTCAACAAATCATACCGGTGGGTTGGGGACTCGCCCAGTAGGCGTCCTATATGGTCGATGGTCGTTGGCTGGGCCCTGGTAGGATTTTACGTCCCAAGGAGTACGAAACAGGCGATTTCGGCCATTTTCCGTGGGTGTTAGCCCACGGATATTGGCGCTTCCTAGGGTTCTGAGAAAATATTTTCGAAAAAGCATACAGGTAGGTGGGACTCGCCCGGCAAGTGGCTCATCCGGCCGGCGGTCGTTGGCTGGGCCCTGGTAGGATTTTATGGCCCAAGGAGTGCGAAATAGGCGATTTCGACCATTTTTCGTGGGTGTTAGCCCACAGATTTTGGCGCTGCCTGGGGTTCCAGGTAAATATTTTCTAAAAAGCATACAGGTGGGTCGGGGACTAGCCCGGTAGGTGGCCCATGTGTCCGGCGGTCATTGGCTGGGCCCTGGTAGGATTTTATGGGCCAAGGAAGGCAAAACAGGCGATTTCGGTCATTTTCCATAGCTGTTAGCCAACGGATTCTGGCGTTGCATGGATTTTTGAGCAAATATTTTATAAAAACCATACGAGTGGGTCGGGGACTCGCCTTGCAAGTAGCCCAGGTGGTTGGCGGGCATTGGTTGGGACTTAGTAGAATTTTTTGGCCAAAGGAATGAGAAATAGGCGATTTCAGCCATTTTCCGTGGGTGTTAACCCACAGATTGTGGCGCTGCCTGGGGTTCTGGGTAAATATTTTTGAAAAACCATTCGAATCTATTTGGGACTCACCCGACAAGCGGCCCAGGTGGCCGGCGGGCGTTTGGTTTGCCCTGGTACAATTTTATGGCCCAAGGAAGGCAAAATATGCGATTTTGGCCATTTTCGTGGGTGTTAGCCCACGAATTCTGGCTCTGCCTAGGCTTCCGAGCTACTTTTTTTTAAAACCCATACAAGTGGGTTATGAACTCGCCTGGCAAGCGGCCCAGGTGGCCAGTGGCCATTGGTTGGTCCCTGATAGGATTTTATGGCCCAAGGAAGTCGAAACACGCTTTTTCGGCCATTTTCCATGGGTGTTAGTCCACGGATTCTGGCACTGCCTGGGGTTCCGAGCAAATATTTTCAAAAAGCCATACGAGTGGTTGAAGACTCACCCAGAAATCTACCCAGCTGGCCAGTGGGTGTTGGCTGGGCCCTGGTAGGATTTTACGGCCCAAGGAAGCCGAAACAGGCAATTTTGGTCATTTTCTGTGGGTGTTAGCCCACGGACTCTGGCACTGCCTGGGGTTCGGGAAAATAGTTTTGAAAAATCATAAGGATAGGTCAGGGACTTGCCCAGAAAGCGGCCCTGTTGGCCGGTGGGCGTTTGTTGGGCTCTAGCGGGGACTTTATGGCCCAAGGAAGACAAAACAGGCAATTTCGACCATTATTCGTAGGTGTTAGCCCACCAATTCTTGCATTGCCTAGTGTTTCAGGCAAATATTTTTGAAAAAACATATGGGTGGGTCGGGGCCTCGCCCGGCAAGCGGCACAGGTGGCCAGCGGGCATTGGATGGCAGCTGGTAGGATTTTATTGCTCAAGGAAGGTGAAATAGGCGATCTCGGCCATTTTTCATATGTGTTAGGCCACGAATTCTGGCGTTGCCTGGGTTCCGAGCAAATATTTTTGAAACACCATATAGGTAGGTTAAGGACTCGCCCGAAAAGTGGCCCAGGTGGCCAACAAGCGTTGGTTGGGCCCTGGTAGGATTTTATGGCCCAAGAAAGGCAAAACAGGAAATTTTGGCCATTTTCCATGGGTGTTAGCCCACGGATTCTAGCGCTGCCTGGGGCTCTTGGCAAATATTTTCAAAAACCATGCGGGTGGGTCGGGCACTCGCCCGGCAAGCGGCTTAGGTGGTCGGCGGGCATTGGCTAGGCCCTGGTGGGATTTTATGGCCTAAGGAAGGCAAAACAGTCAATTTTGGCCATTTTCCGTGGGTAGTAGCCCACGGATTTTTGCGCTGCCTGGGGTTCCTGGAAAAAGTTTTTGAAAAACCATATGAGTGGGTCAGAGACTCTCCCGGCAAGCGGTCCAGGTGGCCTGCGGGCTTTTGCTATGCCCTAGTAGGATTTTAAGGCCCAAGGAAGGCAAAATAGAATCCGTTGGCTAACACCCATAAAAAATGGTCGAAATCACCCATTTCGCCTTCCATGAGCCATAAAATCCTACTAGGCCCCAACCAATACCCTCGGGTCACCAGCGACTCTTACCAGGTATTTATCGATCAACCGATATGATTTTTAAGGAATCTTTTCCCAAAACCCCAGGCAGCTCTAGTATCCGTGGGCAAACACCAACAAAAATGGTCGAAATCCCCTATTTCGCCTTTCTTAGGCTATAAAATCCTTCCAGGCCCCAGCCAATGCCCGCAGCCCACCTGGAGTTCTCTCTGTGCTCATTCTCGACCTACGTGTATAAGTTTTTGAGAATATTTTCCCTAAACCCCAAGCAATTCCAGTATCCGTGGGCTAACACCCACGGAAAATGTCCAAAATCACCCGTTTCGCCTTTCTTTCGCCATAAAATCTTACCAGGCCCTAGCCAATGCCACTGCGCTACTTATGCTGCTTTTTGGGCTTGTTCCTAACCCACCTGCATCATTTTTTGGGAATCTTTACCCGAAAGCCCAGGCACTAGAATCTGTGGGCTAACACCCACGAAAATGACCAAAATTACCTGTTTTCCCTTCCTTTGGCCATAAAATCCTACTAGGCCCCATATAACCCCCTCTGGCCACCTGGTTTGCTTTCTGGGATCATTTTAAACACACTTATCTAACATTTTTGGAATATTTTCCTAGAACACCAGGCTGTGCCAGATTTCGTGGTCTAACACCCACGTTAAACGGCTGAAATCGTCTGTTTCACCTTCCTTTGGCCATAAAATCCTACTAGGACCCAGCCAATGTCAATGGGCCACTAGGCTGCTTGCCGAGCTCATTTGACCCAACTATATGATTTTTCATGAATCTTTGGCTGAAACCCTATGCAGTGCCAGAATCTGTGGGCTAACACCCATGGAAAATGGCCGAAATCATCTGTTTCTCTTTCCTTGGGCCATAAAATCCTATCTGGCCCTAGCCAATGCCCTTGGGTCATTTGGATAGCTTGCTGGGATTGTTATCGACCTACCCATATTAGTTTTCAGGAATCTTTACTCGGAACCCCAGGCAGCACCATAGTCCACGAGCTGAACCCACGACAAATGGCCAAAATTTCCAATTTTGCATTCCTAGGGCCATAAAATCCTACCAGGCCCCAGCCAACGCCCCTGGGCCAGTTAGGTCGCTTTCCGGGCTAATTCCCGACCCACCCATATGATTTTTTGGGAATCTTTGCCTGAAACCCCAGACAGCGCCAGAATCCGTGGGGGTTATTTCCGAAATCGCTTGTTTCACCTTCTTTGGGCCATAAAATCCTATCAGTCCCTAGTCAATGCCCCCGGGCCACTTGGGCCGCTTCGTAGGCTAGTTGTCGACTGACCCATATAATGTTTTGAGAATCTTTGCCTAGAACCCTAGGAAGCGCAGAATCATTGCACTAACACCCATGGAAAATGGCCGAAGTCACCTTTTTTTCCTTCCTTGGGCTGTAAAGTCCTACCACAGCAAATACCTTGGGACACCTGGGCCGCTTGTAGGGATCATTGTCGACCAACCTATTTGATTTTTGGGGATCTTATCCCGGAACCCCAGGCAATGCTAGAATTCGTAGGCTAACAACCATAAAAAATGCCCGAAAGTGCCTGTTTTGCATTTCTAGAGCCATAAAATACTTCCAGGTCCCAGCCAATGCCCTCGGGCCATATGGGCCACTTGATGGCCTCATTGTCAACCTATGTATATGATGTTTTGGGAATATTTGACCAAAACCCCAGGCAGGGCTAACACCCACGAAAAATGGCCAAAATCGCCTGCTTTGCCTTCCTTGGGCCATATATTCATACCAGGCCCCAGCCAATGCCTCTGGCAAACTACACTACTTACTAAGCTCGTTATAGACCAACCATATGATATTTTGGGAATCATTGCACGGAACCCCAGGAAGCGCCAGAATCTGTGGGCTAACACCCATGGAAAATGACCAAAATCGCTTGTTAAGCCATACTTAGGCCAAAAAATCCAACCAGGCCCTAGCCAACGTCATCGGGCCACTTCAGCCACTTTCTGAGCTCGTTGCTGATAGACCCATATGATTTTTTGGGAATCTTTGCACATAACCCGAGGCAGCGCCAAAATCCGTGGGCTAACACCAATGAAAAATGGCTCAAATTGCCTATTTCGCCTTCCTTGGGCCATAAAATCCTACCAGGCCCTAGCCATTTCACTCGTGATACTTACTGAGCTCATTGTTGACCCACCCATGTGATTTTTTGGGCATATTTTCTCGGAACCCTAGGCATAGCCAGAATTTGTAGGCTAACACCCACGAAAAATAACCAAAATAACCTATTTCGCCTTTCTTGGGCCATAAAATCCTACTGGGCCCCAGCCAAAGCCCCCGGGCAACTTTCCAGGATCATTACCAACCCATTCGTGTGATTTTTCAGGAATATTTGCTCGGAACCCTAGGCAGCGCCAGAAATTATGGGCCGCACCCACTAAAATTGGTCAAAATTACCTATTTCGCATTCCTTGGGCCATAAAATCCTACAGAGCCACAGTCAATGCCTCCAGTCCACCTGGGCCACTTGATCAACTCATTGACAACCCACATGTATATTTTTTGGAATCTTTCCCTAGAACCCCAGGCAGCGCCAGAATCCGTGGGCTAACACCCATAGAAAAAGGCAAAATTTCCTATTTCGCCTTTCTTGGGCCATAAAATAATTCAAGGACCCATTCAACGCCCCCGGGCCACCTGGGCTACTTGTCGGGCTTGTTGCTAACCCACCCATATAATTTCTCGGGAATCTTTGCTCGAAACCCCAGGCAACGCCCGTGGGCAGACAACCAAAAAAATGGCCAAAATCACCTGTTTTTCATTCCTTTAGCCATAAAGTCCTACCATGCCTCTGTCAACACCCTCGGGCCACCTGAGCCTATTGCCTTCCTTGGGCCAACACCCACGAAAAATGGCCGAAATAGCCTATTTCGCCATCCTTGGGCCATAAATTCTTATCAGGCCCCAACCAATGCCAACGGGTTACCAACGCCATTTACCAGGCTTGATGCCTACCCACCCATATCATTTTTCAATTATCGTTACCCAAAACCCCAGGCAGCGCCAGAATCTAAGGGCTAACACCCACAGAAAATGGCTAAAATTGCCTATTTCGCCTTCCTTGGGCCATAAAATCCTACTAGGCCCCAGCCAACGCCCCCGGGCCACCTTGGCCACTTGTCGGGGTCATTACCTACCTAGGCATTTTACTTTTAGGTAATCTTTGCCCGGAACCCTAGGCAATTCCATAATCCATTGGCTAACACCCACAAAAAATGTCCAAAATTATCGGTTTCACCTTCCTTGGAATATAAAATCCTACCAGGCCTCAGACAATGCCCCCGGGACACCTTAGCTACTTGCCAGACTCGATATTGACCCACTTGTATGATATTTTTCCGAATCCTTATCCATAACCCCAGGTAGCGTAAGAATTTGTGGGCTAATACCCATGGAAAATGGTTGAAATTGCCTCTTTCGCATTCCTTGGGCCATAAATTCTTACCAAGCCCCAACCAGTACCACTGGGCCACCTGCGCCGCTTGACAAGATTGTTACTGACCCACCCATATGAGTTTTTGAGAATCTTTTCCTAGAACCCCAGGCACTGCCAGAATTCATGAGCTAACACCTACTAAAAATGGCCAAAATCGCCTGTTTTGCATTCCTTGGGCTATAAAATCCTACCAGGCCCCAACCAATGTCCCCGGGCCACCTGAGCTGCTTGCCAGGCTCGCTTCTAACCCACCCATATGATGTCAATAATCTTCTCTTGGAACCCCAGGCAGCTCCAGAATCCTATGGATAACACCCATGGCAAATAGCCGAAGACACTTGATTATATCTCAAAAACATGAACATGTTTCAAAAATAACAATAAAGCAAGTCTCAAAAATATGATTATGTCTTAAAAACATGATTATGTCTCAAATACATGAACATGTTTCAAAAACAACAACAAAACATGTCTCAAAAATATGATTATGTCTAAAAACATGATTATGTCTCAAAAACATGATTATGTCTCAAAACATGATTATGTCTCAAAAATAATAATAAAACATGTCTCAAAAACATGAACATGTCTCAAAAACAACAACAAAACATGTTAAAAAACATGATTATGCTTCAAAAATAATAACAAAACATGTCTCAAAAAAATGATTATGTCTCAAAAATATGAACATGTTTCAAAAACAACAACAAAACATGTCTCAAAAACATGATTATGTCTCAAAAAATATGAACATGTTCCAAAAATAACAACAAAACATATCTCTAAAACATGATTATGTCTCAAAAACACGAACATGTTTCAAAAAAACAAAACAATATGTCTCCAAAACATGGTTATCTCTAAAAACATGATTATGTCTCAAAAACATGACTCACAAATATGATTATGTCTCAAAAACAACAACAAAACATGTCTAAATAACATGATTATGTCTCAAAAACATAAATATGTCTCAAAAACAATATCAAAACATGTCTCAAAAACATGATTATGTCTCAAAAACATGATTATTTTTTGAAAACAACAAAACATGTCTCAAAAACATGATTAAGTTTCAAAAACAAGAACAAAATATGTCTCAAATGTGATTATGTTTTAAAAACAACAATAAAACATGTCTCAAAAATATGATTATGTCTCAAAAACATGAACATGTTTCAAAAACAACAACAAAACTTATCTCAAAAACATGAACATATTTCAAAAAAAACAACAAAACATATCTAAAAACATGACTACGTTTCAAAAATAACAACAATAAATGTCTCAAAAATATTATTATGTTTCAAAAACAACAACAAAACATGTCCCAGCCAACACCCCCACCCCCTGGCCAAAATAGCCTATTTCGCCTCTCTTCGTCCATAAAATCCTACCAGGCCCCAGCCAATGCCCCCGGGGAAACAGGGCTACTTTCCAAGCTCCTTGTTGACCTATTCGTATGATGTTTTAGAAATATTTGCCCAAAACCCTAGGAAGATGGAGAATCCATGGGCTCACACTAAGGGAAAATGGCCAAAATCACCTGTTTCACCTTCCTTGGGCCATAAAATCCTACCAGGCTGTACCCAACGCCTTTGGGCCACCTAGGCCCCTTATTGGGCTCGTTGCTGACCCACATGTATGAGTTTTTAGGAATCTTTGCCTAAAACCCCAGGTAGTGCCAGAAAACATGGGCTAACACTCATAAAAAATGGCTGAAATCTCCTGTTACGGTTTCCTTGGGCCATAAAATCCTATTGGGCCATCGCCAATGCCCCCAGGCCACATGTGCCACTTGCAGGGCTTGTTACCGACCCACTCGTATGAGTTTTTGGAATCTTTGCCCTGAACCCCAGGCAGCAGCTAAATCTGTGGGCTAACACCTATAGAAAATGGCCAACATCGCCTGTTTTGCTTTTATTGGGCTATAAAATCCTACCAGGCCCCAGCCAATGCCCCTGGGCCACCTGAGATGCTTGTTGGGCTAGTTGCTAATTTTTTCCCATAAGATTTTTCAGGAATCTTTGCATCGGACCCCAGGTAGCGCCAGAATCAATGGGCTAACACCCATGAAAATAGCCAAAATCACCTGTTTCGCCTTCCTTGGTCCATTAAATCCAACCAAGCCCCAAGCAATGCCCTACGGCCATCTTGGCTGCTTGTCGGGCTCACCACTGACCCACCCATATGATTTTTTAGTAATTATTGCTCGAAAACCTAGGCAACGCCAGAATTCATGGGTTAACACCCTAGAAAAATGGTTGAAATCGCCTGTTTTGCCTTTTTTGGACCATAAAATCCTACCAGGACCCATCCAACGCCCCTGAGCTACTTGGTCCATTTTATGGACTAGTCGCCGACCCACTTATATGATTTTTCAAGAATCATTGCCTGGAGCCCCATGCAGCCCCAGAATCCATGGGCTAACACCCACGAAAAATGGCCGAAATTGCCTGTTTTCCATTCCTTGGGCCATAAAATCCTACTAGGCCCTAGCCAATGCCCCCGGGACACCTGGACCATTTGTCAAGCTCATTGCTAACCCATTTGTATAAGTTTTTAGGAATATTTGCCAGAACCCCAGGCAGCACCAGAATTCATGCGCTAAAACCCATGGAAAATGGCCAAAATTGCCTGTTTTGCCCTCCTTGGGCCATAAAATCCTACCAGGCCCTAGCCAATCCCCTCAGGTCAACTGGCTACTTTTTGTGCTCATTGCTGACATATCCATATGATGTTTCAAGAATCTTTGCCCAGAACCCTTGGCATCACGTGAATCTGTGGGCTAAGACCTAGGAAAAATGGCCTAAATCGCCCGTATCAACTGCCTTGGACCATAAAAACCTACCTGGCCCTAGCTAACACCACAGGAACACTTAGGACGTTTTCTAGGCTCGTTACTGACCTAGCTATATGATATTTTGGGAATATTTACCTATAACCCTAGCCAGCGCCAGAATCCATGGGCTAATACCCATGGAAAATGGCCGAAATCACTTGTTTGGCCTTTCTTGGCGATAAAATCCTACCAGGCCCCAGCCGATGCGCTATGGCCACCTGGTCTTCTTTCTAGGCTCGTTGTTGACCCACATGTAATATGTTTCTATAATCTTTCCACATAACCCCAGGAAGTGCCAGAATCTGTGGTCTAAAATCCACGAAAATGGCCGAAATCACCTGTTTTGGCTTCCTTGGGCCATAAACTCCTACCAGGCCCCAGACAACGCCCTTGAACAACCTGGGCCACTTATCGGGCTAATCGTTGACCCACCCATATTATATTTTGAGAATCTTTGCTCAAAACCCTAGGAAGCGCCAATCCGTGGGCTAACACCCATAAAAAATGGCCGAAATCGCCTGTTTCAAATTTCTTGGACCATAAATTTCTACCAGGCCCTAGCCAATACCCCCGGGCCACTTGGGCTTCTTACTGGGCTCATTACCGACCCACTTGTATGACATTTCAGGAATATTTGCCAATAACCCTAGGCAGGGCCAGAATCCATGGGCTAAGACCCACGGAAAATAGCCAAAATCTCCTATTTTGCCTTCCTTGGGCCAAAAAATCCTACCAGGCCCTAGCCAACTCCTCCGGGCCACATAGACCACTTTCCAGGCTCGTTGCTAACCTATTTGTATGAGTTTTCAAGTATCTTTCCTGAAACCCCAAGTAGTGCCAGAATACGTGGGCTAACACCCACAGAAAATGGCTGAAATCTCTTGTTAAGCCTTCCTTGGGCCATAAAATCCTATGGGCCCTAGACAACGCCCCCAGGCCACCTGCGCTACTATCCGGGCTTGTTATAGACCCACCTAGATGATTTTTTGGAATCTTTTCCTAGAACCCTAGGCAGCGCCAGAAACTGTGGGCTAACACCCATGGAAAATGGCTAACATCACCTGTTTTGCCTTTATTGGGCCATTAAATCCTACCAGGCCCCAGCAAACATCCTGGTCCACCTAGGCTGCTTGTTGGTATCATTGCTGACCTATCCATATGATTTTTTAGGAATCTTTGCTTGGAACCCCAAGCAGCGCCAGAATCCCTAGGCTAACACCCATGAAAAATAGTAGAAATCACCTATTTCGCTTTCCTTAGGCCATAAAATCCTACCAGGCCGCAGCCAAAGCCCTCAGGCCACATGGGTTGCTTTCTAGGCTCACTAATGACCCACCCATATGATGTTTTAGGAATCTTTTTTTAGAAACCCAAGCAATACCAGAATCCTTGGTCTAACACCCAGGAAAAATGGTTGAAATCACCAGTTATGCCCTTCTTGGACCATAAAATCCTACCAGGCCCCATACAATGCCCCCGAGTAACTTGGCCCACTTTATGGACTTGTGGATAACTCACCTATATGATATTTCAGGAATATTTTCCTGTATCCCCATACAGCGCCAGAATTAGTGGGCTAACACCAACGGAAAATGGCCGAAATTGCCTTTTTCGCCTTCCCTGGGCCATAAAACCCTACCAGGCCCTAGCCAATGGCCCTGGTCCACTTGGACCATTTTTCGAGCTCATTGTCGACCCATACATATGATTCTTTAGGAATCTTTGCCTGGAATGCCAAGCAACGCCAGAATCCGTTGGCTAACACCCATAGAAAATGGCTAAAATTACCTGTTTCGCCTTCCTTTGGCCAAAAAATCCTGCTTGGCCTCAGCCAATTCCCTTAGGCCAACTGGCTATTTTTCGTACTTGTATCTGACCCATCTATATGATTTTTTGAGAATATTTGTCCAGAACCCTTGGCAGTGCAAAAATCCATGGGCTACGACCTAGGCAAAATGGCCAAAAATGCCTGTATCACCTTCCTTGGACCATAAAATACTACCAGGACCTAGCCAACACCCTGGGGCCACCTAAGACACTTTCTGGGAACATTATCAACCCACCTATATTAAATTTTGGGAATCTTTTCCTATAACCCAAGGCAGCGCCAGAATCTATGGGTTAATACCTATGGAAAATGGCCGAAATCGCCTGTTTTGCCTTTCTTGGGCCATAAAATCCTACCAGGCCCCAGCTAATGCCCTATGGATACCTAGGTCGCTTGCTAGGCTCGTTCCCCACCCATCCGTATGATGTTTTTGTAATCTTTCCCCATAACCCCAGGCAGTGCCAGAATCTGTGGTCTAAAACCCACGAAAAAAGGCCAAAATCACCTATTTTGGCTGCCTGCCACCGGGGGCACTTGCCGACCTACCCACATAATATTTTGACAATCTTTACCCAGAACCGCAGGCAGTACCAGAATCCGTGGCTTAACACCTACGAAAAATGGTTGAAATTTCCTGTTTCACCTTTCTTAGACCATAAAATCCTACCAGGCCCCAGCCAACACACCTGGGATGCTTGGGCTTCTTACCAGGCTCGTTACTGACCCACTTATATGTTTTTTTAGGAATCTTTGCACAGAACCCCAACCAATTCCAGAATCGGTGGGCTAACACCCACAAAAAATGGTCAAAATCGCCTGTTTTGCCTTTCTTAGGATATAATATCCTACCAGGCCCCAACCAATGCCCCCAGGCCACTTTCTAGGCAAGTTGGGGACCTACCTCTATGAGTTTTTGGGAATCTTTGCCAAAACCATAGGCAGCACCATAATCTGTGGGCTAATATTAACGAAAAATGGCCGAAATCATCGATTTTGCCTTTGTTGAGCCATAAAACCCTTTCCAGGGCCCCTCTTGGGCAATCAAAATACTACTAGGCCCCAGCCAATACCCAAGGGACACCTAGCCCACTTGCTGGGATTGCTGCCAACACAACCATATGATTTTTAGGGAATCTATGCCCGAAACCCCAGGCAGCGCCAGAATTCATTGGCTAAAACACACTAAAAATGGCTGAAATCACCTAGGCCACCTAGCCTGCTTGCCAGGCCCCATCCAACGCCCCTAGGCGACCAGGCCCCTGGGTCAGTAGCGAGCTCGACAAGCAGCCAAGGTGGCCCGAGGGTATTGTTTGGGGCCTGGTGGGAATTTATGGCCTAAGTAATGCAAAACCTGCAATTTCGGCCATTTTCTGTGGGTGTTAGCCTATGGATTATGGCACTTCCTGGGGTTCTGGGCAAAGATTACCAAAACACAATATGGTTAGGTCGTTAATGAGCCCAACATGTGGCCTAGGTGGCCAAGGGGAGTTGGCTAGGGCCAGGTAGGATTTTATAGCCCAACGAAGGTGAAATAGGCAATTTCGGCCATTTTCCATGGGTTTTAGCCCACAGATTATGGCGTTGCCTGGGGTCCGGGTAAAGATACCTAAACAATCATTATGGTGGGTCAGCAACAAGCCTGTCATGCAGCGCAAGTGGCCCCTCTGCATTGGCTAGGGCCTTGTAAGAATTCATGGCCCAAGTAAAGCGAAGCAGGCAATTTTGGCCATTTTTCGTAGGTGTTAGCCCACGGATTCTAGCGCTACCTGGGTTCCAAAAAAGGATTCTGAAAAAATCATACAAGTGGGTAAGTAACAAGCCTGGAAAGCGGCCAAGGTGTCCCAAGGGCATTGGATGGGGCCTGGTAGGATTTTATGGCCTAAGGAAGGCGAAATAGGCAATTTCAACCATTTTTTGTGGGTGTTAGCCCATGGATTATGGCACTTCCTGGGGTTCCAGTCAAATATTCCTAAAAAATCATAAGAATGGGTTGGCAACGTACCTGGTAAGTGTCCCAGGTGGCCCAGGGGAATTAGATGGGGCCAGATAGGATTTTATGGCACAAGGAAAGCAAAACAGGCAATTTTGGCAATTTTTCGTGAGTGTTAGCCCACGGATTCTAGCGTTGCCTGGGTTTCAGGTAAAGATACCCAAAAATTCATACAGCAGTGTAAGAAACAAGCCTAGAAAATGGTGCAGGTGGCCTAATGGCGTTGGCTAGGGCCTGGTAAGAATTTATGGCACAAGAAAGGTGACACAGGCAATTTTGGCCATTTTCGGTGGGTGTTAGCCCATGGATTCTGGCGCTACCTGGAGTGCTGAGAAAAGATTCCTAAAAAATCATATGAGTGGGACAACAACTAGCTAAGCAAGAGGCACAAGTGGCCTGGGAGCACTGGTTGAGGGCTGGTAGGATTTTATTGCCCAAGGAAAGCGAAACAGGCAATTTCGGCCATTTTACGTGGGTGTTAACCCACAAATTCGGGCACTGCCAAGATTTTTGGGTTAAGATTCACGAAAAAAGATATTAGTGGGTTGGAAACAAGCCCTTTAGGCGAGCTAGGTTGCCAAAGGGCGTTGGTTGAGGCCTAGTAGGAGTTTATGGCCAAAGAAAGGCAAAACAAGCGACTTTGACCATTTTTCATGAGTGTTAGCCCACGGATTATGGCGCTACCAGGGGTTCCAGGAAAGGATTCCTAAAATATCATACCGGTTAGTTGGCAATAATCCCATCAAGCTATCCAAGTGGCCTAGGGGCGTTGGCTGGGGCCTGTACTAATTTTATGACCCAAGGAAAGCGAAGCAGGCGATTTTGGCCATTTTTTGTGGGTGTTAGCCCATGGATTCTGGCGTTGCCTGTGGTGCTGGACAAAGATTTCCAAAAGATCATATGGGTGGGTCAGTTCGGTAGCAATGGTTAGGGCCTGGTAGGATTTAATTGCCTAAGGAAAGCGAAATACGCAATTTCGTCCATTTTCCGTGCGTGTTAACCCATGGATTCTGGCACTGCATGGATTTATGGGCTAAGATTTCTAAAATATCATATGGGTATGTAGGAAACAATCCTGGAAAGTGGCCCAGGTTGCCCTAGGGCATTAGCTGGGGCCTGGTAGGATTTTATGGCCCAGGAAGGCAAAACAGGCTATTTCGGCCATTTTCTGTGGGTGTTAGCCCACAAATTCTGGTGCTGCCTGGGGTTCCAGTAGAAGATTCCCAAAAACTCAAATGAGTATGCTGAAAACGAGCTCATCAAGTGTCCTAGATGGCCCAGGGCATTGGCTGTATCCTGGTAGGATTTTATGGCTCAACGAAGGTGAAATAGGCGATTTAGGCCATTTTCCGTAGGTGTTAGTAAATAGATTTTGGCGCTGCCTAGGGTACCGGGAAAATATTCCTGAAAATCATATGAGTTGGTTGGCAACTATCCTGGCAAGCAGTCCAAGTGACCCAAGACTGTTGGCTGGGACCTGATAGGATATTATGGCCCAAGGAAGGCAAAACAGGGAATTTCAGCCATTTTCGTAGGTGTTAGCCCACGAATTCTGGCGCTACCTGGGTTTTTGGGTAAATATTCCTGAAAATCATACTAGTGGTCAGAAATAAGAAAAGAAAGTGGCCCAGGTGGCCCAAGGTCATTTGCTAGAGCCTGGTAGGATTTTATGGCCGTAGGAATGCAAAACAGGCGATTTCGGCCATTTTTTGTGCGTGTTAGAACACGAATTCTAGCGCTGCCTGGGTTCTAGGAAAATATTCCCAAAAATTCATATAGTTTGGCATCAGTGAGCCCAACAAGCAGTCCAGGTGACCCAAGGGTGTTGGCTGGTGCCTGGAAGGATTTTATGGCCCAAGGGAGGCGAAATAGGCAATTTTGGCTATTTTCCATGGGTTTTGACCCATGGATTCTGGCTCTATCTGGGGTTCCAGTAAAATATTCTCGACTGCTTGGCCCAAGGGTATTGACAGGGGCCTGGTAGGATTTTATGGCCTAAGAAAGGTGAAACAGGCATTTTCAGCCATTTTAAATGTATGTAAGCTCATAGATTCTGGCGCTATCTGGAGTTCTGGGAAAATATTTTCGAAAACACATATGGTTGGGTCGGCAACAAACCCGATAAGCGGCACTGGTGGCCCAGGGATGTTGGGTAGGACCTGCCAGGATTTTATGGCCCAAGAAAGATTAAACAGGCAATTTCGGCCATTTTTCGTGGGTGTTAGCCAAAAAATTCTGGCGCTCCCTGGGGTTCCAGGCAAAGATTCCCAAAAACTCATATGGGTAGGTCAGCAACGGCCTCTAAAATAAGCTTAGGTGTCCTAGGGGCGTTATCAGGGGCCTGGTAAGATTTTATGCCCCAAAAAAAGCGATTAGGTGATTTCGGCCATTTTTTGTGGGTGTTAGCCCATGGATTCTGGCGCTGCCTAGGGTTTCGAGAAAAGATTTTAAAAAAATCATATGGGTGGATCGGTAATGAGCCCGTCAAGCGGACTACGTGGCCCGGGGGCATTGGCTGGGGCTTGGTAAGATTTTATGGCCCAAGGAAGGCAAAATAGGAGATTTCTGCCAGTTTCCATGGGTGTTATCCACAGATTCTTGTGCTGCCTGAGCTTCCAAGCAAAGATACCTAAAACATCATAAAAGTGGGTCAAATCCAAGCCCGGTAAGGGTCCCAGGAGGCATATGGGCATTGGTTGGGGCCTGATAGGATTTTATGGCCCAAGAAAGGCAAAACAGGCGATTTTGGGCATTTTCTGTGGGTGATAGACCACAGATTCTGGCACTGGTTGGAGTTCCGATGAACAAGACTAATAAGAGACCCAGGTGTCCGAGGGACGTTAGCTGGGCCATGGTAAGATTTTTTCGCCCAAGGAAGGTGAAATAGGTGATTTCAGCCATTTTTCGTGGGTGTTAGCCTACGGATTCTGGCGCTGCCTAGGGTTACGGGCAAAGATTCCCCAAAAATTATACTAGTGGGTTGGTAACAAACTCTTCAAGTGGCCTAAGTGCCCTAGGGCCATTGGCTGGGTCCTCATAGGATTTTATAACCCAAGGAAGGTGAAACAGGCGATTTCGGCCTTTTTCGTGGGTGTTAACCCACGAATTCTGGTGCTGCCTAGGTGTTTAAGCAAAGATTCCTTAAAAATAATATAGGTGAGACAGTAAAGTGCCTGGCAAGTGGCCTAGCTGGCTTAGGGGCATTTGCTGGGGTTTAATAGGATTTTATAGCCCAAGGAGTGCGAAATAGGCGATTTCGATCATTTTTCGTGGGTGTTAGCCCACGGATTCTAGCGCTGTCTGGTGTTCCTGGAAAAGTTTCCCTAAATATCATACATATGGGTCGGTAATGTGTCTGTTAATTGGCCTAGATGACCTAAGGGCATTAGCTAGGGCCTGGTAGGATTTTATGGCCCAAGGAAGGCTAAATAGGTGATTTCAGGCATTTTTCGTGGGTGTTAGCCCATAAATTCTGGCGATGCCTAGGGTCCCGGGAAACGATTCCTAAAATTCCATGCGGATGGGTTGGAAATAAGCCCAACAAGTGGTCTAAGTGGCCCAGGGGCATTGGCTTGGCCTTGGTAGGATTTTATGGCTAAAGGAAGGTAAAACAGGCGATTTCGACCATTTTTCGTGCGAGTTAGCCCACAGATTTTGGCGCTACCTGGGGTTCCGAGAAAATATTCATAAAAAATCATATGGGTGGATTGTCAATGATCCCATCAAGCTGTGCAAGTGGCCCAAGGGCATTGGTTGGGCCTGGTAGTATTTTATGGCCCAAGGAAGATGAAACAGGCGATTTTGGCCATTTTTTGTGGGTGTTAGCCCATGAATTTTGGCGCTGCCTAGGGTTCTCGGCAAAGATTACAAATATATCATATGTGTGGGTCAGCAACGAGCTGTATAAGTGGCCCAGGTAGCCCAGGGGCATTGTCTGGGGTCTAATAGGATTTTATGGCCCAAGAAAGGCAAAACAGGCGATTTTGGCAATTTTTCGAGGGTGTTAGCCCATGGAATTTGGCGCTGCATGGGGTTTGGGGCAAAGCTTCCTTAAAAATAATAGATTTATGTTGGAAACGAGCCTATCAATAGGTGCAGGTGGCTCGAGGGCATTGGGTGGGGCCTAGTAGGATTTTATTGCTCAAGGAAGGTGAAATAGTTAATTTTGGCCATTTTTTGTGGTTGTTAGCCCATGGATTCTAGTGATACTTGGGGTTTTGGGAAAAGATTATTGAAACATAATACAATTGGGTTGTATAGGAGCCTGGTAAGTGTCTCAGGTGGCCCAGAGGAGTTGGTTGGGGCCTGGTAGGATTTTATGGCCTAACGAAGGCGAAATAGGTGATTTCGGCCATTTTCCGTGGGTGTTAGACCACAGATTCTGGCAATGCCTGGGGTTACGAGGAAAGACTACAAAAACATCATACAAGTGGCTTAGTAATGAGCTTGGAAAATGGCCCAGGTGGCTAGAACGCATTGGCTGGAGCCTGGTAGGATTTTATGGCCCAAGGAAGGTGAAACAGGCGATATCGGCCATTTTCCAGGGGTGTCAGCCCATAGATTCTGGCGTTGGCTAGAGTTATAGGCAAAGATTCTCGAAATATCATATGGGTTGGTCGGCAAAGAGCCTAGAAAGTAGCCTAATTAGCCCAGGTACATTGGCTGGAGCCTGGTAAGATTTTATGGCTGAAATAAGGTGAAACATGCGATTTTGGGCCGGGGGCATTGGCTGGGACATGTTTTGTTGTTGATTTTGAAAAATAATCATGTTTGAGACTTGTTTTATTGTTGTTTTTGAAGCATAATAATATTTTTGAGACATGTTTTGTTGTAGTTTTTCAAACATAAACATGTTTTTGAGATATGTTTTGTTGTTATTTTTGAAATACGTTCATGTTTTTGAGACATAATCATGTTTTTGAGACATGTTTTGTTGGATGGGGCCTGGTAGGATTTTATGGCCCAAGGAAGGCAAAACAGGCGATTTCGGCCATTTTCCATAGGTGCTAGCCCACTGATTCTGGCGTTACCTAGGGTTCTAAGAAAAGATTCCCAAAAATAATACGGGTGGGTTGATAACAAGTCTGGAAAGCGGCCTAGGTGGCCCAAGGCATTGGTTGGGTCCTGGTAGTATTTTAGGGCCTAAGCAAGGCGAAATAGGCAATTTCGGCCATTTTTTGTGGGTGTTATCCCACGGATTCTGGCTCCGCTTTGGATTTTAAGCAAAGATTCTTGAAAAATCATGCGAGTGTGTCGAAAACTAGCTGGACAAGTGGACTAGGTGGCTTGGGGGTGTTTACTGGGGCCTGGTAGGATTTTATGGCTCAAGAACGTGAAAGAGGCAATTTCGACCATTTTTCATGTGTGTTAGCCTATGAATTCTACAGCTACCTGGGATTCTGGACAAGGATTCCCAAAATATCATATGAGTGGGTCGACAATGATCCCAAAGAGTAGCCCAGGTGGACCGGGGGCATGTGTTAGGGCCTGGTAGGATTTTATGGCCCAAGAAAGGAGAAATATCCGATTTCGGTCATTTTCCATGGGTGTTAGCCGATGTATTCTGGCGCTGTCTAGGATTCCGAGAAAAGATTCCTTAAATATCATGCGGCTAGGTCAGCAACTAGCCCATTAAGTGACCCAAGTTTCTCGAGGTCATTGGCTAGGACCTGGTAGGATTTTATGGCCCAAGAAAGGCAAAACAGGCAATTTCTGCCATTTTCCATAGGTGTTAGCCCACGGATTCTTGTGTTGCCTGGGTTCCGAGCAATGATTCTCAAAACATCATATGGGTGGGTTAAAATTAGCCCAACAAGTGATCCAGGTGTCCTAAGGGCGTTGGCTGGCTCCCTGTAAGATTTTATAGCCCAAGGAAGGCAAAACAGGCGATTTTGGCCATTTTCTTAGGGTATTAGCCCACATATTCTGGTAATACCTGGTATTCTGGGCAAAGATTCCTGAAAATTCATATAGTTTAGTCGATAACGATCTTGTTAAGTGACCCAAGTGGCCTAGGGGCATTGGCGAGGACCTTGTTGGATTTTATGAACTAAGGAAGGCGAAACAGGCAATTTCGGCCATTTTTTGTGGCTGTTAGCCAACGAATTCTGCTGATGCCTGGAGTTCAAGAAAATATTCACAAAAAATCACATAGGTGAGTCAACAATGAGCCCAAAAAGCAACCCAAGTGGCTCGGGGGAGTTAGCTAGGGTTTGGTAGGATTTTATGGCCCAAGGAAGGTGAAACAGGTGATTTCGACCATTTTCCATGGGTTTTAGCCCACGGATTCTGGTGCTGCCTGGGGTATCGAGCAAAGATTCCTAAAACATCACACAAGTAGGTTGGCAACGAGTCCAGCAAGTGGCCCAGGTGGCGCAGGGGTGTTGGTTGTTGCCTGGTAGGATTTTATGGCCCAAGGAAGGCAAAATAGGCCATTTTGCCCATTTTTAGTGGGTGTTAGCCCACAGATTTTGGCGCTATATAGGGTTCTGATAAAATATTCCCAATTTCTTCACCCAGGGGCATTAGCTGGGGCTTGGTAGGATTTTATGGCCAAAAAAAGGTGAAACAATCAATTTCAGCCATTTTTCTGTGTGTAAGCCCACGAATTTTGGCGCTCCCTGGGTTCCGAGCAAATATTCTTGAAAAATCATATGGGTGGGTCGAAAATGAATCCAGTAAGCATTGTAAGTAGCCTAGGGGTGCTGACCGGGACCTGCTAGCATTTTATGGCCCAAGAAAGGTGAAACAAGCAATTTCGACCATTTTTCGTAGGTGTTAGACCACGGATTCTGGCACTGCCTGTGGTTCCAGGAAAAGATTCTAAAAAAATCACACGGATGGGTCAGTAACAAGCCAGAAAAGATGTCCAGGTATCCTAGGGGAGTTGGCAGGGGCCTGGTAAGATTTTATGTCCTAAGGAAGGATTTACAAGCGATTTCGGACATTTTTCATGGGTGTTAGCCCACGAATTCTAGCGCTGCCTGGGGTTTTGATAAAAGATTCTTGAAAAATCATATTGGTGGATCAACAATGAGCTCGTAAAGTGAACCAGGTGGCCGGGGGGCATTGGTTGGGGCCTAGTAGTATTTTATGGCCCAAGGAAGGTGAAAGAGGCGATTTCTGCCATTTTCCATGGGTGTTAGCCCATGGATTCTTGCGCTGCCTGGGATTCCAAGCAAAGATAACCAAAAAATCATACATGTGGGTTGGCAATGAGCCTGGTAAGCGGCCTAGGAGGCATGTGGGCATTGGTTGGAGCCTGGTAGGATTTTATGGCCCTACGAAGGCGAAATAGGCGTTTTCGGGCATTTTCTATGGGTGTTAGAGCATAGATTCTGGTGCTGGTTGGGCTTTCTATGAATGAGACTAACAAGAGGCCCGGGTAACCAAGGGGCATTGGCTGAGGGCTGGATAGAATTTTTGGCCCAGGGAAGGCGAAACAGGCGATTGCGTCAATTTTTCTTGGGTGTTAGCCCACAAATTCTGGTGCTGCCTGGGGTTACGGGCAAAGATTCCAGAAAAATCATATGAGTGGGTTGGCAATGAACCTGTCAAGCAGCCTAAGTGGCCCAGGGGCATTGGCTAGGCCCTCGTAGGATTTATGACCCAAGGAAGATGAAAAAGGTGATTCTGGCCATTTTCCGTATGTGTTAGCCCACGATTTCTGGCGCTGCCTGGGGGTTTGGGCATAGATTCCATAAAAAACATATAGCTGAGTCAACAAGGTTCCTAACAATAGGCTTATATGGCATGGGAGCATTTTCAAGGGTCTAGTAGAATTTTATGGTCCAAGGAAGGCAAAATAGGCAATTTCGGCTATTTTCTGTCGGTGTTAGCCCATGGAGTTTGGTGCTGCCTGGGATTCTGGACAAAGTTTCATGAAATCATATAGGTGGGTCGACAATGAGTCGAACAACTGTCCTAGATAGCCCGAGGGCATTGGCTGGTACCTGGAAAGATTTTATGGCCCAAGGAAAGCAAAACAGGCGATTTAAGGCATTTTTCGTGGGTGTTAGTCCACGGATTCTGGTGTTGTCTGGAGTTATGGTAAAAGATTCCTGAAAATTCATGTGGGTGGGTCGGGAAAGAGCTTGACAAGTAGTCTAGGTGGACTAGGGGTATTGGCTGGGGCTGGTAGGATTTTATGGCTCAAGGAAGGCAAAACAGGCGATTTCAGCCATTTTTCGTGTTTGTTAGCCCACGAATTCTGGCGCTACCTGGAGTTCCGGGCAAATATTCCCAAAATATCATATAGGTGGATTGGCAATGACCCCATCATGTAGCACAGGTGGCCCAAGGGCGTTGGCTGAGGCCTGGTAGTATTTTATGGCCCAAGGGAGGCGAAACAAACGATTTTGGCCATTTTCCGTGGCTGTTAGCCCACGATTTCTGGCGCTGCCTAGGGTTTTGGCAAAGATTCCCAAAACATAATATGGGTAGATTGGCAACGAGCTCGACAAGTGGCCCAGGGGCATTGTCTGGGGCGTGATTGGATTTTATGGACCAAGAAAGGAGAAATAAGCGATTTTGGCCATTTTTCGAGGGTGTTAGCCCACGAATTCTGGCGCAGCGTGTAGTTTGGGGGAAAACTTCATAAAATATCATACATATGGGTCAAAAAAGAGCCTATCAAGCTGTGTAGGTGGCCCGAGGGCTTTGGGTGGGGCCTAACAGGATTTTATTGCCCAAGGAAGGCGAAACAGTTGATTTTAGCCATTTTTCGTGGGTGTGAGCCCACGAATTCTGATGCTTCCTGGGGTTCCGAGCAAAAATTCTCAAAACATAATTTGGGTGGGTTGTAAATAAGCCCAACAAGTGTCCCAAGTGGTCCGAGGGCATTGGTTGGGGCCTGGTGGGATTTTATGGACTAACGAAGGCGAAAAAGGTGATTATGGACATTTTTCATAGGTGTTAGACCACGGATTCTGGAAATGCCTGAGGTTACAGGGAATGACTACAAAAACATCATATAGGTGGGTCAGCAACGAGTCTAGCAAGCGGCCCAAGTGGCTAGAGCGCAGTGGCTGGGGCCTTGTAGGATTTTATGGCCCAAGAAAGGTGAAACAGGCAATTTTGGCCATTTTTCATGGGTGTTAGCCAATTTTTTATAGTGTTTCCTAGAGTTATGGGCAAAGATTCTTGAAAAATCATATAGGTACGGACCGAATTTCATGACCATGAAGGACTACGTAAAGCATATGTGCCGACTTATTTTAAGTCGACATGGGGAAGGGGATGACATTTGCAATAAGGCGTTCTGCCCTAGTTGCATTAGCTTGGCCGAGTTAGGCATGTCGGCCTGATTAATTTTAGGGAGCTTGTCGCTTGTCTTAGTCATAACGATGAAGGGAGCCAGAGCATACTAGAGGTACAACTGGTCGGGAGCTATTATCACTTCCCTGATAAGCCCATCGCAGCTCAAAACTAGTCAGTATGCTATATGGTTAGGCTATTCTAGGCCAGTATGGGATGCCTCCAGGTGCCGGACGGGCGCAGTGCTGCACGCCAAGATTCTAGGCCCGTGACAAGTGGTATCAAAGCGGGATATGCTCTTTATGGCTGCGTGCTCTAGATGGTCGTGGTGAAGACGAGTTCTTAGAGGGGAGAATACTTTTCTTAGTGCAAAGAGGAGGCACTGGCAAAGCAATGGAGTAGCATTAGAATGGAAGCATGTCGATCCTTGGGCGAAGTCCTTCCCTATAAAGTGCGAGATGCTTCGGGCACAAAAAGGGTGCAACGATTCCGCAAAGCTTCCCTGTTGGCCCAGTGTTGGCAGGGGCCTGGTAGGATTTTATGGCCGAAAAAAGGTGAAACAGGTGATTTTGACCCGGGGGTATTGGCTGGGATATGTTTGTTGTTGTTTTTGTAAAATAATCACGTTTGAGACATGTTTTATTATTGTTTTTGAAGCATAATAATGTTTTAGAGACATATTTTGTTGTTGTATTTGAAACAAAATCATGTTTTTGAGATATTTTTTGTTGTTTTTTTTTGAAATATGTTCATGTTTTTAAGACATAATCATGTTTTTGAGACATGTTTTGTTGGATGGGGCCTGGTAGGAATTTATGGCCCAAGGAAGGCAAAACAGGTGAGTTCGGCCATTTTCCACAGGTGCTAGCCCACTAATTCTGGAGCTGCCTAGGGTTCCAGGCAAAGATTCCCAAAAATTATATGGGTGGGTTGATAACGAGCCTGGAAAGCAGCCCAGGTAGCCTAGGGGCATTGGTTGGGTCCTGGTAGGATTTTATGGCCCAATGAAGGGAAAATAGGCGATTTTGGCCATTTTTCATGGGTGTTAGCCCGCGGGTTTTGGCTTTGCCTGGGATTTCGGGCAAAGATTCATGAAAAATCATGTAGGTAGGTCAGCAATAAGCCCATCAAGTGGCCTAGATTGCCCGGGGGTGTTGGCTGGGTCCTGGTAGGATTTTATGGATCAAGAAACGCAAAATAGGCTATTTCGGCCATTTTCCATGGGTGTTAGCCCATTGATTCTGGCATTGTTTGGGATTCCAAGCAAAGATTCTAAACAAACCATACAAGTGGGTCGAAAATAAGCCTAGAAAGTAGCTTAGGTGGCTCGGGGGCATGTGTTAGAGCCTGGTAGGATTTCATGGCCCAAGGAAGGAGAAACATGCAATTCCAGTCATTTTCCGTGGGTGTTAGACCATGGATTCTGGCACTGCCTGGGGTTCCAGACAAAGATTCCTAAAATATCATACAGATGGGTTAGCAATGAGCACTTCAAGAGGCCCAAGTTTCCCAAGGTCATCAGTTGCAACCTGGTAGAATTTTATCGCCCAATAAAGGAAAAACAGGCAATTTTGGTCATTTTCCGTGGGTGTTAGCCCGCGGATTCTGGCACTGCCTAGGGTTCCAAGTAATGATTCTTGAGAAATCATATGGGTAGGTCAGAAATGAGTCCAACAAGCGGCCTAAGTGTCCCAGGGGCATTAGGTAGGGCCTGGTAAGATTTTATAGCCCAAGGAAGGCGAAACAGGCAATTTCGGCCATTTTTCATAGGTGTTAGCCCATGGATTCTGGAGATACCTGGAGTTTTGGGCAAAGACACTCGAAAAAACATATGGGTTGGATAGCATTGATCTCATTAAGTAGCCCAAGTCACCTGGGGGCATTGACTGGGACCTTGTAGGATTTTATGACCTAAGGAAGCCGAAACAAGCGATTTGGCCATTTTCTGTGGGTGTTAGCCCACGGATCCTGCTATTGCCTGGGGGTCCAGGAAAAGATTCCCAAAAAGTCATTATTTAAGTCATCAATGAGCCTGTAAAGTGGCCTAGGTAGCTCGGGGGCATTAGCTGGTGTCTGGTAGGATTTCAGGGCCCAAGGAAGGCGAAATAGGCGATTTCGGTCATTTTCCATGGGTGTTAGCCCACATATTCTGGCGTTGCCTGGGGTTTTGGACAAAGACTCCCAAAACATCATACATGTGGGTTGGCAATGAGACCAGAAAGTGGCCCAGGTGGCCCAGGTGGCCCAGGGGTGTCAGATGGGGCCTGGTAGGATTTTATGGCCCAAGGAAGGCAAAATAGAAGATTCGGACATTCTCCGTGGGTGTTAGCCCATGGATTTTGGAGCTATTTGGGCTTTTGGTAAAATATTCTTGATCACTTCGTCTAGGTACATAGCTGGGGCCTGGTAGGATTTTATGGCCCAAGAAAGGTGAAACAGGCGATTTTGATTATTTTTCGTGTGTGTAAGCCCATGGATTTTGGTAGGGCTCCGAGCAAATATTCTCGAAAAATCATACTAGTGGGTTAGTAACAAACCCGATAAGCAGCGCAGATAGGACAAGGGCATTGGCTGGGACTTGCTAGGATTTTATGGCTCAAGAAAGGTGAAACAGGCAATTTCGGCCATGTCACCCACGGATTCTGGTGCTGCCTGGGATTCCGGGAAAAGATTAATGAAAACTCATATGATCCTAGGGGCACTGGCAGGGTCTTTGTAAGATTTTGTGGCCCAAGGAAGGCAATCAGGCGATTTCGACCATTTCTCATGGGTGTTAGCCCATGAATTCTGGCACTGACTGGGATTTCGGGAAAAGATTCATAAAATATCATATGGGTGGATTGACAATGTGCCTGTCAAGCGGACTAGGTGGACCAGGGACATTGGCTGAGGCTTAGTAGGATTTTATGGCCCAAGAAAGGTGAAATCGACAATTTCTCGAAATATCATACAAGTGGGTCGGCAACGAGTCCGGAAAGTGTCCAAGATGGACCAAGGGCATTAGCTAGGGCCTGGTAGGATTTTATGGCCCAAGGAAGGGGAAATAGGCGATTTTGGTCATTTTTAGTGGGTGTTAGCCCACGGATTCTTGCTGTGCCTGGGGTTCTGAGCAAATATTCCCAAAAACTCATATAGATAGGTCAGTAACGAGCTCAACAAGTGGCCCAATGGGCCCAAGGGCATTGTCTGGGCCCTAATAGGATTTTATGGCCCAAGGAAGGCAAAGCAAGCAATTTCGTCCATTTTTCGAAGGTATTAGCCCACGAATTCTAGAGCTGCTTGGGGTTTAAGGCAAAGCTTCTCGAAAAATCATTCATCTTGGTCGGCAACGAGCCCATCAAGCAGTACAGGTGGCCCGAGGGCATTGGGTAGGGCCTAGTATGATTTTATTGCCTAAGGAAGGCAAAACAGTTGATTTCGGCTATTTTTTGTGGGTGTTAGCCCATGGATTCCGACGCTGCCAGGGGTTCCGGGGAAAGATTCTCGAAACATAATTCAAGTGGGTTGGTAATGAGCCTGGAAAGTGTCCCAGGTGGCCCGAGGCATTGGTTGGGGCTTGGAAGGCTTTTATGGCCTAACGAAGGCAAAAAGGATGATTTCGGTCATTTCCCCTTGGTGTTAGCCCACGGATTCTACCGCTGCCTGGGCTACGGGAAAATATTCCTGAAAAAACATACATGTGGGTGCAACGAGCCCAGAAAACAACCAAGGTAGCCCATGGATGTTGGCTAGGACATGTTAGGATTTTATGGCCCAAGGAAGGCAAAACAGGCTATTTCGGCCATTTTTCATGAGTGTTAGCCCACAGATTCTGGAGTTGCATGGGGTTTCGAGCAAAGATTCACCAAAACTCATATAGGTGGGTCAGCAATGAGCCTAGAAGGTTCCCAAGTAGCCCGAGGGCGTTGACTGGTGCCTGGTAGGATTTTATGGCCCAAGGAAGGCGAAACAGGTGACTTCGGCCATTTTTCGTGAATCTTGGCCCACAGATTCTGGAGTTGCCTAGTGTTATGGGAAAAGATTCAAAAAATATCATATGGTTGGTTCTACAATGATCCCGAGAAGCTGCCCAGGTGGCCTGGGGCATTGGCTGGGGCCTGGTACGATTTTATGGCCCAAGGAAGGCGAAATAGGTGATTTAAGCCATTTTCCGTGGGTGTTAGCCCACTGATTCTGGCACTGCCTGGAGTTCTGGGCAAAGATTCTTGAATAATCATACAGGTGGGCTGGAAATGATACAGCAAGCGACTGAGGTTGCCCGAGGGCATTGGCTGGGGCCTGGTAGGATTTTATGACCCAAGGAAGGCGAAATTGGCGATTTTGGCCATTGTCCATGGGTCTTAGCCCATGGATTTTGGCGCTACCTAGAGTTCTGTGAACAGATTCTTGACAAATCAAATGGTTGGTTTGGAAACTAGCCTAGCAAGTGGCCCAGATTGCTCGGGGGCATTGGTTGGGGCCTGGTAGGATTTTATGGCCCAAGGAAGGTGAAACAGGCAATTTAGTCCATTTTTCGTGGGTGTTAGCCCACAGATTCTGGCACTACCTGGGGTTTCGAGCAAATATTCCTGAAAAATCATACGGTTGGGTTGGCAACGACCCCAGCAAGTAGCCCAGGTGGCCCAAAAGCATTGGCTGGGGCCTGGTAGCATTTTATGGCCCATGGAAGGTGATGTGGGCAATTTCGGCCATTTCCATGGGCGTTTGCCCACTGATTCTGGCGCTACCTGTGGTTCTAGGCAAAAATTCCTGAAAGGTCATATGGGTCGGGGGGCCAGGAATAAGACCGGTAAGCGGCCCAAGTAGCTAGGGCATTGGCTGGGGCCTGGGAAGATTTTATGGCCCAAGGAAGGTGAAACAAGCGATTTCAGCCTTTTTCAGTGGGTGCTAGCCAGGTGCTGCCAAGGATTCCTAGCGAAGATTCCCAAAAAATCATATGAGTGGATTGGAAATGATCCCAGCAAGTGGTCCAAGTGGCACGAGGGCGTTGGTTGGGGCTTAGTGGAATTTTATAGCCCAAGGATGGCAAAATAGGTAATTTTGGCCATTTTCAGTGGGTGTTAGCCCACAGAATCTAGCGTCGCCTGGGTTTCCAGGCAAAGATTCCGGAAAAATCAAACTCATGGGTTGGCAATGAGCTCGATAAATGGCCCAGGTGACCCAGGGGCATTGGCTGGGGCCTGGTAGGATTTTATAGCCCAAGGCAGGCGCAATAGGCGATTTCAACCATTTTTCGTGGTTGTTATCACATGAATTTTGGCCCTGCCTGGGGTTCTAGTTAAAGATTCCTAAAAAATCATACTGGTAGGTCAGCAATGAGCATAGACAGTGGCCCAGGTGGCTCGTGGGCATTGGCTGGGCCCTGGTAGGATTTTATGGCCCAAGAAAGGTGAAACAGGCAATTTCGACCATTTTTCGTGGGTGTTAGCCCATGAATTCTGGCGCTACCTGGGGTTCCGAGAAAAGATCCCCAAAAAATCATATGGATGGATCAGCAACTAGCCTAACAAGCAGTCCAAGTGGCCCGGGAGCATTGGTTGGGGCGTGGTAGGATTTTATGGCCCAAGGATGGCGAAATAGGCGATTCTAGGAAATTTTCGTGGGTATTATCCAAAGGATTCTGGAGCTGCATGGGTTTTCGGGAAAAGACTCCTGAAAAATCATACAAATGGGTTAGAAATGAGCCTTGAAAGCGGCACAGGTGGCCTGGGGGCATTGGCTCAGGCCTGGTACGATTTTATAGTCCAAAGAAAGCGAAAAAGGCAATTTCAGCCATTTTCAGTGGGTGTTATCCAACAGATTTTGGCGCTGCCTCAGGTTTCGAGCAAAGATTCCATGCAAATCATACAAGTGGATTGAAAATGACCCTGAAAAGTCACCCAAGTGGCCCGAGGGCGTTGGCTGAGGCCTGGTAGGATTTTTTTATGGACCAAGGAAGGCGAAACAGGCAATTTCGGCCATTTTTCGTGGGTGTTAGCCCACGGATTCTAGGGCTGCCTAGGGTTCCGGGCAAAGATTCCTAAGAAATCACACATATGGGTCATCAATAAGCCCAACAAGCAACCCAGGTGTCCCAGGGGCATTGGATGGGGCCTGGTAGGATTTTATGTCCCAAGGAAGGCGAAACAAGCCATTTCGGCCATTTTTCGTGGGTGTTAGCCCACAGATTATGGCGCTGCTTGGGGTTATGGACAAATATTCATGAAAACTCATATTGGTAGGTCAACAACAAGCATGACAAGTGTCCCAGCTGGCCCAAGGGCAATGGTTGGGGCCTGGTATGATTTAATGGACCAAGGAAGGCGAAACAGGCTATTTTGGCCATTTTTCATGGGTGTTAGCCCACGAATTCTATGGTTGCTTGGGATTTTGGGTAATGATTCCCAAACTATCATGGGGTTGGTTGTCAATGATCTCACCAACGGCCTTGGTATCCCAGTGGCATTAGTTGGGCCCTGGTTGGAATTTATAGCCAAAACAAGGTGAAACAAGTGATTTCGGCCATTTTCTATGGGTTTAGCGCACCGATTTTGGTTTTGCCTGGGTTTTTGAGAAAAGATTCCCAAAAAATCATGCGGTTGGGTCAACACGAACCTGGAAAGTGACCTAGGTGGCTCACGGTGTATGCTGAGGCTTGGTAGGATTTTGACCCAAGGAAGGCAAAACAGGCAATTTCAAACATTTTTCGTACGTGTTAGCCCACGGATTTTGGTGCTTCCTAGGGTTCTGGACAAAGATTCTTGAAAAATCATATAGGTGGGTCGGCAGCAATCACGTCAAGTGGCCCAAGTAGCCCATGAGCATTGGCTGGGGCCTGGTAGGATTTTATGGCCTAAGGAAGGCGATTTCGGTTATTTTCCATAGGTGTTAGCCCACGGATTCTAGCGTTGTCTGGGGTTGCGGGAAAATATTCCTATAAAATCATACAAGTGGATCAGACATGAGCGTAAGAAGCAGCTCATGTGGCCCATGGTATTGACTAGCGCCTGGTAGGATTTTATGGCCCAAAGAAGGCGAAACAGGCGATTTTGGCCATTTTCCGTGGGTGTTAGCCCACGAATTCTGGTGCTGCCGGGATTTCCAGAAAATATTCCCAAAAAATCATAAAAGTGGTCAGCAACGAGCCCTTCAAGTGACCTAGGTTGCCCGGGTGCATTGGCTAAGGCCTGGTAGGATTTTATGGCCAAGGAAGGCGAACAAGGCAATTTCGGCCATTTTCCATGGGTGTTAGCCCATGGATTCTGGCGATGCCTGGGTTCCGAGGAAAGATTCCTGAAAAATCATACAGGTAGGTCGGCAGCGAGTTTGGTAAGCGGTCCAAGTGTCCTGGGGGCATTGGCAGGGCCTGGTAGGATTTTATGGCCCAAGGAAAGCGAAATGTGCAATTTTAGCCATTTTTCGTGTGTGCTAGCCCACTGATTCTGGAGCTTCTTTGGGTTCCTAGAAACAATTCCTAAAACATCATACAGGTAATTCGACAACGAGCTCGGCAAGCGACCCAAGTGGCCCAGGAGATTTGGCTGGTGCCTGGTAGGATTTTATGGCCCAAGGAAGGCGAAACAAGTGATTTCGACCATTTTTGTGGGTGTTAGCCTACGTATTCTAGCGCTGCATGGGATTTTGGCATAAAATTTTTGAAAAATCATACAGGTGGGTCGACGACGAGCCCAACAAGTAGCACAGGTGGCACGGGGGCATTGGAGGGGCCATGGTAGGATTTTCTCGGGTTCTGGTGTTGCATGAGGGTCCAGCGCAAGATTTTTGAAAAATCATATGAGTGGGTCTACCTTGAGCTACGCAAGCATCCCATGTGGCCCGGTGCCATTGGTGGGCGCCTGGTAGGATTTTATGGACCAAAAAATCTGAAACAAGTGATTTTGCCAGATTTTTGTCGATGTTAGCCAATGGATTGTTTTGCTACATAGGGTTCCGGCACAAGATTCTCAAAAAATCATACGAGTGGTCGGTGAGGATCCTGGTAAGCGGCCTAAGTGACCCGATGGCATTGGCAGGGGCCTGGTTGGATTTTATGGGCCAAGGAAGCCAAAGTAGGGGATTTTGGTAGTTTTTCGTGGGTGTTAGCCACGGATTTTGGCCCTACATGGTGGTCCAGTGCATGATTCAAGAAACATCATATGACTGGGTTGGCCACGATCCTAGTAAGCGGCTCAGGTAGCTCGACGGCATTGGCAGAAGCCTAGTAGAATTTTATGGGCCAAGGAAGCCAAAACTGGCGATTTTGGTAATTCTCTATGGATGTTAGCCCATTGTTTCAGGCGTTGCACGGGGTCCCGATGCAATATTCCTGAAAAATAATACGAGTGGGTCGGCCATAATCCAGGCAAGCGGAGCAAGTAGCCCAACGATGTTGGTGGAAACTTGGTTGGATTTTATGGGCATAGGAAGCCAAAACAGGCAATTTTAGTATTTTTCTGTGGGTGTTAACCCATGGATTCCCGCGTCGCATAGAGTTTTGGCGCAATATTCTCAAAAAATAATATGAGTGGTTTAAAAAGAGCCCAGTAAGCAGCCCAGGTAGCTTGTCAGGGTTGGCAGAGGCCTGGTTGGATTATATGGGCCAAGGAAGTCGAAGTAGGCCATTTTGGCAAACTTCAGTGGGTGTTATCCCACCGATTCTAGCGTTGTACAGGGTTTTGGCATAAGATTTTCAAAATATCATACGAGTGTGTCAATGAGCCCGGCAAGCAGCCCAAGTAGCCTAGCAGTGTTGGTGGAGGCCTGGTTGGATTTTATGGGAACAAGGAAGCCAAAACAAGCAATTTTGGCAGTTTTCTGTCGATGTTAGCCCACGAATTCTAGCGTTGCATGGGGTTCCAGCACAATATTCTTGAAAAATCATACAAGTGAGTCGTCAATGATCCTGGCAAGTGGCCCAAGTGGCACGATGGCATTGGCGAAAGCTTAATAGGATTTTATGGACCAAGGAATCTAAAACAGGTGATTTCGGCAGTTTTCTTGGGGTGTTAGCTCACGGATCCTAGATAGGCTTCTGTTGCAATATTCTCGAAATATCATATGAGTGGGTCGACAACGAGCTCGGCAAGCGGCCCAGGTAGCCCAGAGGTACTGGCGGAGGCCTGGTGGGATTTTATTGGCCAAGGAAGCTGAAACAGGCTATTTTAGCTATTTTCTAGGGGGTTTAGCCCACCTATTCTAGCGTTGCACAAGGTTACAGTGCAAAATTCTCAAAATATCATACAAGTAGGTCATTAATGAGTCCAGCAAGTAGCCCAAGTGGTCCGATGGCGTTAACGGAGGCCTGGTTGGATTTAATGGGCCAAGAAAGCCGAAACATGCGATTTTGATAGTTTTCTATGGATGTTAGCCCACGAATTCTGGTGTTGCATGGGGTTCCAGCACAATATTCCTAAAAAATCATATGAAAGGGTTGATAATGATCCCGACAAGCGGCCCAGGTGGCACGGCAGCGTTGGCAGAAGCTTGGTAGGATTTTTTGGGCCAAGGAAGCTGAAACTGGCTATTTTGACAGTTTTCTTTGGGTGTTAGCCCACAGATTTTGGCTTTTTGCGAGTTTTTGGAAAGATACCTAAAATATCATACAAGTGGATCATCCACGAGCCCAAAAAGAAGTCCAAGTGGCCCAGCGGTGTTAGCGGAGGCCTAGTTGGATTATTTGGGCCAAGGAATCCAAAACAGGCGATTTCAGTAGTTTTTTGTTGGTGTTAACCCACAGGATTCTGTCGCTTCACGGGGTTCTAGTGCAATATCACTAAAAAATCATACGAGTGGGTCGGCAACGAGCCCGGCAAGCGGCCCAGGTGACCCAATGGCATTGGCGGAGGCCTGGTGGGATTTTATAGGTCAAGATAGGCAAAACGATCAATTTTGGCAGTTTTCTATGGGTATTAGCCCATGAATTATTGTGTTACATAGGGTTCTAGTGCCAGATTCCAAAATACTCATACAAGTGAATCGGGAACGAGCCTAGAGAGTGGACAATATGGCTCGACAACATTAGCGGAGGCCTGGTTTGATTTCATAGACCAAGGAAGCCAAAATAGGCGATTTCGGCAATTTTTGTGGGTGTTAGCTATTGATTCTAGCACTGCACGGGATATTGATGCAAGATTCGCCAAAAATCACACAAATAGGTCGGCAACATCCTCGGCAAGTAGCCCAGGTCACCTGGTGGCATTGGTTTTAGGCCTGGTTGGATTTTATGGGCCAAGAAAATTGAAACAGGCAATTTCGGCAATTTTCTATGAGTGTTAGCCCACGAATTCTAGTGTTGCATGGGTTTTTAGTGCAAGATTCTCGAAAATTCATATGAGTGGGTCGGCGACGAGCCCATAAAGTGGCTCAGATGTCTTGACGGCATTGATGAATGCCTAGTTGGATTTTATGTGCCAAGGAAGCCCAGGTTTTGTGCATATTTATGTTTGGGGGCATGCATTTTTGTGCATCTCAAGACAACTATGCATGGTTCCCAAAACCCTGAGTTGTAAGTGCTTAGATAATCATGGCTAAGATAAAACACACACAAAATGCAAATAATAGACATAGTTGAGAGTTCCACCAATAACAATGGAGAAGATAAGCACCAAAAGTTGCAAACCCACAAGCTTGATTGATCAACAATGAGTACAAGGCAAGATTTGCAATTCCCAAAATGAGTTTTCCCAAAGAGAATACTAATCTACTCTAAAACCTAAGAAAAGCTTCAAAATTATATTGAGAGATGTCTACTGTTCGAACTCTCCAAAAAAAACTAACTTAAACTATTTATAGTATTTACAAAACCACCTTATAGGTCTAATAATAAACACCTTTAAAAATTTTATATAGATATAAAAAAAAATTTATTGACATCACAAAATCTATGTAGAAAAATATATGTTGGGCTCGTGCAAGCACAAGACTCGTAACTAGTGTGTGTGCATATATATACAGCGAAACAACATTATCTTTATTTCAAAGAGAGAAAATCCCAAGTTTGCATTTCTCTACCAACATATATATAAAAAAAAAATCACTTTACTATATGCCTATAATAATTGAAAAAATAAATGAACAAAAAACTCTCCTATGAAACTCAAACTCAAGCTCTATATTTTACCCAATATAACTTATTTACACATAGCACAAGTCAATTTTTCAAAATATTTAATTACAACTCACGTTTTCCGAAACTTCTGAGGAAGTAAATAACCTTATCATCAATACCTCTTCATCCTTAACGAAAGAGTTCGACCTTCAGCTTTGTGAATGAAGTCGTCTTTGATGAAAAATGTTAAACCTTCCAAAATAATGACTTTTTTACACAAATCCAAGTTAATTGAAATCTTACCGCGGATACTGGACGAAAAGATTAAGAAGTTACATTCAGCAAGGAAAATTTGACACGTAAGCAAATTTTTCCTCTTTCTAAGTCCAATTTTGCCCCGGTAACCAACCAATGACCCGGACTATCCAATGGGCCTCTGCACAATTGTGTTGTATCAACAAATTTTAGTAGCTTTTGTGTTTGCACGGGTACCGGTGGGCCCGTCGGGTACACGGCTGAATCCACCACCACCGGCTTCTCCGATAAACGATCGAGCATCGAGGATGCACCACTACTGATGGCCGATAAAAAACCCAATGACGATTTCGTAGAATTCTCAGAGGCACATTGCATCCACTGCGACTGCACAATGCATGAGTTTGACACTTTAGAGTATAATAATCTTAGATGTAAGACACTTTTCGCGTCGTGTTTTTTAACATGGAGTTGAGCCCCCGTAACAATGAAGCTAAATTTGTTCTCGTAAGGTGCCCAATTTGGGTCGTACTTTACGGGAGCTGTACATACGTGAGAGAATTTTTTCCATTGGATAGCTTCAAAATATCGATGATCAGGTGTCTCTTCAGACCCACGCCACGTCAGTGGGTCATCTATTTTGTCTTGTAGGAGTACTGGAGTGTTTAGCAAGTGTTGTAGATGTATGGCCAACCTAAGAAAACAATGATTATTTTTTTTAATAATAATTATTTCACCACATAAAATAAAATGAAGAAAATAATATAAAGAATTACCTATCACACTTTACTCCTTCAAGATAAAGTCGTATTCCAGTTACTGGTGTTTTCCCAACAATTACCTAATAATATAGTAAATTATAACATAATAAATTTTGATTATATTTTTGGAGTTAAAGTAAATATATATATATATATAATACATAGGTATGTCATTTATTTAATCTCGTGTGATATTTATGTCTTTAATTTTGGATATTCACAAGTAGATATTTAAAAAGTTAAATAAGTAGGCACAATCATCTTACATGTCATAATATAATTTAGGATGTGTTTGGTATGGAAAAAATCATGAAAATTGTTTTCTAGGAGAATAAGTGAGCTTCTCACTTACTTTTATGTACTTATACATAAATGAAAAAACTTATTCAAAAAATATATGTATATATATAAACCAAATAAATATTATGGAAGGTGGAAGTGATTGAGAGTCGGGAGAGAGATATGTGGGTATAGGCTATTGGGGTAGGAATGAAGATGAAGTGTGTTGGAGGCTGGAGATTAGGAAAGAAAAAATATTCACGGATTTACTAGAAAAATATTTTTGAAAGAAAAAAGAATTTTTCATTTATGTCTCTCGCACTTTTCAAGATCTTCTGCATGCATATCAGATCCTCCAAAATTAAATCACTATTGATAAATCTGACACACGGCCGATGACATGATTGAAAAGTTCGAGCAAATGTAACTTTGTTTACACTTATAGGGAGGTCTTCTTAAATTCTTTAAACTTCGTATCCAATCAAATACCATCAAATAAAAAGAAATTTTTACCTGAGTTGGGTTTACATATAGCTTTGGGCCCATTAAATTGAAATGAAGGGCTGGAGGTCTAATGGACCTATTTGTAGTTGGGCCTAAAGGTAGGTCATTGTGAATTGGGGCCCAAATCTTGTGGGCTTGGAAATCCAGAAAATACTGCAAATCTGATATAGGTGGCTTATCTGCAAATCAATGAATTATTTTAATTTAATATAATAATTTACATTAAATAAAAAATAAAAATATATAAGCTGTATGAAAAATACAGTTCAACTAACACATTTTCCCCACAATTTAATGTTTGAATTATCATAATGTCATCATTATGCAGATAAGGACCTTAAGTCAATTTGGCATTTATTCAGGAAATTTCTTTTAAAATGGAAAAGAAAGTGATATTTTTAAAAAAGATTTAAACAATCCTCTCTAATATTAAAATATTTTTTATGGAATCCATATAAATACTCATTTTTGTTTATTATATCTAGATAAAAGTTTTTAAAATTTTAGATAACATAAGAAAAGACATTTCAGTGGACGAAACCTCATGTTCAACATCAAATTTGAAAAAAAAGGTTAAACCCTAGGAATGTAAAGTATATGACCTATCCTCACGTAACATGACAATACAGTTGATTCCACAACTCAACTTCATACGTAATCTATATTGTTAGTATAATTTTGAGACTATATTTTAAAAAAGAAAAAAGAAAAAATAACAATCTAGTGCACAAACACTCTGCCATTGTGCGCAAAGTCCGGAGAAGGACAATATCCAAGGGTGTGTGATGTAGGCAATATATATACATATATCCTAACACAAGCTTCTTTTATATTTTATGTATATGACCTACCCTGGCGTAAATATCAATACGAATGATTCCACAACTCAAATTCATATGTAACCTATAGGTTACACAAGATCTTATAATATAAAAGGTTATGCCCTAGGGAAAATAATTTGGTGCACAAACGTTCTGCACTAGTGTGCAAGGTCGAAGGGCAATATCCAAGTATGTGTGATGCAAGTAATTTATATACCCTAATGTAAACTTCAGTAACTAATGTTATGACTCGAAGCTGTAACCTATAGACTAGACGAAGATAACTATATCGTTATTATAACGACTATATTAAAAGAGGAAATTAAAATATATTTTTCACTTACATCTAAGATAAAGGTTGATAGCATGTGATAAAAAGCCCTTGCCAGGAACACCTTTGAGAAGTGAAGTAATTGGAATAAAGCTAAAGCCAATTGCATCTGGCATTGAAGGCACTGTTAGAAGCCATTCACTATGTGTATTTGCTCTTAAATCTCCACCTCTTTTTGAACATATCACAGTTACACCCTGCAATAGAAAAAAAAAATACAATATTCAAGTTTTTTTTGTGTGTGTGTGTGAAAAATTAATCTAAATAACCGATAGATGTATAATATGTATATGATTGTATATAATTTATGTATATCGGCTAAAAAAAATAAACAGTCTATCTGTTTGACTTAGCTTTAAAATAGAAAATGGATTTGATGCAATTCAACAGAATCTAAGAAATGATCATTAGTAAAACAACTATGAATCTCATGAAGGACAAACATTGGTGGTATGCTTAACACATGCAAGTCGGACGGGGAATACAGGAAACGGTGTATTCAATGGCGGACTTGAAATCTCGCGCTAAAGAGCGTGGAGATTCGAGTTGTCTTCAAGGCATAATATTCAGGTAAAGACCCAAATACAAAATTTTTTTATTTTATTGCAACGTGTTTAGTAAAATGGAAATAGTATTTCTTCCACCAATAGGAAGAGAACCTAGAGTAACAATAAATTAAAGTTATTTCTGTTCTAATTCATAGATCACGAATTCAAATCGAGAAATTAATTATTAATACTTGTTGTATATGGTAGATTGCCTACTGATTACACTTTTTTAGAGTGTGTCCCTTTCCGAAATTATATGTGAATGCAAAATACTTCGTACACATGGTTGCTTTTTGTATGTGTATATTGATTGAGAACCAAAAGTTCAAATTTCCTTCTTGATTCTTCCAGCTACTAGAATGTATTTAAAATTATTTTACCTAGAATTATTTTTAGTATTTTTAGAAATCTAGTTGTTAATATTGACTTAAAATTCTTTAGACTTTTTATATTTTGCTTATTTTTGGTAGGTTAAATTCAAAGAATCTCCCATGTGTAATGGATTATGTTAATTAGAATTTAGCAGCTTTTGTCAAAAATTCACACCTATGACTAAAGTATGATACAAATCAAAGCAAGAATATTGACCTAATAATTCATGAAAACTCAACTGATTTTTAAAGGAAAAAAAAAAATCATCAAGTCTTATATTGGTATTTAAAGATTAAATTATTTAATTATTTTTTTAATTTATTTTCTAATTTGGTATCTGGTATTTGTATTAGAGATAGACTAAATGCGGATTGTGCATTGTATGGTCTATTTCTAAGGATAGTGCTTCGAACAAGATTTTCTTATCCTCAGATATTCAAAGTCAAGACTTCTAGCTAAGACATTTGACTTTCGAGGGACAATGAAAATGAAAACTTAGGTGCATTTTTTATTTTTATTTTTTCAATATAAAATGGAAAATACAAATTGAAAATTTACATAAACGATTATCAACTTACATTTTTGGTTGTTGCTGATGGGAAATTGCTGAAGATTTTGGGTTGTGGATCAAAAACATTGAATGCCTCAATAGCCTGCAATTCAGAAAAAAAAAATCATTTCAATTGAAGTTAAATAATTAATTAATTATATTACTTCAAAAAGAATTTTTAGTCAATGAGGAGCTTTAGGTATTCAATTTTAATTGAGGGGGTTTAAAATTTAAAAAAGCAAATACACAAATTAATAAAATAGGGTTCGACATCTACAGATATATATATATATATATATATAATTTTAACCATGTATTAATGGTATAATTTTTCGTCGAAGGGGGTTTAGTTGAACCCCTTAGACATAAAGTGCCTCCGATTCTAGAAATTACAATAGTAATCTTAAACCTTCGACTATGCTTCAAGATCTCGAAATAATCTTTCAATTTAAAGAAAAATTTACAAAATTCTGTTTGTATCAAGAATTGAATTGACATTTCTATACCAAAGCTTCTGACAGAGAATATTTGACCCTTTAACGAGCCTTCCATACAGAAATTTAAATTAATCACGCTTTCATTATCAATATCGAAAATCGAGTGTGAAACTAAATAAAAAAGTATTATGAAAAGGAAAAAGGGAAAAAACCTTATGCATTTGTTCTCTTGATTTGCATTGTTGTGGACAAAAGTTACAAATGCCACCAAATAATTGATCACCAAGTTCATCCAAGTGGTTCTTGAGTTGTGATGGTTCCATGTTTGATAATTTGTCTTGCCTTACTAGGACCACATCTTGTCCTCCTATACTTAACCCCACAATTATGTGGGTACCATATTTTTCAATAAACCTGTCAAAAATTCACAAATAATTAATTTCATTATATTAAAAAATATATCTATTCAATTAGACATACATCAAATAATATTGATTGATATCGACACCTAACTAGAATTTGATAACCTTTAACTCTCCTAACAACTAACTAGAAGGAAGTCTTGGCGCAAATCATAAAATTATTTTTATGTAATAAGGAGATCAGGAGTTTAAGCTGAAGAAACAGAGAGTTATAAAAATGCAATAAATCTTTATGGTTTGGTGCTTTCTTGAAACCTACACATAACAGAAGGTTAGTGTATTAAGATGTCTCTATTTAACTTAAATAATTACTTATAAATTCTTTTATGATTTACACTCGTGCATTTTTCAAGCTCTGAGTCGAGCTAATATATTTTGGTATGAATTTAAATTAATCGGACTTCATATCATAACACCAAGCGTGAAAAAAAGGTGTCATGGTCATTTTTCTAAATAGTATACCTTATCTTTTTAAGACATAAATTATTGTTTAAAAAAAAATCAATTTGACTACATGAATTCTAGGTAGACTTATTCTTCCCATTGCCAAGTTTTTCTTTCAAGTTTTTACATTTATGATATGATAATTATAACATATAAAATAATTCATTTTTTGTTGGTGCATAAAGAGTACAGTGTAGATCAAGAATCAAAGTTGGGTTTAGTAGACTTGGTCAAAATAGAGGACTTGGATAATTATGAAATATATATAAGTTTCAAAGAATAAATAAGGGAAAAAAGGTAACTAATTCTAAAGTCAATTACCTATAATATACCTATACCAATAAAATACTCCTGTAATATTATTTATTTATTTTCCTTTTTTTAAATGAGTCTTACGTGACATAGTACTCACCCCCCTTGCTACAACAGTTTGTAAGTTGCTAGCCCAGATTATCGTGATACTCTCTACTTTTTCTTGTTCGAGGCGTCCTGTGGAGATTGCGAGAGGTAGTTGTTGCCATCCCAGCTGACTTCTTACTCCTATTTATGATTTTGTTCTATTCT
>JAOTQJ010000001.1:209348-233839 GCA_025642045.1 Solanum sejunctum | reverse complement strand
TGAATAACGATTAAAATTTTATCAGTGTTATATAAATTAAAATAATAAAAATAAAAAATATTATTTAATAATTAATAAAATTAAATAACCTTAAAAATATAATCACCCTTCAAATTCTATCAGTATCACATAAATTAAAATTAAAAATCAATGTCTAATTATATTAATAGTGCAAAACTAAATTAATAAATGCATATGGAGTAGGTGGATGTGAGTTACATAGGATCATAGCCCTTCGAGTTTATCCACAAAAGGGAACCTCGTTCGTTGAAGTCGAGAACATGTGGTCCTACATTATAGCCCTCCTAGTTAATTCAAATTACAAGTAGGCCATGCCGAATTTACATTCGAATATTCACATTGCGTAAATATTCACATAAACTAAATTTCATATGAATAGAACTCGAAATATGTCAATAGATTAAAAATTTAATAAAAAGAATAATGTATTTCGATTATATAAACAAACATAAATTAGAAAAAGGTATTTGTATATGATATATCACAATATTAGTTCAGAGAATGTGATTTTAGATAAAAAGATATGAAAATTATGAATAAAGATAGAACGTTTATTTGGCTTGATATTAGTATAAATCATTGTGTCAGTTGTAGTATTAACATTTTGATGTAGTTAGTGTATTTTGATCAATGATGTACATATCATTCAGATCGAATATCCTTCATCATAAAATTATATTATATATAAAGAAAATTATATAAAATATTTTGATTATAAATCATTTATATATATAACTATTAGACACTTCTAATAAAAATTTTAATTTCGTATGAACTTTGACATCTGAATAATATATGATATTCTATCCTTAGATGATTGCACCTTGTTGTTATCGTTGTTACAATTTCTTGCATATAGGCTCCGTACTTTTTACTATTAGTTGTCGTATTTGTCTCCACTACTTTAATTTTAATTACTATAATTTTTTTGAATTGAGAGTATTTTAAAAATGATTTTCTACTATTAAAAGATACAGCAGCAGGTATAGTAAGCAAAATTATACGAAAAGAAAAAGGCAGCATAAGAACCCTTGAATGGAAAAGAGATGTAACTCCAGTTCCTTCGAAATCGATAGTTTGCTTGTATTTTTGAGTTACCTTGAGATCATTAGAAGAGAGTGAATCGTTTTGTCGAAAGATAAAAAAAATAGGTCCGGATCCTCTTGCGAGAATGATTTGAAAGTATTATTATAATATATGAATAAAAATAAATAATCAAAAAAATAATTACGTAATATTTATAAAAGGATATAGATGTTTCAGGAAGAAAGGCAACAGTTTGAACCAAATGAGACTTTTATTGATGCCGACAACAAATCCGATGAAAAAGGTTGTGCCTCTCCAACGTTAAATTTGTCTTTCTCTATGTGGATATATTTAATATTTAAGAATATATATATGTATGTGTGCGCAGGTGTGAGAGAAAAAGAGAAAGAGAAAGAAATCTATATAAATATTATTGAGTTCTCGATAATTTACACTTGGTACCTTAGCAAATTTGTATATATGTGTGTGTGAGAGAGATATCTACATAAATATTATTGAGTTCTCAAAAGCTCACACTCGATATCTTAGATAGATCTCTATATGTGTGTGAGAGAGAGATATCTACATAAATATTAGTGAGTTCTCAAAAACTCACACTTGATATGTTAGATAGATTTATATATATGTGTATGTGAGTGAGAGAGATATCTACATAAATATTACTAAGTTATCGAAAACTCACACTCGATACGTTAGATAGATCTATATATATATATGTGTGTATGTGAGTGAGAGAGAGTGAGAGAGATCTACATAAATATTATTGAGTTCTCAAAAGCTCACACTCGATACCTTAGATAGATCTCTATATGTGTATATGAGTGAGAGAGAGATCTACATAAATATTACTAAATTCTCGAAAGCTCACACTCGATACGTTAGATAAATCTGTATATATGTGTATATGTGAGTGAGAGAGAGTGAGAGAGAGTGAGAGAGATCTACATAAATATTATTGAGTTCTCTAAAGTTCACACTCGATACGTTAAATTGTACGTATATATAGAGAGAGAAATTTACATAAATATTATTGAATTATCAAAAGTTTACACTCAATACCTTAAATAGATCCACCCCCGAATAATTCAATTAAGGTCGAATGTCATTCATATTTTTTATTAAAAAGTAATTAATTTCATTTTAAAGAAATTTACTTTTATAAATAAATATCTTTTAAAAAATTTAATTAATTGAACATAAAAAAGATATTTTCTATATAATATTTTCCTCAATACCAAAAACGCCCCAAATTGGGTTTTAAATTTTTTATGTAGGATGAAATTTTCATACAATATCCCTTCAAAGCTCAACCCTTAACTTTGGTAATTTAAGATTTTATTTTTATATCAAACCAATATTAAACTAAAAAGTCTATAATGATCGTATATATAGTGATGTGGGATTTAGGACAATTCTTATAAAATGGTCAGCAATATATGTAAGTTTCTTTCTTTTTAAAGAGAGAATATGGAATGGTAGACTTTGATATTAGAAAATATTAATTTTATCAACTTTCTCAGAGATATTTATAAAAAGATCAAAATAGGACTCAAGGAGATCAAACTCTCAAATATCCCATGAATTCTAGAGATATTCCTTAAGGAGGTCAAAATCATCCTACGTTCGAGAAATACGTGACTAGCAGTCCTCGAATCATGGAGAAATCTTATGAGAGAAAAATCAAAAGAGGAACAAATTTCTACCAACATTATTTATTAAAAAAATTATGTTTTTTTTATATTTTATTTGTGATTGTAATTTATTTTTCATCACTTTAAAATTTATTGCAAACAACAATTATTTTGGCAGATTAATTTTTCAATTTATGAAGTATCCTTTGGCTGGATATATATCTGAGGAAAAACTTGAAAAAAAAATAGAAATCAATATTTGATGATATAATTTGTCATTACTTTGAAAAATATATCTAGCAATATCCAAGTTCCAAAAAAAAAAAATAAACCAAAATTTGGGCCATATTCTAAAAGTTGAAAATTTTTAAAAATTTATAAATTACCTCAAATTCTTATATTTTTATAAAAACACCCATCATTTATAATATTGCACTAAATTTCAATCTTGATTTATTGTACAAAATCATACCATTTTATACATATTTTATATAAAAAATTTTCCGACCATACTCTCCAATGTCACTTCCAATTATAAACAATGATTGTAGTTTTTCGTATATACATCAATGGTAATTTTTTTTTAAAAAAAATTCTTCCTTTGTTTTTAGATTCATATTAATTTATATTCGCTGTCATGACTTTTCATGGAATAACTATAAAATAGTAATGCAAACTAATGAGTAATTTTATTAATTTTTACAACTCATGGGTATGAATCATATTTTTAGAAAAGTCAAATATTTCTTTCAAAATCTATAACCAAACGCAAATGAAACTTTAACTCAAACTTCTCTTAAAAAATAATTTATTAAAAATATTTAAAATTTATGAGCAAACACTAACTTAATTATCGATAATTTCGTTACACTTCTTTTTAAATGCTTTGTTTAGCGCTTTAGATATGAATACTATATTTATTAATTAGTATAATGATAATTAAGATAGTGTAATTAATACTTTGAGGTGATATTATTAATTAGTATTAATTAATCTTGATACAGAAGCTATGCATCTAGATCTAGCCAGTATCATCAACAATAAATGAATAAAATCCCAAATAAAATATTACTTGAACTTCAAATTAAATATTAAATAATATTTTTTTTAACTATATAGTACTTAAAACTAAAATAATATTTATTTCCACTTACAAATATTTAATTTTCACATATTAATGACGACTACATTTGTGTCATTTTTTGTGATGTATTTTTTTTAGTATGTCATAATTGTTGTAATTATATTTTCATGAATTATATATATTTTTTTTTAGAAATTTGACCTGACTTGTTGATAAACACAAAGTCGAAATTTTAATTATTACTATCAAAGAGAAACATGAGAATACATTTGAAAATTCTCATCATCATATATTTATTGGTACTAAAGTCAAGTTTGTCATAGTATTTTGTATATAAAACTTTTTCGATTTCTCAAACTTTATATCAGAGAAGTGAGATTATGATGATTTAGATATATATATAAAAAAATAAGTATTAACGTTTCTGTTAGGAGGTATGAAAGGTTGGAATTAAGAATTATGCAGAGGAGTAGAGGTAGATAAAAAAAATAATGGGAAAGGGGGTGATTAAATAGGATATAACGTAACTCTGAATTATCAAAGATATGACTTTAGATAGAAAGGAATGAGAGTCGCATATTATGGTATAAGGTTAGTAGGCTAATAGGGATAAGATGATGTCTTGCCTTGTATTATAGTAGGATTAATTATGTCTTTATATATTGTGTTGTTATTGATCGTCCTTCATTTTGCTATTTTTATGACATTTATGAGTTTCCAAATCTGCTTTTGAGGCTTGATATTTTTCTGAAGAGGGTCTTTCGGAAATAATTTTTCTATATCTATGAGGTAGTGTTAAGGTTTGCGTATATTTTGTCCTCTCCAAAACGCACTTATGAAATTTCATCGAGTATGTTATTGTTGTTGTTATTGTTATGAGTTTTCAATTACTTTCCATTATAGTCATTTTTGTATTTAATATTTTCTACTTTTAAACCTAATATGTTTACGTTAAAAATTTTTTAAAAATAATTTTTCTATCTCTATAAGAAAATATTAAAATCCATATATATATTTTATCGCCCTTGTACCCAAAGTGGAATTTTATGTTGTAAACTTTATGGCAATTGGAATTGTGTAATGTAAAATTAGAATCCCAATATTCCCCAGACAGAGTAATTAAGTACTTTTTCTACATTAATTCATGTGATAATACTTTTTTTTTAAAATTTAATGATAATTTAATTTTAATTTTTTTTATTGTATTATTAATAAGATATTTTATAATCACACAAATATATATTAATAAGTAAATTAACTCTCAAGAACTAAAACATAATAAGCGACATTACTCAGTGTCACCAATTCCAAATCCTCAAATAGCAAATCTGAGAAGTCTCAGCTACATAAATATTTAAAAATTATTTTAGATTATAAATTTTAAATTTTTTTTTTAGATGTCGTACTAAATTACTCCCTTCGTCTCATAATAATTAAATTTTTAAATTTTTTTTAAGGTTCAAAATAGTTAAATTTTTTAAAGTTCAAGATGAATGTTTGAAATTTTTTTTATATTTGTCATTATATTAATTGAACTTTTATATTTCTAGGAAATCAATTACACTATGCATTTATAATTTTATAAAGGATAATAGTGAAAAATAGAGTGTAAATTTTATTTTTAAATATTTTTCTTAATATATGTGTATTATTATATAAATTTAATTAATATGAGATAGATAAAGTAAAAAATATCAGATAAAATAGGAGGAGTATTAACTATCTAAAGATATTAAATTATATTAATTTAAAAAATTTAAAATTCCAAAAGCTCAAACAGCCAAAGAACATGGTAATATCTATTTCCAAAGATGTACAGCCGTCTCTCTTACATTGACCTTATCCTAATTTGGGTCCCACATAATTGTGGGTCCCACAATGATTAAAATATTAGCCTAACAAGCCAAAATGCATAAATATAAATTTTTGTATATGAAGTTTCGTAAGTGTTTAAATTATTGAGAATATGACTTTAAATAAGAGAATTTTAGATACTTCTCTTTGAGGTCGTCAACATCATACCAAGTATTTTCAGTTTTTAAAGAAGGATGCACATAATGGTAAAAAGTTAATAAGTAATGAGGTATTATTTTATTTTAAAAATTTAAATATATTAATGTTTGTCATTATATTATTTTTGTTTATTTTTACTTATCAGTATTTCACTTATTAAGGTTAAATAATAAAAATTTTATATTTTATATTTTAAATATTAAATTTAACTACTAGAATTTAACTTTGAACTTTAGTTAAATTGACCTTGAAAAGCAAAATAGTGATAAGTAAAAGTGAACAAAAGAAGTACTAATTACATCATTCTAGTTCTTGCTTCTGATATTTACATCGTCTATTATTTATTGTGTTTTGATAATTACTCTATTTTGTTGTTTTTGTTCTATTTCAATAGGATTTGCACTGCTTCTAGTTATGTTGTAATATTTTCTTATTTCTCATACTTGAATTTGCTATATCTGAATCGACGATTCTTTGGAAATAGTCTTTCAATTCCTTGAAATAGTGATAAAATCTGCATATACCTTATTTTTTCCATACTATACTTACAAATTTTCATTGAGCATGTTATTTTTCTATTGAAATTTCATATGTTTAAACTCCATTACATATGACTAAAGTTTAGTTATTTTATTCATCTCAATTGATGTAATAACGTTTAATTTGACATAAAATTCAAGACAAAATGAATCACTTTTTTAAAAGTATGATCTAAAGCATTTGTTGATCATTTGTGCAGCTATGATTCGTTTCATTAAGAGATAAATTAACCAATTAAGATGCATTTTAGATTATGAATTACTTGTTCATAAAGTATAATGAGAGATCAACTACATAAGAATTATTAATACATATATTGTTGATATTCGTGTACAAGTTCTTGCTTTTGACATTGAATATAACATAAATTATATTTGAAAATGACACACTAACCAAGCTTAAAAGAAAAAAAACTATCTTTTTTTTTGTTCCCGGTTACTTGTCCTGATTATTTTAAGAAATTCAAGTACTTGTCAATTTTTTTTAAAAAATTGAAGTACTGATTTTAATGTATTTTATGCAGAATCATTGATCAGATTAAATGATAAAATTGACTGGAACTAAGTTGCTTGGAGTCTCCAAAAATATTGCCGCACCTACGTCAGACTCTTCAAAAATATATTATTTTTGAAGGATCTGACACGCACCCACTGATATTTTTTAAAGAATTCAAGCAAGATAGACTATCAATATACAAATAGGATGAATATATACAAATTATATATTTATACATTCTAGGAATTTTTCAGAACTTATACAAATTAGTGTATTAATATGATAATTACATACAAGCTACGATAAACATATAAAAAATCTATATTCAAAAATAAATTCTAAATTTATACAATTGAGAGCTTAATTATACAGATTCTGGGCGTGCTCCTCACCCCCTAAATTAAACCATAGTGGTGTGTGGTAATTAGTCTAAACAATAGCTATAATTAATATATATTTACTTAGTCAAATAATTTTTCTTAATTTAATGATAATTTTGACTTTTGCCCATCTACTTGTAGTGTGGGAAAGGAGTGATACTAATCAATATTAATCCCCCCCCCCCAAAATATAAGAAAATTAATTTTGGAATGGTCCTTGTATGAGAAATGAATTTGACCTAAAATCAATTACACATTTTTTTAAACCAAAAAAGAAAAAAAAAGTTTCCCTAATGTCAACTCTTTCATCATAGAGCAATTTATATTCCCCCCTTTCACCTTTGCCTTTTACTAAAGGAATTTGACTTTGTAAAACCAATGAAACATCTTTATAGTCAACTTCCTCCCCTCCTTTAGTACAATAACATTATCTCATTGCCTTAAAGACTCTTATCCATTATAAAATAAGAGGGATTTGGATGTACACAATCTGATCCTCACTTAGTATCTTGTTTAATTACTTTCACTAATATAGATTTCATAAAATTTAACATCATTATTTAATTTTTTAAAATTTTTTAAAAAATAATGAATTCTAATATAAAGCAAAAGAATTCTATTCATCTTATCGTAAGATTTGTTCATAGTCAACTCTTTTCCATGATAAAATTTACTACATTAAACTAATCACCAAATTAACACTTTAAACATTATTAAGTTCAAGGACACTTTAAAATTTGCAAGTTGTAGATATTCTCATCTCCCAATAGCACTAAACGTGGCTTTTTTGGCACTTAGATTTATGGTACTTATTCTCATCTCTCTCTTTAAAAAAATCATGTCAAAATATGATTTTTCAACTTGTCCTCTTTTTTGGTCAAAGTGTTTTTTCCCCCACTCACACATTTTCTCTATCCCTTACTTTTTTATTTATTAAATTGATCGTTAACCTCATTTATAAAATTACACTAATAACACTTATGATCAAACAAGCTACTTTTAGCATATTTGCCTTGTTGGATTTTTGCCTGGTAGGAAAAGGAAAGTAGAAATTTTCTATATTTGGTGAGTCTTTTTTCTTGTAGAAAAAAATTTATGACTTTATAAATATAAGTTCATTCCTTTTAATTTAGGAGCATTCACAATGTAATCCTAGAAGCTTTGTGAATTTTGTGTAGGGAGAGAAATTGTAAAACACATGTGTGTGATCTTCTTTGTATTTCGTATGAATTATGCGAGATTATTTCTTTTGATATTTTATACGTTCTTTTATATAGTGGATTACTCATATCCTCATGTGAATATAGATTGATTGACTAAATCACATTAAATGCTTGTGTCTCTTTTGATATATTTCTCGTTTATTTTTATACTTATGATCTTTCGACGTTACTTTACTAACTTTCGCATAACACCTAATTATTTCTGATCCTTGTTATCAAATGTTGAAGTTTTGTGTACTCATTCTATATAACAAAAGGTAGTGACATCAATAGTTGGACTAAGTAATCATATGAGATGTGTAAGAGCATTAGCTTTCAAGTTTTAAACACATTGAAGAAAAAAACAAGTTTTGGACTTAAAATTTTCTTAATGGGAAACAATTATTTGGGGAATCCCAAAGCAATTCTTTCAATTTAATATAAGAGAAAAACCATACCAATAAACAGATAAGAGGAAGTTATTTCCACATGAAGACAGAGAAAAGCATCTTAGTCAATTTCCACTCAAAGGAGTGACGGTCCATAAATGAAACCATACTATTTAATTCACTTTGGATAACAATAATTTTTAGTTTTATAATTCCCTACAAAGGCCTTTTCATTTCATGGACCCACAAATTTATCTTATTCTTTTTATCTCACAATTTATGTGATATTTTTTTAATTAATTAAAAAAAACACTTATTGAATTGCAGCCATATAAATATATAAAATTTATTTTAAATTATAATTTTTTTAAATTTCGTATGTAATTAAATAATTTTGCATAAATCAAAACATAATGAGTAACTTTATGTGTGTTGTGTGTGTCACAACCATATCTAGGGCCATGACAGGTGGTAGGTACAGGTTTTGATCCATCAGGCAAAATGTACTCTATTTTCTTTTTTAAATTTTTCGTATGGTATTCAATATTCATATTAGAGTCTGATTAAATTTGAATTTATACTAAAAAAATTTTAGATTGAACGATAAAACATTCCCTACAAAAGCAACTCCATACTGAAGGGACTCAAATTCAAAATCTTTGATTAAGAATAAAAGAATATTTATCACTTCATCACCACCACCCTAGTCGGTAAGTGTACTATACTATTTCATCATAACATAATAAGTACGTGAGATAATTTTTAACATGCTCCCTTAATTTATAATTATTATTTTTCAAAAAAATAAAATTAAAATCAAGAAAAAAAAAAGATTTTATGAAAAAAAAAACTCAAAAATAAACCCTATAAATAATTTGTGTTACTCGCAAGCAGAATAATTGAAAATAAATAAATTAATAATAATAATAATATGACAAAAACGAATATTACTTTCAAAGGAAAAAAAAAATTGAATGAAAGGACAATTCTTAGTTTCTTACACATAATGACTCCATCCTTTTTTGTATTGTGGGGTTCGTTTGACTGGTGAGATAAAATATTGAGATATTCTGTGAAACTATTTTTGTCCATTAACACTTAATTGACATCAAAATAATCCTTTATAAGAATATACAGTTTATACACTAAGGATATTCATAAATTTATAGATTTACGCTTGATTGTTGGGAGATTTCAAATATATGCCTGGTGAAAGAATTTATATGGGGAAGAATACTAGAGGAATCAATTTTTTTTTTAAGAAATTCAGAATATGAAAAAGTAAATACAGGAAGAAGTCAAAAGAATTAATCAACATCTACTATACATACGTATGCAATAGTTTAATTCTTGTGTGTGTATACGTATGAATATCTAGCTTAATAAGATAGTAATGAAGTGAGAATTAGCTAATAGTCTAAATAGCTAATTGGTGTACAATGTTTATACTGGTCGAATAAAAGTTCAATTTCGATAAAAAAAAAATATATCTCAATCCCAAGTCATCATAACTCACTATTCTATCCAAATCTTATGAGATTTCTCATGTGGCCATGAAAAGAGATTAAGTGGAACAACATTGACTGGGTGGTAGAGTCATGAAAACGCTAATGGTAAAAGAAAAGGGTTGAACGTGAGGGCTTTTCTTCTCAAAATATTTCTATGAATGTTTTTAATAGTCATAAATTTAAATTTTGAAGATTCTTATCTTAACACACATAGAAATGACTTCTTCCATCTTACAAAAGTGAGGCATCTTTCTGGCCTAAACATGAAATTTCAAAATAATAATTAAAAAAAAAAAGTTCAAAAGATAAAAGAGAATATTTAAAGGATTCAAATCGAATTACAAGAACATGAAAATTATGGTACTACACATTTAAATATAAATAACAAAGTGAAATCTCATAAGTGGGCTCTGAGGAGGGTAGAATGTACACAAACCTTATCACTACCTCCTAGAAGTAGAGAGATTATTTCCTGGAAACCCTCATCTCAAAAATCCATAAGCAGAATAAACTAGATATGACAAAAAGAAAAAGAAAGAGAATAACAAGAGCGACCAATAACGAAAAATACATAACAATATGTAAATATAATAAATTTAACACCCATACAACTAATAATGACAGACATACTTAAGTATAAGCAAATAAAAATTAAACCTCTATAAAATAGCAAAACCAATTAAATTAAAGCCTTAAATTCAAATCAAGCTTTGATTCTTCTTCTTCATTATTCTTTTTTGCTTCCTCCTTTTCCACTCCAATCTTTGTATAATTATTTCCATCAAGACTATCTTCAACATTGATTGGTGAATTCATTAAATTGAAACCCTTTGCATTATTTCTTTTCTCAAGATGTGAATTCTCCAAAGAAGCACCAAGAATATTATTTCCTAGAACATTTTCAGTCCTCAAAAATGATGAGCTTGATGGTGATGACCACTTCTCAGGGTTCAATCGAAAATTGTAGCCTGAAAAGAATGGCCATGTTTGACAGGAAGTAGGCTTATGAATCGCGGAAGAATCTCCTTGAACACCAAGAGATGATCGAGTAGCAAAAGAACTGTGAAATGGTATGTGTGAGTTGAAATTCGAATAAGGATTGTAGTAGGGGTGATAATTGGGAGGACCAAAAGATGGAACAACATCAACAAGTCCATTTCGCCTTTTAGCCAAAGCCCGCTCTTGTTTGTGAGCATTTTGGTGTCCCCCTAGGGCTTGAGAGGTGGAGAATTCTCTCTTGCAGAAGCTGCAAGAGAAAGTCCTAGCATCCGAGGAACACCTCTGCTTAGGTGTTGCCTCGTTGGAAGACTCACTAGCACGAGCCGGAGTTGAATTGAAAAGTTTGAGTTCAAGATCTGAAGAACTAGCATTCTTTTTATTGTTGTTGTAACGATTGTGTACTTTGAGATCAAGAAGTACACCATCATGTTGTGAGCCTTCCACAACTTTTTCTTTCATCTTCTTCGTGTTTCTAACGATTTCATGAGATTCTTCTGAGGTTGCCGATATGCTAGAAGCCTCAGAAGAACACGATTTTTTCATCGCAAAAGCATCCATTTCCCTCTCTATACTAATGTTGATGTTTGTGAAAATTAACTTTGATGAGGATAATAAATCTTTTAAATAGATAAGATTATAAATACAAAATCATCCAAATATGGAAAATTAATTATTGCATGGCGTTACAAATATACAAATTCAAACAATCAACTAATACTTAATGTGGTGTTCTACTAGAGGATCAAATCAACTTACTAGAAATACTAATTCCATCAATGTATATCAAGCTATCATATCTTGCTTTAATTAAATGTCACCATTATAACATAAATGGTAATATTGAGATTAAGTGTCTTATTCCCACACATTTATTAAGTTCTATTTTGAGTTGAAAATGATTCATTTTATTTGGATATAAATTATTTTATTAACAGAAATAAGTTTAGTGCATAATCACTAGATGCATGTGGTGATGCGTTACTCTTTTTCTATTAAGATTTGATACTCTATATCTTGCATGTTAATTAATTCTAGCTGTATATTAACTTTTTTTTTTACAAGTTTAAGCTATTGAAATGGATTTATTACATTTCCTTTTTAAGCTGATCATAATAATACAATGATTCGAAAATGCCCTTTTTAAGTTTAAGGAAAAATATTTCGTACTAAAATATCCTTATATTGAGTGGTACCGTATAGATGGTAAATCGACTGAAGCAACTATGATACGCAAGTCATGATAAATTTGGAGATATTCAATTTAGCTACGTTATCATATAGGATAACTTGATTTTTAATTTTCCCTTGTGGTATTTTATGATAAACTTATTTCATTTACTTTTTTTTAAAAGTAATTTTTTTATGACTGTTACATCATTTTATTTATAATGAAGTTTACATGAGATACTAGAAACATATAGAAAGATCCTAGGATTTATTTTTGTTTGTTAATTTACTGTCTATTTTCGGAGGACATTTATTTTGGACTAAAATATCCTTATATTAAGTGGTACCGTCTAAATGGTAAATCAACTTAAGCAACTGTGGCATGTAAGTCATGACAAATCGGTAGATATTCAATTTAGCTACGTTTATCATATTGGATAACTTAATTTATGGTTTTGCGTTGTGATACTTCATGATACATTTACTCTTTTTTTAAAGTAAATTATTGATGACTGTTACACCATTTTATTTATAATAAAAACATAAATACGCCGTAAATTTAAACAAACAAAAATAAGGCTTAGCGATGGATAAAGTCCAGCCCAGATGGACTGGACCTTTCTATATGTTTCGAATATTTAGTACTTGTGTAAATTCATTTAATAAATACAGAAAAAATTATGCGTATAAACAAATATATATTAATTAGCTAACACAATTATAATTTTGAAATAACTCTGGCTCATGCTGGTGAGCCTTTCCAACAAGGCAACATTCAAGTAGAGGCGTTCCACAAATGCTAGGACTTTCCCTTGTACCTTCTGTGAGAGAGAGTTCTCCACTTCCCAAGCCTTATAGGGACACCGAAATGCTCACAAACACGAAAGGGCATTGGCTAAAAGGAAAAATGGACTTGCTGATGTTGTTTTGCTCATGCCCCTCTCAATTATCATCTTTATGCGAATTTCAACTCACGCGTGCCATTTTACAGTTTTTTTGCTTCTCGATCATCACTTGATGTTCAAGGAGATGCTCCTGCAATTCTTAAGCCTACATCCTATCAAACATGACCATTTTTTACCGGCTACAATTTTCCATTTGACCCTAGGATGTGGTCATCATCAGCATCAAGCTCATCATTTTCTAGGTCATAAAATCTCCAAGAAAATCACATTGGTAAGATTAGAATAGGAGATGCTTCTTTGAAGATTTTTTTTTAATTTTGAGAACAAAAATAGCAGAAAGAATTTTAATTTAATGGATTCACCAATCGATCTTGCTAATCTTGATGGAAATAATAATATGAAAATGAAATTGGGAAAGAAGGAAGCAGAAAAGAATAATAAAGAAGAGCTTGATTTGAATCTAAAGCTTTAGTTTATTTGACTTATATTTAGTCATTTCATGAATGTTTAATTTTATTTGTGCACTATTTTTAGTAGAATTTGTGATATATTTTAATTCCCGTTTTCTTAATAGTATGATTTGAATACATTGATTCACTCTGGGTTTTTTCCCCTTAAATAGTTGAATCGGCTTCATATATTTTAAAACAAGAGATATATATAACATTTATATTTGTTGTTTTTTATAACTAGATGTTTATAAGCCTAACAGTCATTTTCACTCTTGTCAAGACAAAAATCTTTAAATTAAGACTTATGATTTTCTAGTGTTAAAAACATTAATAGTATAATTCAAAAAGAAAACCCAGTATTTTAAACTGTATAAGTGAGTAATGATGATCCGAATTTAGACATAGTTATATTGAGTGTGAAAAACCTTATTTCAGAATATGGACTTAATTCACGCTTTAGGTTCAAAAGTTGAAATTATTACTTGAGTTAATGGTAAAAAACAAGCCTAAAGTATTTTAATTTTTGAATTTCATACCTGAACTATTAGGTGCATGAATTTCCAACCTAAATTGACTGGCAAGTTTGTCAAAATACAAAATTGAGGTGTATTTCGACAAAATTATTAATCAGTTAAGGTTGGAAACACTCACATATGATAATTCACGTATGAAATTTGAAAAATTGAGGTGTATTTCCAACCTGACAGATCAAGTTGAAAACCCACATATATTATGTAAATATGAATCCATAAATAAATAAAATTTAAAAATTTGACATGGCAAAACTTATTACTCTCTCCGTCCCATTTTATATAGCACCCTTTCACTTGGCATGGTGTTTAAGAAAAAAAGAAGACTTTTAAAACTTGTGGTCTAAAATCATTCTTAAATATGCGTGGTTGAGATTCATTTCATGAAGGGTAAAAAGAAAATTTTAAAGGTAAATTATTTTCAATTAGAGTAATGTTGACATTCTTTTTGGGACGGACAAAAAAGGAAAGGGCACCACATAAAATGAGACAGAGAGAGTATTATTTTTAATATTATGCAAATATAAACTCATAAATAAAATTTGTATGCTAATTTATTTAAATATATTTACTAGTACAAAAATACAAATACATAACATAAAATAAAGAAAATGTAAAAGAATTTGAAAAATATTTTTATCTTTAAATATTTAATCTCATGGTATTAAATCCTATGTATTACTAATACCATCAAACGAAGAGTATTAATTATACATCCTATAATACCATGTGAGGTGTATATCTAATACATGAATTAGTTATATTAGGTCCATAATTCCTACCAAACAAAATACTACATAAATTATTTCTCCTAATACATCCTTCCAAACGCCCTACTAGTCTTGTTTCAAAGATATAGTGCATTTACTTTTTAGCAAAAGGAGTTTGGATGAACTTCTTGTATTTCCTAGCTCCACTAATGGAGAACAATCCCCAGTCTTTAGTGAAATGACACTCTTAAAAGGAAGAAAAATAAAGTGGAGGGTCAAAAACACACTTAACATAATTTAACTTAGTGAGTTATGCACCCGAATGATCAAATGTATGCAATTTCAACCTGAACTGACCAACAATTTTGTCAAAATACACCTCAAACATCAATTGTTCCCAAAAAGTATCTGAACAATGTTGATATTTCAAGTAGAAAAAGAAAACTCGCACACCTAATAGCTCAAGTATGAAATTCAAAAAGCAGAACACTTCAAGCATATTTTTGACCATTAATCCAAGTAAATAATCTCAACTTTAAACCCTAACGCTTTAAATCCATATTCCGAAAAGAGGCTTTGCAAACTCAATATAACAATAACTATGTTTCAATCCAAATCATCACCACTCATTTTATAGTTTGAAATCTTAATTTTCCTTTTTGAATTATACTATTTATATTTTTAACACCAGACAATCATGGATCTTAATTTAAAGATTTTTGTCCTGATAAAAATGGAAACGACTGTTTAGGCTTGTAAACATCTAGTTATAAAACACAACAAAATAAATATCTCTTGTTTCAAAATATATTAAATCAATTCAACTATTTAAACAAAAAAATAACCGAGTAAAAAGGGCGATTCAATACATTCAAATTAAACTACAAGAACATGGGAATTAAAATATATTACAAGATCTACAAAAACATTGCACAAATTACATTAAACATTCATGAAATAACTAAAAATAACTAGAGCTTTAGATCTAAATCAAGCTCTTCTTCATTATTCTTTTCTACTTCCTCCCCTCTCAATTTCATTTTCATATAATTATTTGCACCAAGATTATCAACATTGATTGGTGAATCCATTGAATTGAAATCATTTCCACTATTTTTGTTCTCAAAAATAGGAAAATTCTTCAAAGAAACACCCCCTATTCCATTCTTACCCATGTAATTTTCTTGGAGATTTTCTGACCAAGAAAGTGATGAACTTGATGCGGACGATGACCATTTCTCAGGATTAGATGGAAAATTGTAGCTATGAAAAAATGGCCATGTTTGATAGGAAGCAGGCTTAAGAACCGCAGGAGGATCTCCTCGAACACCAAGTGATGATCGAGAAGCAAAAGAACCGTGAAATGGCATGCGAGAGTTGAAATTCGCATAGAGATGATAATTGGGAGGGACAGAAGACGAAACAACATCAACAAGCCCATTTTTCTTTTTAGCCAATGCCCTTTCATGTTTGTGAGCATTTTGGTGTCCCCCTAAGGCTTGGGAAGTGGAGAACTCTCTCTCACAGAAGGTACAAGGGAAAGTCCTACCAGTTAAGGAACGCCTCTGCTTGGGCGTTGCCTCCTTGGAAGGCTCACCAACATGAGCCGGAGTTGAACTGAGAAGATTCAGTTCAAGATTTGAACAATTGGAACCTTTGTTGTTGTTGTTGTTACCATTTTCATCTTTGAGATCAAGTAGATCAACAGATGGTAAGTCATGTGGCTTTGATTGCGAGCCTTCCACAACATTTTCTTTCGTGTTCTTCATGTTTGGAACGATTTTATGAGATTCTTCTGAAGTTGCAGCTAGACTAGAAGCCTCAGAAGAACTAAGCTTTTTCAGAGCAAAAGCATCCATTGTCTCTATATACTACTGTTTATGTTCTTGAGATGAAGTTAACTTGGATGAAAGAATGAAGAGGATAATAAATCTTTTATATAGACAATGTTATAAAAACAAAATCCCCCAAATATGGAAAATTAATGCCGCTTGGCATTACAAATTTACAAATACAGACAACCAACTCATAATTCTACTAGAGGATCATATCAACTTGCTAGAAATAGTAATTACATCAATATATTTCAAGCTTATCATATCTTTGCTTTAATTAAATGCCACTACTAATAATTATTATAAAAATGGTAAGATGTAGATTAACTGTCTTATTATCACACGTTTATTGAGTTCTATTTTGAGTTTAAAATGACTCATTCTATATGGATATAAATAAATTCGACGATAAGTTTTGGTGATGTGTTACTGTTTTTCTATAAAAGGTACCTCTATACAGATTTGATACTCCATATCTTGCATATTATGACATATTAAATTTATTACAAGTTTAAACTATTGAAATTGTTCTGCCTTGTATATAGTTACTACATTGATTAATTACATTTCCTTTTTTAAGGTGATCATTATGATTTGAAATATTAATACATCTGATTTTAAAATTTGAATCAAACTTTTGACTATATGCCATCTCACAGCATTTAAGCCAATATCATTTTATCATACAATAAACATTAGTTACATATTTAAGCACATAAATAACTAATGCTATATGCAAGTTGCTCAGACTCTCCAAAAATGTTGCCGCACCCATGCCAGATCCTTCAAAAATACACTATTTTTGGAGAATCCGACACGCACCTGTTGACAATTTTGAAGAGTCCAAGCAACATAGACTATATGATAGACAAATTCTTTCTACAAAGATATTTCCACATTTGAATGCATTATATTACTAATACAATATTGTGCTACTTCTGAGGGCATAAAGTCTTGACAATTTTGTACTTTAACCTATCCACTATTGCTAAAATGAATGGAAACCAATAAGAGAAACTATCAATATACTTATGGGAGTGAAGAGAATATGATACTTATAAGTAGCAAAATCTATAGCAATTAGGATATGCTATGAACTTGTCTAATTTTCATTGTCTACTTATTGGGGAATATAAGACTATGGTGCTTTTGACATCAAATACAAGATTGATCATAGTAAATAAGCTTCAATCCTTTTTCTATGAAAGCAAATAAAACTACTTTGGACTAGTTAACAACTTGAGTGATATTCATTGATGAAGTCCTATCTAGGGGCCTTAGTTTCCCTTGAATTCCGTTCTCTATAACGAGTAAAACAACACAAAGGAGATATCTTCTAGCCATAGATGAAGTCCTATCTAAGGGACTTTGTTTCCCTTGAATTCCGTTCTCTATAACGAGTAAAACATGAGTAAAACGACAATAGAAAGAAAACTTCTTCTAGTCATAGATGAACTTTTTTATTTTTTAATTTGCACCGGGTGTTCGAGTCTTTTAGGGCTCCGACTAATCCCGGTGGTGCACAGGCCCTCGGGAAGGAGTTTCCCGCAAGTGCACCACGGTTAATTCAGGTTTTACCCAGTCCGATGGCCGTCAGAAATTGTATGCACCTAGTCATAGATGAACTCTTCCCCAACGGCTTTTGTCTGTCCTTGGATTCCGTTCTCTTTTACGAGTAAAACAACAATAGAAAAAAGATTCCCCCTAGCCATAGATAAAGTCCTACCTAAGGGCCTTTATTTCCCTTGAATTCCGTTCTTTATTACGAGTAAAACAAAAGTAGAAAGAAAATCTCTTCTAGCCAAAGCTAAAGTCCTATCTAAGGGCCTTTGTGTCCCTTGAATTCCGTTCTTTAATAGAGTAAAACAACAATAGAAAGAAAGTATCTTCTAGCCATAGATTAAATCCTATCTAAAGGCCTTTGTTGCCCTTAAATTTTGGCTCCTATAATGAGTAAAAAACAATATCAAACGAGAACAACTTATATGAGTCAATACATAGTTAACAATAATTATAGTGATGAAATTGCCTTTTATAATGTGAATATTACACATATTTTCTCAACTTCTCCACTTTCATGTTTGTATTGAAGGAACCAATTGTCACAAGTAATGAAAACATCCCTTAACAAGAGGTTTCGAGTTCGAACTCTAGGAATGAAGAACATTTTAACAGAGAGCTTTTACCCCCCTTAATTAGCTTACCCAACACGAATAAAATCAATCAGACTAACAATTTTCAAATATTGGATGATTAAACCGAACAAAAACTTGAAAGTTTAGACATTTTTGTAATCACAATAAGATAAATCTAAAGGACAACTTGGTGCACTAAAGCCCCCGATATGCATGAAGTACGAGGAAGGGATGAACCATAGGGTTATTATATGCAACCTTACCCCAATAGGTTGTTTCCACGGTTTGAATCCGTGACCTCCTTATTACTATAAGGTTAATCTATTACTTAAAATTCTCAAAACATCCTGGTTCCTACATTGTTTTTCAAATACTATCCACAATAAAAACAAAGTAAAGTAATACATAATGAATTCAAGAACTCTAAAAGAGGGCAAACTCGGTGCACTAAAGCTCCCGCTATGGACAGGGTCCAGGGAAAGGCCCGACCTAAAGGGTCTATTGTCCCGCAGCCTTACCTTACATTTTTGCCAAAGGCTGTTTCCAAGACTTGAACCCGTAACCTCCTGATCACATGGTAGCAACTTTACCAATTACTCCAAGGTTCCCCTTAAAGAGCTCTCCATAAAAACATTAAAGAAAAATAACAATACTTGGATCCATACTTACTAACTACTCAAGATTTCTTTCTCTTTCTTTAATTTTTATTCACTTTCAATAGAGTTTACCATATACCATAGATGTTAACCACTTTATTATTTTCTTTAATAGGTGTAATGAATTAACCGGTGATGTTCCAAAAAAGGCGGGATTCTCTTGTAATGTAATTACTAAAAAAAACATAGCCTAGCCATATTAACAGTAACAAAATTCTACTCCTTATAATTATTGTGATCTACTCATGGCTTAGGCAAGTCACTTTAAAAAGCAGGAGTTGATTCTGCAAAGTTCACTGAATGCTTATTATTTTGCTAGTCACATTCAGGTTCCTCTCATGAATATCAAAAATCTCGCAAAATTCAACCCCCCACTCCAATCCACCCATTCTCACTCCCCCTCCCCCACCCCCCTTAATTCTCGCTGTCTCCCATGCCATTTCTCCCTTTGCTCAAGCATTAGCTTCTTCAGGAATATCATCTTTTATGTGGCTTTCTAACTAATTTTACATAACTAAACAAGCAAAATTCACATGCAAAACCGCTTTGAGCAACAATATTCTTTCCTTATAACAAAATCATCGATGAAGCGTCTTCTTGACTAAAAATGTGGCGTGTTTTTTTTGCGAGAAAAAGGAGGAATAAAGGGGGCTTGCTAATTGGTTTAGGGAGCCTTTCTTGAACGACTAGTGCCATTCTCGTGAGCTGGGTCTAGTATTTATTTGTCCACCCACAAAAGTAATAAATAGTAGTATAAATAAGCACGAATATCAAAGAGAATCTAACCAAAACCTGTTGCCCTCTAATAGCTTTTGAGTCTAAAGGTTCGGAGCCTGTTCTCTATTGTAAATAGTTTTCCTTACACAAAGAATTCAAGTGTTCTTGCAAAACTAGTTTTCTTCATTCCATTGGTCTCAAAATTGCTTCCCTTCTTTGAAGCTGGTTACTTCCTAAATGTACCAAGAGTACCCTCTAAAATGTTCCGTGGATTCTTGCCTTCTATGACTCAAATTTCATGAGACAAAGCAGGGCTAGATTCAATCCACTCTAATTGTTTTACATTTATTATTCCATCTTATTTTTCTCATAAAAATAAATCACTACGGATTTTCTTCTCAATTTTCTGCAATATTTTGGTCAATATATTGTGTATAAACTTATGTCATGCATATGTAGATAAGAAAAGTTTACTATGGCATCATCTACTCTTTTTGCACAATCTGTTAGGCTATGTTTTCAAAAATATATCTTGCAGAACTGTTCATAATTCTTGATGGTTTCTCCAGTTTCAGGACAATTCAAGCAAGTTATGGAGAAACAGAATATAGACTTGTATTGGCGGAACATTCAGATTATGCAGGAGAATGACCGACTAAGGAAGACTGCTCAACGGCTCAGACAGGAGAACGAAGCTTTGTATTCTGAGCTGAAACAGAGACTAGCAGCAGCAAGAATTAAAAAAGTACCTGAACTTGAACTCACGCTTGGTCCCAGTTCTGCTGCAGATCAAAAGAAATCCAAGAATCCTCAGCCACCTCCATGCAGCTAAAGTGACTCCCAAGTGCTTCTGCCTGGTCTCCATGATCCAAGCTCAAGGTTATGGGAAGTTTTAACTATGAATGCTGATTGTATTGCCGCAATTATATCTGTTGTTTGAGACAATATGGTTTATAGGAATAAGCAGTTGTTAAATAAAGTATTAAACATATCTATATTACTTAAAGATGTATCGTTGTGTAGTCCTGTTTGTGATATTTAACGGGCAGTTTCGTTATCAATTCGAACTTTAATAAGTGCTTCTATAAGCATTCACTAGAAAGTCATAGTTTAGCTGTTTGTAATCTAAAATCAATCTTTTCATCCTCTAATATGCACTTTTTTCATGGTTTGAAAACAATAACAGGAAGTAATTACCAACAGAAGCTGTCGTGAATTTTCTGATCCCTTAACATTACTTAGTTTTAAATGGTCAATTTGCCCCTCCCTATTAAGATTTCTCTAAGAAAAGAAGAAAGTATGTACTTCAACATAAGAACAGAGATAAGGTATATGAGTTCTTTCTAAATCCTCTTGGCAACACCATTTCAAATCAACACCAAACTAACCCACATAAGGTACATCCTTTTCAACAGAACATGAAACTATACTAATAGGCCAGATTAATTTTAAAATTAGAGTTGTCCCTCTAATTAATAGAGTCTAGTGGGGGACATTCTTTAGCATGTTTCAATACTAGTCATTGAAATTGACATACACAACAAGAAGTTTTTGGGATAGATGAATAGCTTATCTATCATAATCTTTTAAAGAGCGGACATACTTTCAAACGTAACAAAGAGAGATGCCTATGAAACAAGAAAGAAATCTTTGTTCATGACTCTAAAACAAGAGATGAAGAACGCCTTACTCAACACACAAGCTTAAATAATTAGAAAAAAAAGTTACTATCAAGAAAAAGAGCAACAGACAAATTGAATGCTAAATTAGCAGTGTTGAATATTTTATGTGCACTCCAAGGCAGACAGGTGATATATCGGAAACCATTGATTGAGAACTATCTATTTCGTTGATTAGAAAAAGCACAACATACCAGAGAATATGTGAAGATAATCCATCTTTGGTTCAAAATAGAATTTTGAATGGAATTAGTCGCAAATATTCACTTGTAGCATACCACATTTCAATGGATAAACGTTAAGTTTTCTACCGCGTGTACATTCCCATAATGATGGTACCTTTCCAAAATCAAACTTTGTTGTTCAACATCTTGACCTAGTCCCTTAAAAGGTATTGTTAAAAGATCATCAATTCCTAATGAAATGGATGCAGCAGTAGCTTGTTGGAACCTAGAGTTTTTACTTGATCCAGGAGAATGTATGCAGACCTTACCACTACCTCACAGAGGTAGAGAGACTGTTTCCTGGGAACCCTCGTCTCAAAAACCTATAAGCAGAATAAACTAGATATGAAAGAAAGGGAAGGAAAAGAAAAGGAAACAGAAAGAGCGATTGATAACGAAAAATACATGATGGTATGCAAATATGATAAAATTAACATATATAAGACGGATAATGGCAACACAAGATATAAAGGCACGACTAAATCTTGAAAAGAATAATACTGGACAGACAATGTAATATCAATCTTGAAAAGAATGCTAGACAAATGACATTTGCCCTCTTTGTTGTTGTCTATAGTCAATGAAGTATCAGTGACATTTTTTCAATTAGTAGCATTCTACTTAAGAAGATTTCCTCCTGAGTCAAATATCAGCAACAAGAATGTGTCTAAACTCTAAAGATCTTACCTTTTCAATAAGTAATGCGTCTAAACTTGAATTTGCCAAATTTTACTTCGTGCAAATTTATGTTCATGTTCTTCGATTTAACTCATATTCAAAAGGATAAAAATGAGATATCTATTATACTCTAGGATTCAGTTATATTGACATAGAGAATCTGCACAATTAACCAGGACATAAGGAATAAGATAGTTGAAAGAATTCAGAAGATTCGAGAGATGTGAAAAATGGTAATAGCAGAGAGACTTTTGAGATGACATCTACCGCAAAGCTATGGGACAAAACACGTTATTTTGTAACTTTGCATGCAACACATGTGGAGATATAGGCTACTGACTGAGTTTCTCATAAATTAGTATGATAATATTAAGGATAGTCGCATTAAAGAACTTCTCAGAAATAATTTGCGGAACAGGGTGATATGTGCAGCAAATAAACTACTAATAATTTGCTGAGTCTCTTGGAGGAGGTATTCTGCTGGCAAGGTCTGAGTATTGGCAGCCCCTGACAGCAGTTGAAGGAAATATCCATCGACAAGACTTTTGTGCTGCTAAAGAACGATTCCCAAAACTAATATTAAGCAGGACTAAGAGTTAATTTAAATTACTGAATTGGCACCAGGTAGCAGTTCAAGTACTTAACTCTTACTATTACTGCCATTTATAGCTGTGACGTCTCTTGTGAGCAGCTCATAACGGGTAAAGTATATCAGAATCCAAGAGCGTTCCTTGTCTGTATTCTCGTGAACGTGAAAGGCGGAACAGAAAGTGATTCCAATAGGCCATCCCCACCCCATTAAAAGCAAAACGCCTAGCTCAGATATTGAATATTTTGCTAAGATTGGTGATATAATATCTATTACAGAAGATGATATAAGAGGGCCTTACAAGCAACATTTATCTATTAGTACAATATTGCATGATGATGATACAAGAGAGCTAACTTACACCCACATATGCAGACTTGTACAACCTTTTTAAAGCATAAGAAAGTTTAAATTAAACCACATACATAGACCAAAACTATTAGAACCATATCTACAGGAGGTCCAACTATGCTGCTTGGACCTAAGTTGCTCGGACTCTCCAAAAATGTGGCCGCAGCGTGTCGGATCCTTCAAAAAGACACTATTCTTGGAGGATCGGACACACACCCGTTGACATTTTTGAAGATTCCAAGCAACATAGGCCTGGACTCTCTAAAATGTCGTTGCATCCGTATTAGATTCTTAAAAAAGGTATTATTTTTGGAGAATCCGGCACGCACCGCCGGTATTTTAAGAATCCGAGCAACATAGGGTCCAGAACCAAAAAATAAAAATCCTAAAGAAACATATAATCTTGGAGGAATGCACACAAGGAAGCGTTCTGATATCAAGTGTAATCATAGCCTCATATCTCCTGAATCTTACCTAAAAAAGCATGTGATATATTTTTTGCCTTATTAATAATTACAAAAGCATTCAACGTTCCCTCCTCCCCCACCCCCCCC
>JAOTQJ010000001.1:190364-209248 GCA_025642045.1 Solanum sejunctum | reverse complement strand
CCCCCCCCCCCCCCCCCCCCCCCCCCCCCCAAAAAAAAAAAGCATTTGAACGTAATGCACTAGATATTGCAATAAAATGGCAAGATAGATAAAGTTCTATCGATTTAGCATATAAAATTAAATTACAATGGCCGAAATGGAGGAGTGCTCGTAATAGTTCTGCACAATAGGAAGATACCTAATAAGTGAAAGACAAGTTTCATAAGATGGTAGTGAAACCAAAATATCATTTAGAAGTAAACTGTATGACTTTAACCACTGACATGTTCAAAATATAAGTTTCACAAAAAAATGTGGATTAGATGGGTGTGTGGATATAGAAGATATGACAAAATTAGAAATTATGACATCAAAGAGAGGGTGCAAATAGCACACGCTGTTGATGGTTTGTTTATACTCTATGTAAAACTCCAAATGCACCAGCTAATAGGTATAGCACCATGATGATTTTAGGCCTACAATTTGTTTTAAAAGATCTACAAGTTCTCGGTATCAAAGTGGTCTCTAGCTAAGAACAAAGACAATGGAAGCAAATGATTCATATATGTGGTACAAAACATTAAAGCTTATTCATTATGCTACATTTAAAATATAACTGATCTTTTACCATGGGTCATTTTACATCAAACCTTAATGGTTTGATAAATTTATTAAAGCAAATGAATATTAAATACAAAAAAGAAATTATATTATGATGGTTGATGACAAAGATTTTTATAACTTTCAAGTATGTTTTCTTTCAATTTTTCACCTTACTTCAACATCTTTTCCCACCATCACTTGTATAATATATAAGTCAAATTAATTTCATAAACTTTGTACCTTCTAAAATAACACACCTTTTTGTATGACGCTGATATCACGAACCTAGACTATTTTGTTGGGTATCTACTACCTGCCACCAATACATTTATCTAGTATCTCTGCCCAGCAAGGCTAACTCCTACCGACACAAGTTTCGATAATTCAGCCAACCAAGACTTACACATATGATAAGTTATGTTGCTCGGACTCTTCAAAAATGTCAACGGGTGCGTGTCGGATCCTCCAAAAACAGTGTATTTTGAAGGATCCGACACGGGTGTGGCAACATGGAGAGTCCGCGCAACTTAGATGATAAGAAAGCAAATAGCGATTTTTTAAGCTCCGATTAGATTGGAACCAAAGACCTTATAGTCCTCCCACATTATTGAACACGACAACAATAACGGATATGTGATTCCACAAATGGGATCCGACGACAGAATATACTACAAATATGGTAACTTGAACAGTATAATATCATATAATCAAACAAAATAAACAGCAAAACAACTTTTATTGGTACAAAAAACCAATAAATTAAATTTCACACCACAAAAACAAAAACAATCAATTCCATAGACCACCGCTCCATGCATCCCTTACCCCTACGTTGGGAGGTAGAGGTGGTTTCTAACAAAAACTTCAGCCTAAGGAAAAGCAATTCAAACCAATTTGAACAAACAAATAACAACAAAAGCATAATCGAAGTACAAGAAACAACAAATAGTATCAAAAATCGAAGGGGATAAGTAACTACAAGAGTATTACAATAACGAAAAAGCGAGACAAATCAATTACCTACTAATCCTCAACCCTAATCCATATACTATCTAAAGCCATATCCTTAGGAAACTGAAATTACACAATGTTGTCCTGTTTAATCAAAAGTTCTTCAGCCTACTTCTACGGCAAGGATCTAGCTAGTACCATAAATTGGGAATGAAATTTGACGTTCGCTGAGGAAATTAACAACTATACATCCCTCAATTACATAAATGTATATTCAATCGTAAGTTAAAACTGAATTTCAACTCAAACGTAGAAATATTACCGGAGAAAGAAGAAATCCGGTGAGTAACGGAGAAACGTAACGGCGATCGGTACGATTGAGCTTTGGTTTCTCCGTCGAGCTGAAGGTCTGTAGTGAAGCAAGTATATGGATTATATATATATAAAACTTAATTTTGAGATATTTTATTTTAGTTTATTAAATTTGAAATTATTTAAAGAATAAATTAGTTCAGAAATTATAATTTTGGCATAATTAGTATGTGTATCAAATGATTCTTAGCGTTAATTTTGTTTAAGAAAAAAAATCTTTAAGTAACATACAAGATATCCAAAAAAGTCATAAAGACGTTTAGGTTAATTTTTTATTTTTAAAAAATTATAAGAGTTTTGAGGATTTTTTTTTGAATCATAACAACCTTTCTACTTCTCTGAGGTAGCGGTAAGGTTTGGGTACATTACACCCTCCCCAGACCCTACTTGTGGGATTATATTGGGTATGTTATTGTTGTTATTGTTATGGAGTTTAAATCAATTTGCGTATATCTATCTTAATCGATTTAATGAGATGTTTGCTATCTCCATAAACACATATTATAGATAACTTTGTTATCGATCATTGAACATATGAAAGAAAATTACCTAGTATTTTTTCTTTTAATCTCCCACTAAAATTTACATCTGAAATCTCATAATTTTTGACCTTGTTCATTAACCATAAGTATTTTTGGATTAGTTTTAGCATGTTTAAGACTAAATTTTTTTTAAAAATTAAATAACGTCATATAAAAACTTATTACTTTCAAGATTTTTTAATCTTATGATTTTAAACTTAAAGATATATTAAATGTACCAAAATATCGGTATCTTTTAGTCTTAAACATGTCATTTGAAAAGTTGATATTAAAGAGCTACCAAATATGGAAAGACAAATTCTTTATGAAACCAACAACTAAACAGAAAAGTAAGATAAACAAATTAAAATGAAAACACTAATTGAGAATCATCTCAGAAATCAACTCAATGGACAATGGAGTGAGTTAGTCGGATATATTCCACTTTGAAGAGGAGCACTATTTGGATGATACACTTGTATTTCCCATCCATTGTTTTGTACGTGAAAATTGTTTCTGGAAGTTGTGCTTGATTGATAAGAAACAGAAGCATCCAAAAGGGTCTCCCAATCTTGATTGTCATCTTCAAATTGTATCAAAGGTTGCATTTCACTATCAAATCTTGATTGATCATCCTGTTTCCTATGTTGCTCGGACTCTTGAGAAATATTGTCAGGCATATGCATTTCTAGGGGATCTGACATGGGCGTAACTATATTTTTGGAGGGTCCAAGCAACATAGCATGTTTCGTCTGATTCTCGTTGCCATCTTCAGTTGATGTTACAGGGGAAACAGATGTTGAAGAGGAGGGATCATCTGTCGATTGCCACATCCCATTGAGGAAGTTCTCAAGAGCTATGATTTGTATTTGTGGGATTTTGTCAATGAAAGGAGACTCATACATGCCACAGAGTCCTAAAGACTTGCACCAGTCATAAAATTCACAAAGTTCATATGCTTGATTTGCTGCTTTCTTGTAAATCTCAAATGCTGAAACACAATTCATGTATGGCAATTGTATGAGATGATCTAGTACCTCACCAATCTCTTTCTTGAATGTAGTGTAACACGTGAAACTATCGCGAATTACATGTTTCATGACCGATTGAACTATAGTGTTACGCATTGCTTGCCTTGTTGGTCTGCACTCCATGACTCTGTCCATTAGGCTTTGTAACTGAGCCAAAGATTTTAACATTAGTCTTACTTCATCCATCTTGTCAATGACGTTAGAACCACTACTCGTGAGATATTCATTGATCTCTTTTCCTTGAGTTGCACAACAATCAAGGGTCTCATCGAGTAGACGTGCATATGACCAAATGAAATAGGTGTAATCTTGAGAGGCAGAGAAAGAACTATCTTTGAAGTTACAAGGATAGAGAGAAATCAAACCGTTTGATCGTGCCAACAAGAGTTCTTCGCGAAAAGAGCTAGAGGGAGGCAATGCCTTAAGGAGTCGATGCAAGAGGAGGAGGCATTTCAACGCGACTCTCCAACACCGTGTGTTGCCAAAACGTCCACTAAAAGACAACGCGAATGAACCACAGGAAGATGGACAAATGGCGAATATTTGGAGGATTTCGAGCACATATCGATCAGGCAATGGTGTGTCATCAGGGGAAGTGGCTTTGACAACAATGTGATCAAGGTCACAAAAGCCTCCAATGGTTGCAAATTTTGCATAGCTAACGCATGTGTGCTCCCTAAGGGAAGTGAATACTTTCTTGATTCTTCTATGCATTTTCTTGGATCAATTCTTCTTTTGTAGATGGAGTTAAATAGAAAGGGGATTGAAGGGAAGCTATAGGAAGGAGTACTTATGTTTGAGATTATAGAATTGACAGAGCCAGAATTTTCACAAAGAGGATTAAGAATTTAAAGAAGCCAAGGGATCAAAATAGAAGTGTCAATTGACTTCCTTTATACAACCATTGACGTAATCAAGAATTTCACTAAGAATATATGTTCAAAGTTTTATGTATATGTATGACAAATGATTTTTGACTTATATAAACATTATAATTTTTTGACAAAGAGTATTCAGCTGACGTTGTGGCTATGCCAATTGCCAAACATAAGGAATAACGAAATGAGTTGTGGCATATACTTTATTTTTTGTTTAAATATGTAAATACATGACATTTGAATTTTTGAGAGATTGACATTTACAAGATAGTTCAAGAGAAGATTGACATTCTCCATGAACTTTGTAACTTCCAATTTTATTTTTAATTTATATGGCATCATATGACAACTCATCTATTATATTATATTATGTTCATTTTCATTGTACCATGTACCATTATGAAATTATATTATGTTCATTTTCAAATCATACATAGAAAAATATTATTTGAAAACTGTATTCGAATTTTCTTATATTTAATTGGTTAAAATTTTTGAAAAAAATATTCTCTTTAAGAAAACAAGTTTTTTAAAAGGAACAAAATTATTTCTCTAGCAAGTAGGGAAAACAAGTTCCTTAGGTAAGGAAAAATGACTTCTTACGATAGAAAAAATAAGTTCAACAAGTGGCATTTCACATCAATTATATTCTCTCTATCCTTCAATACTGTCTCTATCCTTCAACATACATCATCTTCATCACCCCTCCTCGTAACAACTATATATCCCTACTGACTTTCACCCACCTTTTAAATTTTTTATCTAGATTCTATGCAAATATTTTTAGATAATAATTTTTTGTGCACGTATCAAACACAAAATATAAGTACAAAGTTCATTTATTTTCCTAGAAAACATTTTCCTTCATACCAAAACACATCCTACAACCAGGGGCGGAGCTACCCCTTAGGGGGTTCATTCGACCCCATTCCCAGTGAAAATTATACTATTTATATATGATTAAATAATTTTTTATGTATATATATAGTAGATGTTGAACCCTTCTACTAGTTCATATGTTTAATTTTTCAGATTTAGAACCACCTTAATAAAGATTTTGACTCCGCCACTGCATACAAGTTCCGAAAAAAGTTATTTATTTCTTAAATTTCATGCTCAATTAAATAAATTTAACCGATTAAAATGAGAGAAATGAAGTAGTTTATTCTTGGACAAGTAAAAGAGAAGGAATTTGAATGGTCAATCAGCTAAATATATCAAATAGGGTAAGCCACCACCATTTTTTTAAATTTCTTTGATTTGGTCCCTTTTAGGGAACAGAGAATTCTTGTTGAAACTTTATTAATTCTTGATCAAACCTTAATTACTTAAAGTTTTGCTAGTTCAATTCATTTTAGTCTTGTTGTAGGTGGAGAAAATTGACTCAAGACTTTTCTTTCAAAGTCATCTTTATCATACTATTTTTCTTTTTCTTTTAATTTTGTTTAGGATGACCTCATTTTTTTCTATCAATCTCAAATGAAATAAAAAATTTATTATTTTTTGGCTTTGGGGTATGATGGAATAAAGCAAAATGACTCTTTAAACTGTCTGCGCTTCTTTTAATTATGAAGTAGCAGTTAGTTAATGCAACTTTTGATGCTCATCATGGGTCATCCGAAAACAATCACGCTATGTTTTTAAACATAGGGATCAAGCTGCATATATCCGACCTCCCCTTATCCCGCAATGGGCTGGAGCCTTTGAGGCATTGGGTAATATTGTTGTTGTTGTTGAGGATGACCTCATGTGTAGTCCTAATCTTTATCAAACTCATAATGTCATGTATTTATGTACTATAGAAAAATTGTAAAAAAAATATTTTTTATAAATAATTACATCTGTCATTAATTGATAATTCATTTATTTGACATATTACTTGTGATTGAAATTCATGAGTGAGATATGCAAGATCGAGGTGTCCACAAAACACACATATGTCAAATTGAGATGTTTTAATGATTACTAGATAAATTTAATTTAAATATTAAAATGTAAATTAAGATTAAATTTGAGTGTCTATCGATGTATTTTGCGTTTAAAATATTAGCATAAGACAAAATGTTATACATTTTTATTGAGAATCAATTTAAGCTTGAAAGAAAAGAATTTGACGAAAATGACAAAAATAATCCCTTATGTTTGCGAGTTGGTTCAAAATCATTCTCTTAATTTATTTCAGAGTAATTTTGGTCCTTTAAATTTGTCAAAATTAGCAGTTTTGATCTATTTTTAGAGTCTGGCGTAATTTTTGAGGTGTTATACTTTTCATACATCTTTGATGTAATTTCTTTATGTTACATTTTGAGATTTGATAGACTTTCCTAGGAATCTCATAAAATTTAATAGAGAGAGCATAAAATATAGAGGCGGAACTAAGTGGGGTTTGTGGGTTTGGACAAACTCAATAGCTTTTTGGTAAATCCTGCATTTATATTAGAAAAATATGCTTTGCAATATTTTTTTTGCTTTAGAACCCTAAAACTCCTAATCCTAACTAGGCTTTTGATTATTTATTTATTAAAAATATATGATTGAGATAAAATTTTCTCATTTTTTGCAAACATAAATGATCAAAGTTGCTCAATAATATATTTAAAGGAATCATTTTGAACCCACCCCAAAATATAAGACTTATTCCTCTATACTCATAATAGTTTCAAAAATACAAACTATCATATCAATTCTATGGCAATTACACACAACACTTGGAGGTCAAGATCTCTCCACACCAACATTCAATACATAAATTTATAGTGCTTCTTAATATATGTAGAAAGAATGGATATAAAGAAGTATACTCTAAACTACATATATGTTTTTCTTTATTCTTGGTTTTACTTGAATACAATGTAAAATGAATCATGTATAGTAATAATAGTCTTAATAAACCGAGTCGAAAAATAACATTATATGTATATATTGAACCTTCTCGGTGTAAAATTCTGTCTCTAACGCTGGTTCAGAATGTTCTTTTGAGACTCTTGAAGTCCAAAGAATCAACACACTCTCCTCTATCCCTATGCACATTCAACAACTTCAACAACTCACTAGCCTTATCTTTTGTTGTTTCACTACAACCAACTTGTAGCATCAACAAAAGCTTTTGAAAAGCACCAACTTGAAGTGCTTCAACAAGAACATCACAATCTTCATTATGTTCCCTTTCTTCATACTTGCAAATCTTCCACAAAATTGAGACTGAAAATTCAGTAGCCAAATTTGAAACTCTCAACAATTTCTTGACCAAAACAGGTACACTAAGTGCATAACCATAAGCCCTTTTCACCCCTTCTTCATAGCTCAATATCCCATCCAAAACACCTAATGCCTTTTCACATATGCTTTTGTCACAATCCACAAGAAGTTCTATCAACAATTCAACTAACCCCACATCAACAAATCTTGATTTTGTTGATGAATTAGTTACCATATGATAAAGTGTTAATAAAGAAGCTTTAGTAGTGCTAGGACAAATTGGCTCTTTTACTAACTTCACTAGACCTTCTAAAGCACCTTCAATACTCAACAAGGTTTCAACTTTTTCATCTTCATCCATTTTCAAGATTTCTCTAAGGACAAGAACTGCATTCCTCCTACTTGATAAACTCCCATTCTTCAAGAACCATGCTATGCAACGTAACGATGAAATCGACCCAAGAATTGTCTTGGACTTAACATCCAAAGGGAAAAAAAGTGTCAGAGTTGACAATATCACTTCCATTGTTGCACCATTTTTCGCGCTTTCCCCCTCTGAGAGCTCAAGAAATACTGACGACAACACCTTTCCTGTGCCATTTGTAACGAAACAACACTTGTTTCGATCACTTTCACTAGCCAAATCCTTCACTCTAGTGACTAACTCTTTGCATAAACTAGAGTCTTGCATCTCTAACTTGCTCGCGTTTGATATTTTCGCGAGCAATTCAGAGACATCAGACGATGAAACGGGGATTCTTGGTGTTGGAATCCTATCGATCCCATGTTCCTTATTCTCGACACACCATTGCTGGATCATTTTTCGAATGTTGTGATTTGGAATCATGACAGGATCAAGAATGCCACCCCCACACTTCAATTCTTGATTTGTGATAGGACATGTTTGATTCCCAGCTTCATATATCCATTTCTCAATGTTTTTTCGATCATACGTTATCCCTGTTGATAAAGTCACTGGATCTTTCATCAATTCTAATGAAATTGGACATGTAAATTGGCTTGGTATCACTAACTCCATATTTGTTTTCTTCATAACTCCTCTCTTTGCCACCCTTTTCTCTGTTCTCTTTTTTCTCCATATTGCAATCATCATTGGGAAGGAAAAAAAATGTCGCTCGCTATCTGAATGACTAAACAAAAATCAGCTAACGAACTGAACCTCTCAAAAATACTCAAACTTTATTACAATCTTGAAAAGAAATTATGGTTTTTGTTTTGTTAGGACTCAATTCAAGTAGATTTGTGTGTGTTATATAACATATATATAAGTGGTGATTTAATATGTATGTATGTGTTTGATGTCATGTTGTTCAATTCAAACTTTGAAGCTTATTTAATTTGGTTAGTCCAATAATTTTTAAAAAAACGTTCAAGAACGTGTGGGGGTGGGGGGAGGACTTGAATATTGACTTTAATAGGAAAGATTTGACTTGGTAAAAGTGAACCCAAAATATGGTGACCAAGAAGGTGGGCTTAGACCATGGAGTTTGGAATAGGATTTTTTTTTTCTTCAAAAAAGACTAAATAATAATCAGTAAAGTATTATGGTCAGATGAATAAGATTTCTGTATTTAATGACAAAGATAATTTTATACCAAAAATAATTCATCGTCATATATTATAAATATGGAAAAAAATATTAACTAGATATGTATAATGTTACTCTTGAACGGAGAGAATCCGAATGAACTCCTTTCTAATGAGTTTAATCATGTATATCGTAACTCATATATATTACTCCCTCTATACTAGCTGGCGTAGAATATAATTATAAAAGGAAGATGTTTAAACTTGTGGTTTAATTTCAATTAAATTAAAGATTTTGTGTGGCATAAATTTTCTCATTAAGGGCAACCTGAAAGTTAAATTGTTATATATATATAAAGTGTCATTTCTTTAATTTTAGACTTATTATAATTAAAAAGAGTCATATAAATTAAAAAATAATAAAAAAATTATTAAATATCTAACTTAGTTAGGATAATTACACGTTAACTTGAGATCATTATAGAAATTCATAAAGTTTGAATCTTAAATTTTTCTCTATCTCTGTTTGTTTCTACCTTCATCTTTTAACTAAATATTTCGAATTCAAACTGTGTGAACAGAAATATTTACTAAACAATATTTTCTCATTTCTACTATATTTTACATGATATAAATTTGAATTAATTGAGATTTTAAACGTGTATAGAAAATTAGATGAAAAGGACAAAAATAAAAAGAATCAATGGAATTGATTTTGACTAGAGAATGAGGAAAAACCAGTCGGTGTGACCCGACTAAGATTTTTGAAGAGACAAAGTAATACTAACGTTTATTATTTGATCAATTTTTATTTATTTAGGATAACTACACTTTCCTCCCTATAAGTTTTATTTATTACATATTGGTCTATTCTCATTTCCAAAGTGTCTTATTGTGACTTTCCAACTTTGGAGCTGATAATTGCGATAAATATCAAATTTCTACATATAACGTTTGTTTAATTTATGATTTTATGACTCTTATTTACTTCTAATTATAAGTGTTTTGTGAATCACTATCTTTATTTTGAAATATAAGTTGTTTATATTTGAAATATATTAATTTTGTATTTTTTTACTTGTACTATTTAGAGGTTCGAACAATGGTAAAGTCAAAATTGTGTAATTAAGTTAATGGCATATCAATAAAAAAGACACTCATAAACATTTAACCATTGTACACTATATAATTTTTCAATAAAGAGTGTGCATCAGATCATCCTTCGCCCGTACGTTTGGAGGAAAACTTTTTTTTTTTTCGATTTTCAAGATTGAAATACTTCTTATGAAAGAGGGAATATTTGATGCTTATCTTTATTATTTGTTGTAATGTAATATTCCTAACTCAATCCACAATTTGAAGGGCTATAACATAAGTTAACAAAAAGAAGAGGGGTTATTTGTCAAATGCAAAACTAAAAGGACTAAACTGAACTAATTTTCTTTCTTTTTCCCTTTTTCGGCTTTAGTTTATACGCGCACTCGTTTTTCAGGTAGAAATATTGTTACGCTGCTTGTACGCGAACTTAACACGCACGCATAATTTCTCTGCTTTAATTTTTTTTTATAAATTAATATAAAATTTATAAAAATAAAAAATTATTTTTTTAAATTTTATAATCTTAAATATATCGTGTGAAAAGTTAAAAATATAAAATTATCAAAAAACAAAAACCATTCTTTTTTAAATAGATTAAAAAAATATAACAATAATATACCAAGTAGAATCTCACAAGTAGGATCTAAAAAGAGTAAAATATACGCAGACCTTACCACTATCTCATAGAGATAGAAAAACTATTTTTAAAAAAACCTCTTCTAAAAATTGAGCCTCATAATAAAAAGATACTAGACATAAAAAAAAAGAGAAAAAGAAGACTAGTAATAAAAAACAAACGATGATATATAAATAAAATAAAAGTAAACATATAAAACAAAAATAGATTAAAAAAACAAAACAAACAAATAAAGATAAAAAGAATAACATTTTATAAAGTTAGAATAACTTACAAAAATTCAACTATGCTCTAATTTTTTCTCATAATTTTCTATCTTAATCACTTGTGAGATTATACCGGGTATATTATTATTATAATTTTCCATCTTAATAACTTACTTTTCTTTAAAGAAAAAAAATTACACGAATAAGTAAATATGTATATATTAATAGCTAATATAATTATAATTTAAAATTTTAAATTAATTATTTTATTTTTGATTTTTTTTACTTATTACATCAAAAATTAAATCACGAGCTTCTCATAAAAAAGGTAAAATTCTAGTAAGATTTGGATTTAAAAAAAAAATCTCATTTATCATAAAATGTGACAGCTACTTTTGTCATACATATTCTCCTTTTGCATTTTTTTTAATATTTTAATTATAAAAGTTTAAGCCAGATTCTTCACGCAGTGATGGATTTCCCTTGCCTCAAACAATGTCACAAAGTAAATAAATAAATAAATATATCGTGGTAAATGCACAAGAATTCATATATCCATTTAAAAAATATGTATGATACTTGTTGTTTGTAATAAATTTTAATGTGATAAAAATAAATCATAATTATAAATAAAATATGAAGAAATATAATTTAATTGATAAACAATAATGGAGCCAGAATTTTTCATAAGAGGGTTCAAAATTTTAAGAAGTAGACACACGAACTAACTGAAAGTGGTTCAACATCTATTGTATATGTAAAATAAATTATTTTTATCATATAAAAATAATATAATTTTTCGTCGAAGGGGATATGAACCGCCTAATACCTACGTGGCTCTGACACTGTTAATAAATAATGTGGGTACAAATCTATTCCTCCATTGATTCTTCTCTCCTAAGATTTTCGTATGATTCGAGAACCATTAGTGGTGTATTTCTCGAACTAGGAATCTTCTCTCCTAAGATTTCTTCGTAATTCAAGTTCTATTCAGGGCCAGCTCTATAGTACAGAAAAAGAGGCTATTGCTTTAGGCCTCCACATTTGAGAGGCCTCTTTTTTTAAAATAATAATAAATTATTATAAATATTTTAAAAATTAAATAAAAATTATGTCATTTAAAAAAGATTTGCATTTCAAAATACAACTTTATGAAATATACTAATGAACTTTGTATCTTAAAAAAAATAGAGGAGTAAACTTTAAATAAAAAGTATATCATTTATTATTGTTTAAAAATTTTAGGACTCCAATTCATTTTTGGCTTTAGGCAACGAAAATGGTTGAGCCATCCCTGGTTCTGTTAGTGGTGTATTTCTCGAATTAGAATAATTTGATCTTAATCTCCATGAAACGATTTTGTGTGGATTTTCTTGAAGTATTTGATTATCAAGAAGAGTCTAGTATATTTTGATCTTTTTATCAAGAAGAGTCTGATATATTTGATAATCAGGAGGTCATCTGAATCCCCTTCAGTGAAAAATTATACTATTTTTATATAATAAAAATAATTTTTTATATATATATTATAAATGTTGAACCCCCCTTAAATTACTTTGTGTGTCTACTTATTAACATGTTAAACCCTCTAACGAAAAATTCTGATGAGAAGAGCATGAGATAATAGTGAGAAATTATATAAATTGAAATAAGAAAAAGATGAAAACATAAAAAAAAAAAAGGTGTATATATAAAAGCCAAAATAATTTTTTTGGGTTCACCCCCTAAAACTAAAGTTATTTATTAAAAAAAAAAAGAAGAAGAAGAAAAGAAACTAGGCCTACAAGTGGTACTTTTATACTTTCTCTTGTGCCTTGCTAATACACAAAGTTTCAAAAGAAATAAATACCAAACTTTCATAAGAAGCAAATTAAAACCCTTTAAACAAAGTATATGTCCTCTCTTTAATTTTTACTTATTTATATGCTAGCTAGATATATAGTAGATCAAATCATACACCAAAAATATCAAACTAAAAAAAAAATTAACTAAATCTTTTTTCTTCCTTTCTTCTTCATCCACATTATTTTTTTCCCCTCTGGTTAGAAGCCATGATAACCGGTGTAACGTATCATTATTATCGACCTGCTTCAAGGATAACAATTTTTGCTCATATTTTTGGTGTTATAGCTTTGATTCTTATGCTAGTTTGGTTGTTGCATTATCGCGAAGGCGTTGATCTCGATTCATACAATCCTAGTAAAATTTTTAATGTATGTATATACATTGATTTTCATTGTAAAACCTTACTGCAAAGTTGTAAAATTAATTAAATGTTACTATCTTCTGCAGGTTCATCCACTTTTGATGTTCTTGGGAGTTATTTTCTTGTCTGGCGAAGGTATATATGTACTATATATCGATGAATTTTATCTGTTATAATAAGTTATTATCATAATTTATATATTAACAAATTGTAAGGTACGCCATTATTATTATAAACAAATTTTTAAGTTCTTTAGTGTCCACAAATTAAATTTTTTTGTTTTTTGGTCAGAGTATAGATATATGTCTAAAATAGTCTAATGAGCATCTCCTTAATTAGGATAAAATTAAAATTTATGATAAATTATTTTCAAATTTTAGAAAATTATCATTTTTCTAAATTTATTAGATAGAAATGTTGTCAAATAAAGGACTACTCACCAACACATTCATGTCTTGCTTAAGCTAGTATATTTTATTGATTCAATAGAATTTAATAGTTTAGTTCTATATGCATTCACTAAATATGTATATATATAATTAATTTATCACTAAAATTAATAAATTTTAAAATTTTGAATCTGTTTGTCTCTAAATACGACCTAAGTTGCACACTCTTCATTTTTAATATCTCATTCGTGTTAAATTTTTCGAAAATATATTACTTTTAGCAAATTTGATACGTACCTGCTGACACTTTTAAAGAATCCGACAATATAATAACTTTTCTTCACCTTTTTCTTTTTTTAATGGGCAGCATTGATGGCATACAAGACAGTGAGGGGAGAGAGACAAGCAAAGAAATCTGTACATTTTTTCCTTCATTTATGTGCAATTGTTCTGGGAATTGTTGGATTACATGCTGCATTCAAGTACCATGATAGAAGGGGTTTGAGAAATTTGTATAGCTTTCACTCTTGGATAGGCATTGGCACCTTTTGCCTTTACATTTTACAGGTATTTATTCCTTCTGTCATCTCAAATTATCTGTCGTATTTCTCTTTTAAACGCTCAAGAAAATATTCAAGTGGAAATTTTGACTATTCCATCCTCATTTTATGTGTTGAAATGTTAAGATAATAAATAAAAATACATCTGAATTATCATTTATTCGCAAATTACACACGTTGATTATCAGTTGTTTCTTTTTTCTATCAGAACTATCATCATCTAACCAGTCCTCAACCAGACCGTTAAAAGAAATCCATCCACCTTGCCATCATTGTAGTCGTCGACAATGTATACTTAGTATATAATTTTTACTGATTATATAGTCAAAACGTTTTCATAACAATATCGCTCGTTCTCATATTTTTGAATCGCTATAACGAAATATTTGTATAGAGAAAAAAAATACTTTTATATCACCTGACCTCATTTTATGTGTTGAAATGTTGAGATAATAAACAAAAATAAATCTGAATTATCATTTATATACAAGTTGCACACATCAACTAGGAGTTGTTCTTTTTTCTACTAGAACTATCATCATCTAAACACACCTCAACTAGACGGTCAAAAAAAAAAATCCCTCCACCTTGTTTTAGTTATAGTTGTCGACAATGTATACTCAGTATATAATAAATATATAACCAGTATATAATGTATATCGATTATATAATCAAAAGTCTCCATAATAACATCGCTAACTGTCAAATTTTTTAATTACTATAACGAACTACTGTTATAGAGAACAATTAATATAACATAAAATGAAATATCAGTTTCACCAAAATATAATTGTTACAGTAAAATGTTGGGTATAAAAAATGATTGTTTTAAAGAGTTATAATTGTATAATACTCACATAAAAACTGTAAACGGCAAAAGATTATGATTTTTTTTGTGTGTGGTTGTTTTTATCGTGTGGGGGGTGGGTGGGTGGGTAATTTTCCCTTGAAATATTTTATAACTTGAATCGAGGATCTATTAGAAACAACCCTTTACCTTCACAAGGTACAAATAAGATATACATATACTTTATGCTCCGCAAATTCCACTTATACAATTACACTTAGTATGTTATAATTAAATCCTCATTATACATTTTAATTTTCTTCTAATTATTTTCTTGATTTTTGTTTCAGTGGGTGTTTGGACTATGTATGTACATGTTACCATACACAAGAAGAGAAACAAGATTAATAAATTTACCATGGCACATATCAGGTGGTAGAGCAATATTCTACATGATAATTGTTGCAGCATTAACTGGATTAATGCAAAAAACAACATTTATGCAACTTCCATTTTTTTCTGGAGAATTAATTTTGATTAATTTTCTTGCAATTTTTATCTTACTTTTTGGTGTCACTGTTGATATTTCTGTTGCTTTAGCACGTTATGCATGATTAATAAGAAATTTTATACTCTAGAGGGGTGATGTTGTCGTGTAATTCTTTTTTGGTGGGGTTTGTTTTGTTTTTTAATTGTGTAAAATTGTAATTGAAGTTTGTTTTAATGGAATGTTCGTCTTTATTTTACTTTTTTCGCCATGTACTATTTTTTATTGAGTCAAGGTAGGGTAACATCTGTATACCGAACTCTTCATTAGATTCATAGTTGTATTACTTATAACTTCCTTGTTTGTAGACAAAGTGGATGAATTGGTGTGTTTCCTCTACGACGACTAGGATATCAGAATATCGAACCATAAACGAGTTTTTCTTGGTCTATTTATGAACAAAAAGGATGAAAGCGAGTCGCTTTATTCTTTTCAAATCTTAATAAAAATATTCTCTCTGTCTCATTTTATGTGACACGTTTCTCTTTTGGGTTCATCCCAGAAAGAATGTCACCTTATTATAATTAGAAACAATTTAACTTTGAAATTCTTCTTTTACCTTAATGAAATTAATCTCAGCTATACAAATATCTAAAAATTATTTTAGATCACAAGTTTCAAAAGTTTTTCTTTCTTAAACATCATGTCAAATCAAACAATGTCACATAAAATAAAATGGATCAGAATGGTGATGAGAGGAAAACAAACACTTTGACTTGAGTATACTAGCTAAAATCTTTTCTTTCGAACCTCTTGTCCTGATTAATCACTTGCTAATTAATCTTATTATCTCATATAAGACTCTTTAATATTTTACTCGATTCATCAATAATTCTAACTGAAATAATCTCATTCACCAATTCTAACCCATAAATCCTCGAGGATTCAACTTAATTCACAACATATGTACTCCATGGTACAATTGTCACATAAAAGCTCACATCACAACTCAAAATATATCAATGTCTATCTTGTATTTAAAACTTATTCATTTTTCAGAACTATTTAAAGTTTAGCCTAATTTCATATTATCACTTCAATTTTCAAAGCCTAATACATACTTAAATATCTGGAGTTAAAAAAAAAAAATCAAAGTCCAAATCCAGACCTTTGACTTTGAGTTAGAAGTTAAGCTCTACTACAGCCTAAATTAAGACATTTTTGGCAATATATATATATATATATACACACTAGATAAGAATGCTCGTGTTCAGCACAGTCTAACATGTTATTTTTTATGTATTTTTTTATAAATATAATTAAAATAATTAGACTAAGATCAGTAAAGACCTTAATGTTAACACAACAGAACATAATAATTAGACTAAACTCAGTCAAAAGTCTTCATACTAACACAATAGAATATGTCATCTCTGGACACAAATTGTGAAATATGATGCAATATTTATGTGCATCGTTATTCATATATTATAGGATTCTTTCATTTGTAATATGTGCATTAGCACTTTTGAATTTATCATTTCTTATAAATAAAAGTTGTAATCATCAGCATAAAGAATATTCAATTATGCTCAATTAAGGATATTCAATTAAAATCCTATATCACATAAAGGATGACTCGATCTTAGCTTAAAAAAATTGGGGTGTTACAGTAATTACATGAAAAAAATTGATTATTCGTTGTATAACCAACGTATTTTTTTGTTTTACACCCCATAACTCTTTCTCAGCCAGACTTGGGCAGAATAACAGAGCAAGTATTAGTAGCATAACAAAAAAGCCTTCCTCATCATTAATATCTTTGCTCGCGGTAATTATGACCTCTTGGGAGAATCGATGACTACATCAAAGATGCAGTGCTAGTACATCTGAGACTTTTTAATTGGCTTGTTGTAAATAACCTCAGGGTTATGGAACATAGGATATCTCAGACCTAGACCGAGGTATTGATGGTGATTTTCGAATCTCGTAGAATAGAATGTGATACGATGAGATAGAATGCAAAGAAACAAAGATAAGGAATTAGTTAACTACTCTTAACGGGCAAAGCGAGCCTCGTTAAATTTATTCTGAATTAAAGAATTTAGGATCTAAGCATGTATGTTTAGCGCTTATTTTATGTATAGTCAAGCTATGTTCAATTTTGAGTGTATCATAATGTATATTTAATATATATTTTATGTATAGTCAAGCTATATTCAGTTTTTGAGTGTATGTATGTTCAGTGTATAGATCATGTGTAAGTAATGTATATTGTATAGTCAGTGTATACTTTCTCTGACTTTTGACAGCGTATATCGTATCAGTGTATACTTTCTATACTTTTGACAAACTATATTATATAGTCATTGTATATTTTCTATGACTTTTAGTTTTTTTTTATATGTAAAAAAGCCATGACTATATTTATTGTAGATTAACTAATTTATTATATATATTTAAAATTATTCCTATTTTTTCGTGCCTTTTCAATTAAATCTAATTACCAAAGTTCGTTAAATATTAGACAAAGCTAAAAAATATTTATTTATTTTAAAATAAATTTAAAGGATCAAACTTTCTCATAAGTATATTTAATGAGTTATTTTAAATTTACCCCCAAAATAAGGATTTTTTTTCATTTTCTCTTGAATATTCCCACAGTAACCAATTAATCACTCAAGTAGGACATCCAAAATGAACCAAAAAATGACAAGTAGTCACCATTTATTAATCTCTAGATATCTTTTTGGTAAATAAAGCCAAAACCATATGATTATATTATATTAAATTAAATAATTGTCATTATCATTCTTTACGTGGCTAAGTAAGATAGATTAAAAAAAGAAGTCCAAATGGCCTTGATTATAAATTATAATAATTTATTTACTAAAAGTTAATTAAATAGTTAACCAAAACCACAAATATTGGGTTAAAGTGTCCCACGTTTTAACTATTTTTGACTTTGTGATTATTATTCTTTCTTTTGTTGAAAAAAAAATAGTTTAACTTTAATATTTGAATATCCCTTTAATGTAGTGCTTATGAAAGCAAATCATCATCATTACATCAAAAAAATATATTGCCAAAATATATATGTTTAAGCAATTATAGGTAATTTAATGTTATAGGGCCCCAAGTATTTCCAATCAAAACATAAAATGGTATCTTTTCATGTCTTCATTTCAAAATACAAATTATTCCTTCGTTCAAATTCATTCTTAATCAGAGATCTTGATTTTGAATTTTGAAATAAAAAAACTTAACAAGGAACTGTGCTCCCACCCTCCATCCAACGTATCACGCCTAATGTATATATTATTGGGTTATTCAAGATCTGTAGCTTCCTATTTAAAGAGGAAGAAAGAAGAAGATGGTGAATAGTAACTCAATTTTAGAGAGAAGGCAGAGAAATTATTTTAAGAGAGAGAAA
>JAOTQJ010000001.1:179446-190264 GCA_025642045.1 Solanum sejunctum | reverse complement strand
TCCTATTTACATACTGCCATGTGTTATTTACTATTAGTCGCTCTTTCTGTTCTGTTCCCTTCCCTTTTGTCATATCTAGTTCTTTCTGCGTACCGGGTTTTGAGATGAGGGTTCCAAGGAAACAGCCTCTCTACTTTTATGGTAGTGGTAAGGTCTGTGTACATTCTACCCTCCCCAGACCCCACTTGGGGGATTTTACTGGGTATGTTGTTGTTGTTGTTGTTTCTTAGAGTAATTTCGAGATGGTCCATATTGTCATTCTCCATTGACCTTTTGATCAGTTGACCATTGAGAATGTTTTTCTCCATGATCATCTCGAGGAAAAAATCTAAATGGAGCAACCACCTGATTTTGTTGCTTAAGGGGAGTTTGGTAGCCTTGAATGTCGTTTGGTAGCCTTGTATGTCGTTTGTGTAAGTCCATTTGTGGTATCAATCAGTCTTCTGAGCTTGGTTTGAGAAGTTCGACACTGTAATTGAAGAACTTATCACATTGTGTTTTATGGACATTGTGCATCAAATCTAGTATTTCATGAGAAGACTAAGCATACTGAGATTGATTGTCGATTTTGTGAAGTCGAGTGATCAACTTGCAGATATCTCACCAAGCTCTTCATCGATCCTCGTATTAATTGTATTTGTAACAAGCTAGGTACATATGACGTGTATGCACTAGCTTGAGGGGGAGTGTCAAAATAGGAATAGGTAAATAAAATCCTAATTAGAATAGGAATAGAAATAACAATAATATATAGAATCCTACTTGGAAAAGGATTGTATTATAGTATCCTAGTTGGAAAAGAATTGTATTATAGTATCCTAGTTGGAAAAGGAGTCTAATATAGTATTTATATATAGGGTCTCAATGTAACAATGTAGACAACACAATTCAATAATATTTTTCCCATATTTCTCACATATCCTTAAAGAGATACTCCCTCCATTTCAATTTGTTTGTCTTACTTATCTTTTTAATCGGTTTCATAAAGAATGTCTCTTTCCTTTGTTAACAACTCTTTAATTATAACTTTCTAGGTGACATGTTTAAAACAACAAAAATAAAGGATATTTTGGTAAATTCTACATAACCCTCGCTTAATTACTAGTGGAGAAGCAACCTTCAGCCGTTGATCAATGTTCAAAACTTTAGCTAATAGCTACATGAGACTTCACATTTCTGACTCTGGTAGAGTTCTTGCTTGTGTCGAGGGACAACCACTTTTGGTGAAGCAAATCAAAACTAAGGATTTGAAGATGAGAAGTTATGCATGATTAAGAACAAAGTGTTAAGAGATAAGTTAAGGAAGCAATTCTAGCATTTTGAGTATCAAGGGTCAGCTTTGTGCTCTTAGAGTTGATGATTTGACTAGGTTGATCATGGAAGTGGCTCATAGTTCTAAGAACTCCATTCATCCAGGAGCGAATGCATGAAGACTTGAAGCAACATTACCAGTGGTGTAAGAAGAAGAGGGATATCGTGAACTTTGTACCAGAGATCGGGTGACATGACTCAGAGGATGCTCATACTTGAGTGGAAGTAGGTGTTGCTCCCCATCATATTATTTTGTTGTAGATACGGTTCAAAATGATTTATCATGCTGCCTATAGGATTTTGCTATGAATTCCTCAATTTTGTTATTTCTTTTTCTGTACTACTTTGAACTGTTTTTCTTCGAGCTAAGGGTCTACTGAAAACATACTCTATATCTCCAAGGTAGGAGGGTATCATACATTCAGCCTTTTCGGACCCAACTTTGTGGGATTACACTATGTATGTTTTTGTTATTGTTGTTGTAGTAGCACTTGGAGGTTAGTGACTCTAGTCGTAATTGTGAGATTCTCGATGCTTAATTGGATTATTTTGAGGTTATTGACACTTGTCATAATTTCAACACGTGTCAACGTTTGTTTTTTTTATTTACACCGGGTGTCCGAGTCTCTTAGAGCCCCACCCCGACTAATCCCAGGGGTGTAAAGATCCTCGGAAAGGAGTTTCCGCAAGTGCACCACAGTTAATTCAGGTTTTACCCAATTCGATGGCCCTCAAAAATTGTTTGCACCTAGTGGGTTTCGAACTTGAGACCTTGAAAGGGAGCAAACCCCAAGGCTCAAGTCTATTACCACCAGGCCAACCCTGAGAATCTCAACACGTGTCAATGTTTAATTGACGCCTTTTGAGGTTGCTAACACTTGTCAACCCCTCAAACAAGATGAACCCATATTCATTTGCACAAAAAAAAATTGTCTAACAATAAAGTGCAGTTTCGAGAGGGGACTTAACGGAGTGGAGTTGGAAAAATATAGAAGAGTCAAAACTCATCTTTGCTGAAAAATGAAGAAAAGCTCTTTTGTAGAAGTAAGAACATTTAACAAAAGAAAAGAAAGAGGATTGATATCTACTCATTGATTCACAATTTTTTAAAATTGTATGCATCAAAAGGAGAACGAACAACTATAAGTAACATATAAATCCCAATTTAATGCTTAATCTCTCCCAATAATGCCTAAGGCTTTGACTCATTTGAAAAAAATGTGTGCGCGTGGGCGTACCACTCCCCTCCCGGGGCGCCAAGGGGCTTTTTTTGGGGGAACATACGGCAGTGTTTTGCTGACAACGGCTTTCAAAAGACGAGTAAAGGATGGGGAGAGGGCGACCGGAAAGGAGGCTCTTGTAGGATTATATATTCTTCACATAAATGTAATCATTAATATATATGTACCTAATGCACAGATATGTTGATCAGTCAACGAAGAATCACTTGGTTTAGGCGCAAGTCACGTGGGACTTAGTAACGCATGGATTAGTTAGGAAGGGCTATTACTAATCCTCACATGCTTATTCCATATAATGTCCTGCATAAAATAATATATACATTCCAGCATACCTTATGCAGGTATTAGCTCTGAGTAAAAGAGAACTGGAACAAAACATTCAATTGAATAAAGCTAAGTCCTATACGGAAAAAATAAATGAAACCAAACATTGTAACTTGAAGGTATTCCAAAGACTTATAATAGTTCACCAACCATTTACTATTAAAAAAAACTTGCAACAAGGAAATAAAGTAACTGTCACAATAAATCGAGAAATAAGCAACAAAGAGATTAAGCTATACCCGTTGCTTTTTCTGCTGCTTCCATTCTGCTTATTAAGCCTGCATCTCTGTATCCAACCTCATTTTCATCTCGCAAAAATTGGAATGAGCATTCTCCAAGGTCTTAAGCTCTTCCAATTCTTTCCTCCGCCTTGCCTTCGTTTTTTGCAAGGACAATTTGGAGATTTTTTCATAATATGCTTTGTTCAGTTTCTTACTATCCAGCCCACCAAGCCATAAGAGGAATACGCTCTGACAATATTCTTCTAAGTAATTTCCCTTGCCTAGAAACCTCATGTGCTATTCCTCCATCCCTGTTCTCCAAAAGTTCCAAATATTGCGAGCCACTCGCATATGAATTCCAAGATTAGTTCATCTGATCACTTCCCCTCTTGTGACTCCCCACAGGATAACCCTAATTCTCTTGTATGCTCCTGCTAGGCCACAGATTGGCTGGAAGGTCATCATCTTGGAACCAGTCAAACCAACCAAGGAGAATGACACATCAAACAATGCTAAAGAAAGACAAGTTTCAATTTTTTCCTTCTTTCCTCTGATTTCTGCCTCATTTTCAACCTCTAATTTAAAACTATTCACTTTCTCAACGGGATACAACAAACCCTTCACAAAATTTCCCTTTCCTTGAAACCCAAATTCGAATTATCACAAAAATAGCTTACACTTACCTCTTTTCTGCCTAAAGTTGCTATCTTTTGCATTTCTAAGCCATGAGGAATAGGCTCTGACAATATGCTTCTAAGTAATTTCCGTTGCCTAAAAACCTCATGTGCTCTTCCTCCATCCTGTTCTCCAAAAGTCTCAAAGATCCCAAGCCTCTTAGCGTACGAATACCAAGATTAGTTCCTTCTCCACAATTACGAATCCGATCACTTACCCTCTTGCGACTCCCCACAGAATAACCATAATTCTCCTGTATGCTCCTAGAATGACACATCAGGCAATGCTAAAAAAGGACAAATTTCAATTTTTGCCTTCTTTTCTCTGATTTCTGCCTCGTTTTCAGCCTCTATTTTAGAACTATTCACTTTCTCAACTGGATAACCCTTCACAAAATTTCCCTTTTCTTGAAACCCCAAATTGGAATTTTCACAAAAAAAGAAAAGCTTAAACTTACCTCTTTTCCGCTCAAAAGTTTCAATCTTTTTCCATTTTTGATGCTGATTTTTCAAGAAAATGAATACCCTTCACAGTTTTTTTTCTCGAATCTACCTCTTTTCTACCTAAAGTTCAAATATTGCGAGCCTGTGAATACCAAGATTAGTTCATCTGATCACTTCCTCTCTTGTGACTCCCCACAGAATAACCCTAATTCTCCTGTATGCTCCTGCTAGGCCACAGATTGGCTGTCAGGTTACCATCTTGGACCCGGTTCAAACCAACTAAGGAGAATCACACATCAGGCAATACTAAAGAAAGACGACTTTCAATTTTTCCCTTCTTTTCTCTGATTTCTGCCTCATTTTCAGCCTCTATTTTAGAACTATTCACTTTCTCAACAGGATACAACAAACCCTTCCCAAGATTTCCCTTTTCTTAAAACCCCAAATTGGAATTTCAAAAAAAAAAAACTTAAACTTACCTCTTTTCTGCCTAAAGTTTCAATCTTTTCCATTTCTAATGCAGATTTTTAAAGAAAATGAATACCCTTAACAGTTTTTTTCCTTTCAGACTCTATTTCAGAACTATTCACTTTCTCACCAGGATACAACAAACCCTACACAAGATGTCCCTTTTCTTAAAAACCCAAATTGGAATTTTCACAAAAAAAGCTTAGACCTACCTATTTTCTGCCTAAAGCTCCAATCTTTTCCATTTCTAATGCTGAATTTTTCAAGAACATAAATACCCTTTACAGTTTTTGCCTCCAATTGACTCTTCCAATTGTTTTCACTTAGATTTTCCTTCTCATTAACCATTTTATTTATAAAACAAGAAGATTAAAATTGCAGAAAGCTTAGAAAGACACTTACAGATTGGAAGGAAGAACCTCAGATTCATGCCCCCATTCACTCAACTTTGGGTTAAAAATCAGATTTCCCCTAATTTTGAACAATCGATATTATCTCCCTTTATGTTGTGCAATAGGTAAAAATAAATAGTTATTTTATTTTTGACACTTTCAATTTTTATATATCTAATATTTTCTATTTTCGTATTTATAATATTCAAAGGTATTTATAATTGTTTTATGAAATTAATAATTTTTTTATAAACTTTGTATATCTTTTATCATTATTATTTTAATATGAAATATTTTAAGCATATATCTATATTTAAAAGATCCACTTATCATTTATAGGATATTTCTATGTAAACAACGAGTTTTGATTGTCTTTCTAATTTTTAATTTAAAATTTATTTATTAAATAAAAGAATAATTTTTTAATTTTATATTTATATTGCTTGTAATAAAACAAAGTTATAGATTTTTATTGTTTTCACTTGTATAATGGATAATTAGAGTAACCATTATTGTTAATAAAATAAATTTTGCTAGTATGAAATATCATTAACTTATACATTTAGTTAGTATTTCTTATTTTTATCTTTTACTTCAAAAGATAATATTTATTTTTCCTATTGGCTTTATTAGATAATTAGAAATTTCTCACTTTTATTTTTTTTTTAGAAAATAATATTTATTTTTCCTATAGAAATTTTTCACATAGATTAATAAATGTCATTAGCTTATACATTTAATTAGCATTTCTCATGTTTATCTTTTACTTCCAGAGATAATATTTATTTTTTCTATGAGACTTATTAGCTAATTAAAAAATTCCTCACTTTTTTTTTTCGTTGAAAAAATACATTTATTTTTTTATAGAAATAATATTTGTTCAAGGCCCTTCAAGGATTCATTAATCATTAGGTTGTTCGTAATTTCTTGAATCAAGTATTTTTTAGTTAAAAAATTATTTTACAATGTCCATTTTTGCACCCATTTATTAATATTTTATTTCAAAATAATATTTTCAAGACAAGTGCAATTCTATACAAGGTAATGAAATTTCAAACTCTATGAATGACATATTCATAAAGTTCAACCTTTATCTGTTTAAACTTTCACAATGTAAGTGTGTAAAATTTTGCTACAGTTTCAAACTCTATGATCGAAATTTGATATTTAAACTGATAAATATTCAAACGCCAGTAAAAATTTCTTAGAATTTTTTCGTGTAAAGATATTTTAGTCAAATTTTTATTTCATAGTAACTCTAGGTGTACAAGATCCTCACTTCTTTTATGTTATGTTAAGTCACAAAAGAATTTTTTTTTCTGTTTTTAAATATTTAATGTTTAAATGCATGTGTACATATGTAGACATTAGCTAAAAATGACAAAAATGATTTATTATGGCTATTAATAATTTATAGGTAAAATAACTAAATCGTGCTCAACTTTTATTTAAGAAATTCTTATGTAATTGCATAGTCAAGAATTTTTTCCAAATAAGAATGGTCGTGTGTATGTAATGTATCGAAAAATAATTCAACAAAAATGATCATATGTATATATGTAATATATTGAAATCGTATAAATAGCAAATAACCATATATATAATGTATAATAATGTATCATCGATGTACATACATTTATGTAAGTTGTTTATACAATATTGGCTTAAGTCATTTATATCAATATTTGTTATATATTAATCTTTTCATATATAGGTGAATTAACCAAAATCATATAAAAAATAATATTTATTTGTTATAATAAAAAGAATTTTTTTGGCATTGAACCTCATATATCTACTTCTTTTAACATTTTGAACCTCCTTAAAGAAAATCGCACATCTGCCACTGCTCTAGCTCCACCCCTAATTGAGGTATAAATTCTTGAGGCTTATACAAAAATTGGTCCATTTGAACATTCCTCCCAAACTCACTAGAAAATAAGTATATACAAAAGCTAGATGGTAACAACAATGTCCCAAAAATGTGAAAAATTTCCTTATAATCTTGTACAAAGTTATATGAACAAAGTAATGAATTAATCACATTTCAGGAATATAAACGGTCTAACGCGATTTAAACTTGAAATCTCAATCAATCTCCCTGTACTATACAACGCGAATGATCGCGTTTTTTTGGAGGGGGGAAAGGAGGACGTCGCAATAGATAATAGAAATGTAAATGGCATCTCAGTGTCACAGTTTCAAATTAAGATCAGGCAATGATGATGGTTCTGTATTAGGTGGTGGAGCCATTGGTACAAAATTTATGTTAGACCTCTGACCTGAGTGAAGCACGACGTTGTCACAGACCCCATCAACTTGTCGGAAGCTCCCAGGCCAAAACATCTCCACATCGTCATCTTCCATGTATACTGGCACCCCGAAATAGCCTTGTTCGAATCTTGCCCCACCTCTAATAGCAGCATGCATATGCCTTTCTTGTTGTTGTGAGGCTCGTTGGTGCACGGAGGCATGAGCTTCGATCCCTAGAGATCGATATGGGGAGCCATGAAGGGGGAGTGATGCCAAGCTAGCATACCTCTCGGATAGCATTCCCATCCGCATCGCCCTCTTTGCTAGAGTCCTTTCCCTCTTATGTGCATTCTGGTGTCCTCCCAAAGCCTGTGAACTATAAAACTTGCGCCTACAAAAGTTGCACGAGAATATCCTCGATACTGGTGCAGCTGAAGGATGTGGCACAACTTCATCACCAGCCTCCCGATTGCCCTTCAACTCAGTATCAACGCTGTTGAAGCCAAGAGTCAAGTCAAGTGTAACGGGCTTCGACTCCTGCTGAAGAGTGAGAGAGTTCGTCAGACAGGACGAATTGGTTATGTTGTCCTTGTAAGGATCAGGAGAAATTTCTTGAGCAGACGTGTTGGAGGCAACTTGGCTGCAGCTGACTTCGGACTCGTCTTCCGATTCAAGATTGAAATTTGGTGGTTTCATGCTGCTCCGGAGAAAACGCGGTACAGATTTGATACTTAGGTAACAACAGATCGAAAAATAATTACGCGATGACAACTTCCGGTCCTTGATAAACCTGCAGGTACAAGTGAAGTAAATCATTTTCTGAATGAAAAAAATAACCTCCCCTGCTATGTGTCGGTTAGCAGAAGTCGTTGCAATATATGTCTGATGCTTTCCAGCAGTGGCGGAGCCAGAATTATCGATAGAGTTCAATGAAGAAATAAACACATGAAGAAATCAAAGGAGATTCAATATCTATTATATATTGAATAAGAAGTACTAAGTACTTCAGCAAACCGGAGGCAGAGTATAAGCAAATTATAACATAATAAAGTTCCGAGCTTGGACAAACAAAACGCGCAGTTGTCTTCAGACTAGTACCTAGAAACTACAATGCTTGGACTCTTCAAACATGTCGCACATTTTAGAAAGTCCAAGCAACATACAACACAGAAAACGCTCCGACGACCATCTCAGAAAGCCAGAAACAACCAAAAAGAAAAAGTTCCACTAAGCTAAAACTGCATCCACTTGATCTGTGTTACGCAAGAAACGAGATGCATAACTATCTATATACTCTTTGCTTTTACCACAGAAGTTTAATGATGATTGTAGGTCGGTGGGAAGTGGCTACCTACGGAAACTCCAACTCGATCACCCCCAGCCGAGAGGAATGTACCTCATCCCAATCATGTCAAGTTCACTTCTACGGATTCACAGAGGTTTTGGGAATAGCAACTCCTAATCTTCTGAAAGCTCTAAGTCAAGCTCAGATTTCTAACTCAGCCACATGAACGGAATTCGAAACACCAAAATTTCGGTTGAAGAATGAGATCATGTTAAAACTACAATGGCATTCTAATTTGGTCTTTTCTTCTTCTTCATTTGAAACACCAAAATGTTGTTTTTCATTTTAAACTACAACGTCAACGTAACTACTACTACTATACCTCAGTCTCAAACAAGTTGGGATCGACGGCTCTATAAATCCTCATTTACCATGTTTCATCGCTTAAATTCATTTCAAGGCCAACACTATACAAAGTAAAAATGAAAACGAAAAAGTTAGAAGTTCTTTATATTTCCAACGTCAGCGTAATATAGCTAAAAGACAGCTAGAAAGCATAGAACCTATTACTCCCTCTGTTTTATATTAAGTTACTTGTTAGAGAATTTTTTATGCTTCAAAATAAGTGAATTGTTCACTTTTCAAGGGATGTGTTGGAAATTTTTTTCTCCAAATTTACGTTTCATTAATTAAGTTTCTAAGGTTAGTTTTGTATGAGAAATAAATGATGTATTAAATGAGTATCTGGAGTTTGAAAAGGGCAAAAATAGAAAAATATAATTAAATTTTGTCTTTGTTTCTTTTTCTTAATATGTGTGAAATGACCCAACAATTCACTTAATATGAAATAAAGGGAGTATAAGCATATTAACACGACTACAACATATTCCCAACTATTAAAACAAAGAATCAATCACTACACTTATTTTCCTTAGAACATTCGAGTTATCTCAATACTACTACAACAACAACAAAGTGTACGCCGAGCTTACCACTACCTCACAGAGGTAGAAATGTTATTTCCGAAAGTGCAACAAAATCAACTAACCTAATCTCTATATAACATAGAATCTAAAACCTATTAACTAAAAAAAGCTCACGAAAAAGAAACTTGACTAACTCACTTGACTTCTTCAATCCAACCAATTCTTGTTTTTCCTTCTAGTAGGATCTTATCAAAGTACATATAATAAATTCAAGTTTAACTATATCAAATCTCAAAACTCACTATAAAAATGAAAAAATTAGTTCATTTTTTCCCCTTCACTAAATATTTCTAAAACAAAATAGGCCACATACCCAAAAAAATCATGAAGGATAGTGTGTACGCAGACTTACTCCTACTTTAGAGTAAAAAAGATTATTTTTGATCGACTTTCGACTAACATTTAAAGAACTAATAATCTTTACAACAAGAATAACAACACAATATATCCAGTAGAATTCCATCAATAGGGCTAGGAAGAAAGGATAGAATGTACGCAAACTGCAGACCTTAGCAGTGAAGAAAGGTAGAAAAGTTATTTCGTGGGAACTCAATAATCTTTAAGATCCCAATTGATTAAAATCAGATAAACAACTACACATCAAGAAAATCTAGCACAAAATTAAAAAAGTTCCAAATTTTATAAACAAATAATAATAAAAATTAATATAGGAACTCAAAACAAGTAGATATATACACTTCTAATCAAAAAAAAATCCTTATAAATCATTTTTATCAATTCATCAACAAAAAAATCAAGAAAAGAAAAGGGAAATATCAAATCTTGAAGAAAAAACATACCTTTTTTTTAATTGATGAAATTTCCAAGAGAAATGATAAGACTTTGTTGTTTCTTCTTTGAGGGTACTTTTAGTTTTTACTAAATATGGTGAGGCAATATACAAAAAAATAACTAAAAAGAAAGAAGATTGGAGATAAGATCATTAGATATAGAGAGAGAGGAAGGAAAAAAAATGGTGGGATGTCAGAGAAAGTCAGAAAGAAAAGGAGATATAATACATAGTATATAGCACTTACTATACACTATTTTTGTTCTTCATAAATCATACATGAAAGGGATTTAACAATAAGACAGAGGAAAGAGGTGTGGGGCTGGATTGAGTGAGGGTGGGGGTGGGGGTGGGATCGCGGAATTAGACCTGCTATTAATATCGGCTTATCTATCAGTCACATCAAATTTGCCGCTCAGGGATGGGGAG
>JAOTQJ010000001.1:140577-162121 GCA_025642045.1 Solanum sejunctum | reverse complement strand
ATAATTCAGAAAATAAATAATTAACATTAAAGATTTAAAAAAAAGAACTTCTTTTTATCTTATCTTGATTTTTAAAAAAAAAAATAAATAAAGAAATTATATTTGTTGAATAGTGCACAAGTGAAAAACAATCGAAAGAGTAAAATTAAGTCATACATAATTAATAAATTAAAAAACTGAAATGCGAAAAGTAATATCAATTATTTATGATCAAATATTTTAACAAATATTTTTACATATTATTATTATTGATCACGAAGTGGCTAGATGCATGAATTTGCATAACTAGAATCCATGTAATTATTAGTGTCGTAAAGTATAAATTTATATAATAATAAAATAAAATAATTGTAATTTTTTTGTAGTCTAACAAAACCACATGTTATTTTTGGTACTAATTACTAATGAAAAGAGTTACTATTATTTTATTATTAATACTAATATAAAATGGAATTAGACTAAGTTGTATACATCATTAAAGGACGCAATGTACATAGATGAGATCGATATTTTTTAATTAGATATTTCAAGTTTAAATCTTTGATCATGATGATTTAAGTATGTGTAAAGAAGAAGTGTTGACGCGCCTGTTAGGAGGTGCAGAAGGTTGGAGTTAGGGCTACGTGAAGGGGTAGAGATATATCGAAAAATTATTAAGAGGGATAATTAGATAGGATATGATGCAACTTTGTATCATCAGGTTCTAATATAAATATCCGATTTGTAAGGGTAATATCATAATTTCATTACCCTTTTAGGGGTACTTTTGGAAAGTAAAAACTTTAACCGTAAAGGTCGGCGCGTGGGGCGGTTGCCTGGCAGACAAAGCTGTCCACATTTTCCATTCATTTTGCTACGTATTGACTTATTTTAATAAATAAAATATTTAAATAAATTATATTATTTTTTTCGTTAATAATTAATATAACACATCAATAATTTTGAATGTTAATTTACATAAGAATTTGGATACAAAATAAAGTTATTATAAAAGAATAGTATAAATGATAAAATAGGATAATTAAATAATAAGTAAAAATAAAATAAGAAGAAAATATTTAAAATAAAGACATATCACACAAAAAATAAGAATTTTTGACTTTTCGACTTTTATCATTATGTAAGAATATATTTAAACGATACGATGTAACAAAAATAAATATTGTCATTAGACTAATATTAAAATACAACATAATGAGCAACAACTATCCAAACAAGGTGTTAAAAATTTTATATATGAAAATAATTATATTTATTTGCGTCCGAAAGATATTCGGCTTTAAAAAATAATACGAGAGAAAAAAATTAAAGCAAGATATTAAATAATAAGATAAAGCAATTTAAAAAAGAAATAATAATATAATAAAATAATCAAAGTACAAAAGATAATAAATAGAAACAAAAATTGAAGAAAGAAGAAATTAATAAGAAAATAAAATAAAAGTTAAAAGTTTGTGTTTGTTTTGTAATTACTATTAAAGATAATTGCAATTGTCATAATAATATGGTATTTATATACATAATCGGTGTTTATTAAAGAGTGCTTATTTTAAATATAAATTTTTTTGATATAAATTTAAATTTAAGTGCCATATAATATAATATAAATCTTGGATGGCAAACTCAAAAGAATTAAAAATATTATGAAATTTTTATTTATTTATTTATTTATTTGTAAAGGCAATAACCACATTTGGTGATAAAATAAATTATAAGTTGGGGAAAATAAAGGGAAAACACTTTCTAATCCAAAAAGTGTTATCATCATTATTTTTTAAAAACCTAATGATTCAACCTTATTATAAAAAAAATTCCAAAAATAATTAATCATATAATGGCCCCACTTTTAATCCTTTGCGTGAACATTTTTTAATTTTTTGTTAATAAAGAGGTACCTTTGCGTTTGTGGTAATTTTAGCACCTTTGTCAAAGACTTCTTAGTGGGACAAAGTGGACAAAATTGAAATATATTTTAGAGTGAGAAATGGTCAAAAAGGGAAGAAAAGAGGGTTCAATTATTGACTAACAAATTGCAAATTTGTGAATTTGTTAATGGATGCTAATTAGTAATTATGGTTAATTAATTACTTTTGACTTTTTAACATTGCTTCTATAATTTTTATTTATCTCGGATGGAATCAAAGATTTATTATTTTTTTATTTTGAGGTATGATAGAATAAGTGCAAGCAATTGGTTGTGGAGCTACTCGGAGGGGTAGAGGTAGATCGAAGAAGTACTGGGGGAGGTGATCAGACAAGACATGGCAGAACTCAACCTCACTGAGGACATTGCCTTAGATAGACAGAAGTGGAGGGCGCGAATTAGTGTAGCAGTTCTTCTTTTTCTTCTTCCTATTCTTCTCTTCCGTCTTTTTTAAATAAAACTTTTCCTTCTCTTTTTATTATCTGGCATATATATGTCATGTGTTACTCTTTGTTAGTCGCACCTGCTGTTTCCTTCCCCTGCATTTCATTTTGTCATATCTAGTTCTTTCTGCTAATGCTTTTTGAACTGAGGGTTTTAGGAAACAACCTCTCTACTTTTATGAGGTAGCAGTAAGGTCTGCGTACAAGTTATCCTCCCCAGACCCTACTTGTGGAATTTCACTAGGTATGTTGGTGGTGGTGGTGGTATGATAGAATAAAGCAAAATGATTGTTTAAATCGTTTGCGCTTTTTTCAATTGTGAAGTAGCAGTTAGTCAATGTATCTTTCGATGCTCATCATGGGTCATCCAAAAATAGTCGCACTATATTTTTAAACATAAGGGTCAGGCTGCATACATAACTTCCCCTTACCCCGCAATAGGCGGAAGTCTTTGTGGCATTGGAGTAATGTTATTGTTGTTTGTAACATTGTTATTATGGCTGAATAGTCTTTTGATTTGCGTTCTAATGCTCGGAATAGGATATCTCGTGACTGATTTTTATTATTCACACAATATCATTCATTTTAAGACTTGATTAATTTAGATTCATGTTGTATAAATTTTATGAAATAGGACACATTTTCTATCCAACATGATTGTTTTCACACCCTGAATCATATTAATCAATCACAATTTTTGATGGTCTTATGATAGTGATTTTAGTCTTTTGTCTGCTGTATAATTTTTATTTTCGAGTCATGATTAATTCAAATTTTTCTTGAATATCCATTAGAGAGAAAAAAATCAAATTAAGATTTTTTTAAGTTCTACCAAACTTAAATCTGAACCCTCAAATTAATAATAAAGAATCATTGTAGCATTGTCCCCCATAAAATATTTTTTTTTTTGTTTCTCATTCGGTGCTCAAATTTGAGCACGATTAATCTAAATTCGTGTCGAAAAATTTCACTGGAGAGTAAAATATTTCCTAACAAAGGCGACTCCGTACTCAAGATCGAACCCAAGACCTTGATTAAGTAGCAAAATGCTCATTTTAATAGTTGTAATTTATATCAAGCATATTTAACACACAATTAAAAGAGTTCTACAAGTTAAATATCTTACAATTTTAATCAGATATCTCGTATTCAAAAACTAAAAAAATTGAGTCCGAAAAATCATTTTATAAACTTAGCAAGATCGTAGCTATTCCTTGTGTGATCCATCATTTCAAGTGGCCCCTTAATGCATAATTTCACGTTTTGTGAAGAAATAATCATAATTAGGATTTTGGGAATAATAATAAAATCTTTAAAATAAGAAAAGTTCATAAAGTAGTTTATGGTCCTTCCTTCAATTTAGTAACAATTAGAATAATTTTTGTTTCTATCTTTATTTTTCAAAATAATTTATTCTACAAGGATGTCCCCATCTTTATTAGCTTAGTATCTAAGTTTGTTGCCAAAACTAAATTATTTCTATGTTTAATTAGAGCCATTACTTTTATTATCTCTATAATGTGATTTAGTGTGACAATTACCAAATATGAATTAGGCACAAGAAAAATTAATCAAGCAAGAAGTTTTAGAAAAACATGTTTTTTGGAAGAAATTAAATCAATGTGCATTGCGCATTGTTGTTCTATTTGTGTTGTATTTAGTTGTTTCGTTGCGTCTTTTCTTGTAATTTAGCGTCAAAGACTTTCTTTTGAGTCTAGAATCTTTCAGAAATAACATTTCTACCTTATAAAAATAATAAGCTAAATGTATATTTTGTCTTTCTCAAACCTCACGTATGTGATTGAAAAGATTAGGCGGATAAACAAATATATATTAATTAATTAGCTAATATAGCTATAATTTGAATTAATTATGGTTCGTGGCAAACATCTAGTTGTAATTGCAGTTTGAGTTTTGTATAATTCGCACTATTTATACAAACGTTGTGCGCGATTATACAAAAGTCGTGCCCAATCAAATTGTATAGCGACATATACAAATATTATGAATTATATAGTAAAATACATAAACGTTGTGCATGAATTGCATAGCAAAATATATAAATGCTATACAAAATGCTAAGTGTATAATGAATTATATAAATGTACAAAAATGTTGCGCGAATTATACAAACGCTGCTAAAACTATAGTTATGTAGTCAAACTATAACTATAAATCGTAACTAAGATATTTTTGAGTGACTATATGTGAAAATCTCTCTTAATTATACTGAATATGTTATTGTTAGTAAAAATAATGAGTAAACTAAATTCTTTGCTTAATTAGAGTCACTAATTAATTACCACTTGGATGTGATTAAGAGAGTTAACTACCAAGAATTAACTAGGCACAAATTGATTGGGGACAAGAAAATTTAGTCTATCGAGAATTTAATGAGGTATATATTATGATTAATTTTTTTTAAGTATTAATAATACTTTTCTGGTTTCTTCTTCAAGATACTTATGAGGGAAAAAAAATTTTAATTAGTCAAAATGCCACTCCTTTTCTCATTATTAAAATTAGGCTAAAAGACATTCTCTTAACATTAATTAGAGGTACAAACATCTAATGAGTCAACAAACAACATGTGATTCTAATTAAATAATTATTTATTTTTATGATCTCATTGAGGATATAATGGAGGTCGCAAATTAGAGTAGTAGGCTAATGGTAGGGTTAAGTATTTTTTTGTCATGTGTTCGCATTATCTGTCGTATTATATATTAGTTTTATCTTATTTACATATTGACATTATTAGTCGCTCTTTTCGTTATCTCTCTTCCCTTTTTGTCATATCTAGTTTTTTTTGCTTACGAGTTTTGAGATGAGGGTTCCCAAGAAATAACCTCTCTACTTCTATGGTAGTGGTAAGGTCTGCGTACATTCTACCCTCCCTAAACTCCACTTGTAGGATTTTAATGGGTATATTGTTGTTGTTTTGTAAAAATTTTCCAAGTTAGGCTTGTAATAACTTATATTTACATTTTTTCCCTCACTTTCACCAACATTTTTTTATTTTTCTTTATTTGGGAGTGGTATGCAAGGCAAATTTAGTGATTTCAATCAATTTTGATATAAAATTTATTAAATATCAATAAAGTTTGATTATAAATATAATTATTATATATTAATTTAAAATCATTATAAAATTTTTAAAACATTGTTTGGAAATTAAGAAAGATTAACAAACAAAAGTTTAAAGGTTCCTACAATTTATCAAAATTATGAAGGAAGAAAAACAAAAGAAAACATACATTTTATTTTGTAATAATAAAATTACAAAATCTTATTCGTTTGTCCATTTTTAAACTAGATTTTTATTTTATAAACCTATCATTATGATTTTCCTATTTATTTTTTTAAAAAAACAACAATTGCCAACTATTATGGCATTTAATTTTTTTTTTAATTTTAATCTTCAAAAATACAACTACCAAAAAGAAAAGGAAAAGTTCAGAATAATTAATTGCTTGTACTAGTTGTTTATCTTAGTTGTAAAAGTCAAAAGAGGATGAATCAAAGTTTTAAAAAAATATTTTTAGTTTTTTATTTTTTATTTTTTTATCTCTTTTTCTTATAACCACTTAATTTTAAAAAATACAAAGTGAATAAACAAAAGAAAATTAGTCCATTCACAGCCAGAAAAAAAAATTCATAGGAATCTAATATAATTATAAAAGGGATATTTTAAAAAAGGAGAAGTTTATATTTAAAGATACCAATTGAAATTTGTTTTATTGTTTTTAACTCCATCAATATTCAGTACTCTCAGAGCTTCAATTATTGTGTAAAATTTTAAGTTAACAGTTAAAAATACATTTAAATAAATTTTTTCGTAACTTTCACATATCAATTATCAGATATTCTCTTGTCCTGTCCAAATTATTATCATATATGTATTAAAACACAAATATCAGATCAATTATTAGCTCTCTTTTTCAAACCTAAACTATCTCGTCTACTAAGTTAGGTGTATTTTAATTGATAAATACTCATGAAAATCAAATCGAAAAAAAAAGTTATTTACAATAACAAACTCAAGAAAAAAATTATAAATTGGAAATATTTATGACCATTATCTCATTAATCATCTAGTGATAGATTTTTCTAAAATATTTAATTTGAAAAATAACGTTCACTAATAAACAACAACAACAATAACATACTCAGTAAAATCTCAAAAGTGAGGTTTGAAAAGGATAAAATATAGGTAAACCTTATCACTATCATATAAAAATAGAAAGACTATTTTCTGAAGACCCTTATCTCAAATGTTCACTGGTCAATAAAGTAAAAATTCAGATAGTCAATTAACTAAATTACTAAGAATTTATCAAATAAATAATAATAATAATATATAATTAACCACATATTATATATTTATTAAAAAGTAAAAAATAAAAAAAGCTTCCTAACAATTTTTTTTTCTTCTTTTACCAAAAACTCTTTTTGATTTGTATTTTTTTTTCAAAAATTTTGTGAACACCTCCTACCTAAAAGTCTCACTACCCCCTAAAATATAGCCCCTCTCTTCTCCTTTTTGTCTTTCTTCTCAATCAAAATTAGACCTTTTCTTTCCTCCTTCTTCTTCTTCTTCTTGACTATAAGAACTCACTATTTTCACTTATCATGCATTACAAACTATAGAAAAAAAATACAACAACAAAAACTAATCTTTGGGTGCCCATAACTCATAAAAGGGCAAAAAAAGAAAAAATTTTTTAAAAAATGGTGAACCATCATATGTTTTTTTTCATATTTTTTTCTAGTATTTTTGTTTTGGTTTCTGGTTTTTCAAGAAATCTTCCAATTTTAGCTTTTGGTGAAGGATACTCTCATTTATTTGGTGATAAAAATCTTATGATCCTTAAAGATGGAAAATCAGTTCATATTTCTCTTGATAAAAGAACAGGTTTGTTTTTTTTTTTTAAAAAAATGTAAACAGTTTTATTAAGGAAAATTTATTTATTTATTATTTTACAGGGGCTGGATTTGTGTCTCAAGACCTTTATCTTCATGGATATTTCAGTGCTTCTATTAAATTACCTGCAGATTATACAGCTGGTGTTGTTGTTGCATTTTATGTAAGTTTGTTATTAACTGAAAAATGTTTTTTTGTTTTTTAATATTTTTTTTAATTGTATAAATTAGAAATTTTTGGTTCTCATGGATGATAAAGTTTTGGTCTTTTTAGTTTTTCTTGACACCCATACGGATTCTTGATGATTTTTTAACATGTTCATTTATTTTATGAAATTTTCTTGTGTAAAGATTGGATTTTTATTAGTAAATTTTAGACTTTGTTAATAAAATTAGCCAAAAAATTTGTTAGTAGAAGTTTTTGCTTCTCATGAATGATAAAGATTTGATATTTTTAGTTTTTTTAATTACACATATCTATTCTTGATGATTTTTTTAACATGTTAATTTATTTTGTGAAATTTTCTTTTGTAGAGATTGGATTTTTTAACCTCCTTATGGTGTTAATTAGTAAATTTTTAGACTCTGTCAATAAAATGAGCCAAAAAATAATTAAGTTATTTTATGGATTTTTTTGTGTGTAAAGATTGAATTTCTAACCTCTTAATGGTGTTAATTAGTAAATTTTTAGACTCTGTTAATAAAATTAGCCCAAAAAAATTATTATTAGAAGTTTTTGCTTCTCATGGATGATAAAGTTTTGATCTTTTTAGTTTTTTTGTTTAACACACCCATATGGATTCTTGATGATTTTTTAACATATTAATTTATTTTGTGATTTTTTTGGTGTAAAGATTGGATTTTTTAACCTCCTTATGGTGTTAATTAGTAAATTTTTAGACTCTGTTAATAAAATTAGTCCCAAAAAATTATTATTAGAAGTTTTTTGCTTCTCATGGATGATAAAGTTTTGATCTTTTTTAGTTTTTTGTTTAAAACACCCATGTGGATTCTTGATGATCTTTTAACATATTAGTTTATTTTTGTGATTTTTTTGGTGTAAAGATTGGATTTTTTAACCTCCTTATGGTGTTATTTAGTAAAAAGTTTGTATGTGTTAATTAAATGAGCCAAAATTGTTCTTTATTTTTTTCATTATATGTAAATTACTAGCAATTTTTGCTTTCCCATGAGTGAAAGTTTTGATCTTTTTAGATTTTTCTTTGACACCCATATAGATTCTTGATGATTTTTAACATTTTGATAGATTTTTGTAAATTTGTCACTTTTTTCCTCAGTTTAAAATATTTTTTTACCTTTAAAGTATTGGTTTTTTAACCATCGAATGGAAATTGGTAATTTTTCAAATTGTGTTTATAATGAACCCAAAGTTATGCTGTCTGGGATTTCTCCAAATTAAGAATCTGAATTTTTTGTTTTTTTTTTTAATTTTTCACTATATTTTGGGGAAGATATTTTCTGAGACGAGGGTCTTTTGGACACAGCCAACAGTCTCTCTATTTTTATGAGGTAGTGTCAAGTCTGCGTATATTTTTCTCTCTCTTGACTCCACTTGTAAGATTACACTATTGTTGTTTATTTTTCGCTATATAAATTAGCAACTTTTGCTTCCCCGAGTGATAGTTTTGATCTTTTTGGATTCTTGATGATTTTTAACATGTTAATTAGTTCTGTCATTTTTCCCCTTGACTGCTTATCAAGAAGTGTAAATAACTAAGTTGTGCGGGCTCTTCACTTTCTATATCGCATACCTGTTGGATTCTTCAAAAATATACTAGTTTGGAGAATCCGACACACAGCTGTTGACATATTTGAAGAGTCCGAACAACATAGTTAAATAATGAACCAGGAGTTGTTCTCTGGGATTTCTCCAAACTAAAATCTTGATTTTTTGTTGTTGAAGTTTTACAAATTTCTTTTTTGTGATAGATGTCTAATGGGGACATGTTTGAGAAGAACCATGATGAAATCGATTTCGAATTCTTGGGAAATATTAGAGGCAAAGACTGGAGAATTCAGACCAATGTTTATGGTAATGGCAGCACAAATGTTGGTAGAGAAGAAAGATATGGACTTTGGTTTGATCCTTCTGAAGATTTTCATCAATACAGTATTCTTTGGACTGAGAATTTGATCATGTAAGTAACACTAGTAGTTAGTATCCTCTGCCCTTTCAATGTTTTCTTCCTAATGTTGGTCTTGTATGGGGCTTGATCTTTTTCGATGAGGGTTTTTCGAAAATAGCTTACTTCTATGAGGTAGTGGTAAGGCCTGCGTACATTTTACCTCCTCAGATCCCACGTGTGGAATTCCACTGAGTATGTTGTTGTTGTTGTTGTTGGTCTTGTATGGTCTCCGGGAGGAGCTAGGTTATCGCAAGGGGGTTCATCCATCGTAAAATTATACTCTATATATATGGGGTCAAAATTAGTTATAATATGTATATAGTAGATGTTGTACCCCCATTGATTTCTTCGTATGTTTACTTTATATTCGGAATCCTCTTGGTGAAAATTCTGGTTTGGCCACTGGTATGGTTTGTAGTCTATGTTGCTCGGATTCTTAAAAGATGTCGTCGGGAGCTTGTATCCTTGAAATATAGTAGATTTTTGGAGGATCTGATAGGGGGTATGAGAACGACAATATTTTTAGAGAGTCCGATAATAACTTTCTTGCTTCTCATACTATGAGTTACTTTCATATCCATCCAGCTATTATATTGAACAATCTTTTGTCCTCTTGAGCTGTTTTTACTGATTTGATATCAAATTGGTTTCCTTTATGATTGATATGTTGTGTTAATGAATGTACATGAGTGCTAAGTTGCTCGGATTCTCCAAAAATGTTGTCGCACCTGTGTCACATCCTTAAAAAATACACTATTTTTGAAGGATCCAACACGTACCCATCGACATTTCTGAAGAGTTCGAGCAAACATAGCATGAGTGAAGGCCTTTCTCAACATAACCTTTTGTTGGCATAGGACTATGGGAATCAACTTTTGTTTGTTTCTTTTTATTATTGTGCTCAAGACTGTAAGTTCCCTATCATGACGGTCGTGCTCGTCTTGGACTTGGCCATGCTCTTTTGGGCTGGTCAGGCTTAGGCGACGCTGACGTCAATGTGGAATCTCTACCTTCTCATGCAATATTGTTCGGACTCTTCAAAAACACCACCTGGTGCATGGCAGATCCTCCAAAAGTAGTGTAGGAGTGACAATTTTGGGAGAGTCTGAGCAATACATCAAAAATGTCAACGGGTGCGTGTCAGATCCTCCAAAATAGTGTATTTTTTAAGGATTCGGCAATATTTTTGGAGAGTCCGAGCAACTTCGACATAGATAATCATGTACTTGTGGTGTTTGGTGAACAAGGCCCTGATTCTGTTTTGTTTGTTTTTGCATCTTTTTGCAGCTTTTATGTAGATAATGTCCCCATAAGAGAGATGAAGAGGACACAAGCCATGGGTGGGGACTTCCCATCTAAGCCAATGTCTTTAATAGCTACAATATGGGATGGTTCAGATTGGGCTACAAATGGTGGAAAATACAAAGTCAATTACAAATACGCTCCGTATATCGCCGAGTTCTCCGATTTCATCCTCCACGGATGTGCAGTCGATCCCATCGAGCTCTCATCCAACTGTCACGACGCAATGCCAAAGACTCCATCCGGTATCACCCCTCACCAAAGACGAAAAATGGACAACTTCAGAAAGAAGCAAATGCAATATTCATACTGCTACGACAGGACTCGATACAAGGTCCCTCCTCCCGAGTGCATCATCGATCCTAAGGAAGCTCAACGACTCCGAGCCTTCGACCCTGTCACTTTCGGAGGGTCCCACCACCATCATGGAAAACGACACCGCCAGACCAGATCAAAGCTGAAGAGTGATAATGATAATGATAATAATGTATCCTTATAAGTTTTTTTCTATATTGTCACATGACGATTGATCATTTGAGGTTTTTTGTTATATTCACATGTGAATAGAGGATATAAAAATCACATATTGTTGGGGGTATGTATATATGTCATACCTATATAGCGGTCCCAAAGGCCATGTTCTAGTTGATGTTTTTTTCTTGTTTGGGCCTTTAATTTTATAAATTCAACTTGTTGGTGATTTTGTGTACTTTTTTTGGGGGGGCACTCTTTTTAATAAATGTTTGAATAGTACAAAGAAGATTATTTATTATACATTTGTGTGTTCTTTAAGCATGTTTGTTTCTATTCATGATGTCTTGTTATAAGTTTTAAGGTCTCTTTTGTCATGTTGTGAGGACCATTTGTCAAATGGTTGGCTGCAAGAATCCAAAGTGTCTGATTATGACTGATGAAAATCTAAACATCAGATTTTCTTTTTTTAATTCTCGAGAAATTTTACTCAAAAATATTTTAATTAATTATATTTTGTAACTATAGTTATAACAATATTTGAATATGTATAATTTGCCATATAATTTGTAGTTTTTGTATAGTGTTTGTATATTTTGTTATATAATTCATGCTTTGCACTTGTATAATTCAGTGTATATTTCGCTATGCATTTGATTCACGCACAACTTTTATATAATCATGCACAATATTTGTATAAATCATGCAAATTATACAAAATTCAAATTTTAATTACATCTAGATGTTTATCAAGAATCATAATTAATTCACACAATAGCTATATTGGCTAATTAATTAGTATATATTAGCTTATCCATGAATTTTTTCCTTTATTCTTATAAGGAGGAATATTAGGATTTGAAGTTTGGTCATTTGTTTTTGCATATTGAGCTTTGATAGTTTACCTTCATATGTTAGGTGGCGCGATATATACACATCTATTCTTAATCAGAAATCTTGAATTCGAACTTTAGGAATAGAGTTGTATCCTTAAAGAGATCTTGAATTCAAACTTTAAGAGTGGAGTCGCTTCTGAGAGTAGCGTTTTCACTTTTAAAAGTAAAATTTTCTGGTGAAGTAATTTCAAGCAAAACTTCAAGTAAAAATGTGGGAGATTTGCTACCCAAACTTTATCATCTTTTTGCAATTTCAATCATATATGCCTCAAGTGAATTCTAAAGTGACTAAACTCCCAAATCTTTGATGTAGTAACTATGACTTAAATTGTCTACATCACATGTGGCCCTTCCCTTGTACCATACCTAAATGCAAGATGCCAAATTTACAATTTTTTTATATGTTGAAAGTAATGAGTTCAGATAAAATCAATAATATAAAGTTACATATGATAAACTCCATATTCGATATGTATACTCATCGCTTCCTTAAAATTGGTAACTCTACCCCAATAACTTGGCTTTCAACAAAAAGAATGATGACAACATACTCGGGGCGTAGTCCAACAAAGTGGGGTCTTGGCAAACCTTACCCCTACCTCACAGGCAGAGTGACTATTTTCGATAGACCCTCGGCTCAAAGGATTCCGATGAAAGGATTAACCAAAACTCAAATGCTGAAAACAGAAGATTAAAGACTGGTAAAGAAAACCAAAACCAATGCCTCTTGTTCTCTTTGGTCTTGACTTCAACTACTAGCTTGAAGCCTTAATGGCTCACAAGGTACCCCAACATGATCATCATGTAAATGTTCTATCTTGACAGACCTCGAAACGAATATTATAATGAAGAAATTTGTGAAAAAACAAAACGAAAAAACATTTTTTGAGTAGGGTGATAACTTGGGAAGTTAGTTGTCGACTGGCGTTGACAGGGACATCAGAAGATTAGGACAGTTATGTTCCTGTACTTGAAGCATACTGTGTGTGTTTTTCATCTTCACTGAATGCGTTTCTCCATATGTTAAACAACTGTGATCGCGAGTTAAACAAGATTCAATCAGAACCAACGTCTACTCCTTTTTTCTTCAAGAATTCCCTGGCTTCAATAATATCCTACAGAAGAAACACCAATTGAACAATGATGAGGTATGCTTTAGTTATGTTTCTATCAGATTCCGTCATCTTTTTCTGGACGTTTTTCTAATTATATGATCCTTTTATTCACAGTGAAATGCCAAGACACTATCTTGGCTAACAATAACCCTGTCAGCAAGAAGAATAGTAGGAAGCTATGTTGCTCGGATTCTCAAAAAATATTACCGCGTTCCTCCACTTCTGGAGGATCCAGCACCAATCCATTAACATTTTTGAAGAGTCTGAATAACATAGGTAGGAAATATTTCTTGAATGAAATGAGCAACTGTACCTGCTGTAAGACAAGAGCTTCTTGAGGACATGTGGGAAAATTCATTAGACCAACGCCAACCATTAATAGACCATAGCAACCAAGGGATACAATGAGGTATAGAGGCAACTGCAAAAATGATAGCAATAAACGAAGAATCACGGAGAAGTAAGAAAATTTAACAAACTGTCATCGCCAAAGGTAACAGAGAGATGGTCAGTCAATAAGCTCACCAGCCAGGTATAGCTCTCCGGAATAGTTGATGTCTGCAACAAGCCTATCCAAACAGCAGTTACTGCAAGCAATAACGCCAAAATCTTCACGATATGTTTCATTGGATCTGCAGGGATGCGTTCCTTTGATGTGAGTACTAGAGGAGACTAAAGTTTTTCATTGATTAACATATAGTAGGAGTCAACAACCGAAACATTAAGAAGCCAATTAGATTAACTTTCAGTGTGTGTGTGGTACGAAGGAAAAGAAGTGCTTTTCTAACTTATTTTCTAGTATTTGGTTGGTGCGTGCCAATTTTTTTTCAGCGTTGGTAGGTGAGTGAAATATTTTCCATTCTTTCGTTGTATGGAGAAAGTTTGCTAATAATATTACGAAATAGCTTCTGAGCTATTCTCTCACCCTGTCCTCCGCCCCAAATTGATCTACGTCAATAAAACAATGTGATTTTTTACACAGCATAACCGCCACGCAAAAACGTAGCCAACAGATGTATAATATATGTATATATGTGCGTAGCCATGTATAATTTATGTACATCGGCTAGGGGCTGTAAATATTTTTGGCAAGCGGCCAAATGTGTAGAAAGCCACAAACTGTTAACATTAAACTTCACGGCCTACATGGATGTCCAATGTTAGTTGATTACAACTATTCCCTTTGGAACTAAACTACTTTCCTTGTCAGAATCAAAGCCAACACAAGAAAACAGAAAGCAAAGACCACCACAACATTTTTCAAAAAGTTATAACAACAACATACCCAGTCAAAAGGTTATATACAAACAAAATACCAGATGATGCCACAAACTAACAAATTCTGGGGCACTATATGAAAGGCAACAACTAAAATCCGGTATGGTTACAGAAGAAGTTGCTCGGACTCTTCAAAAATGTTGCCGCATCTGTGTCAGATCCTCCAAAATATGCAGTACTTTTGAAGGATCTTCCACACACCTGATGACATTTTTGACGAGTCTGAGCAGCATAGGTTACAGACAATCAGATAAAAAAATGAAAGAACTAAAACCTACTGTCAACCCCGTCTAGCAATGTTCTTCTAACCCATTGACAAAGACAACTTTTTGAGTTCTTTCTCACCTGCAAATTGAATTTCATATTCTATAAAACAAACTTCCAAACAACAACGACAACATACCTAGTGAAATCCCACAAGTGGGTTCTGGGGAGGGTAAAATGTACACAGACCTTACCACTACCTCATAGAAGTAGAGAGGCTGTTTCCTGTGCAACAAACTTCCAACTGGCTTGATATTTACTAGTCAATTTCAAGTTGTGAAAACTAGGTGCTTATTGCTTTCTTGATCATATTATATATAGATATTGCATTTTTGCATTAGGAAATGCAGTTCATCACAGGCACTTTGCCTGGTGTTAAATTTTTTAAATCTTCATCAACCAGTGTTCTTAATGGCTTCATTCAAGATTTTTCATTTTGCCATCATCCTTTGTTGTTCTTTTTTATCTGATATCCAGTCAACGTTTTGATTACCCAACTGCAGATCTTTCTACAACTTGGATAACCAGTGTTTCTGCACCCGTTCAGTGGATTTCACTGCTGGCTCAAGAGTAAGGGCCATACAACTCAGAGGAACTTTTGGTCCAAAATATGCTTGTGGTTTCAACTGTAATGGCAATTGTGATAGTTACCTCCTTGCCGTATTCATTGTACAAACCAACAGCGCTTGCCAAATTACTTCTCCCGCGGTTGGATTCCCACAAGTTGTTTGGTCTGCTAACCGGAACAATCCGGTTAAGATCAATTCTTTTTTGCAACTTACAGCACAAGGAGATTTAGCACTTAGAAATGCCGATGGTACTTTGGCTTGGTCAACAAACACTGCTGGCAAACCTGTGGTTGCCTTAAGCTTGACCGATGAGGGAATCTTGTTCTGTTTGATTCCAAGAACTCAACTGTTTGGCAATCTTTCAACCTCCCAACTGATGAAACTAACAGTAGGAGGTTTGCTTGCTTTCGCTACTAATGATAATGGTTTGGTTGCTTTCGTACAGTCAAATCCTCCACAAATATACTTTGAAGCAACTGTTGGTGGATTGAATCCTAGTGGAGGCTCCAATTATGTTATGTATTTGGATGGAAGCTTAACTTCATTCACAAATTTGAGTAATACCACCAAGTGGATTCGGGTTTCTATTACTGGCATCCTCTGCTCAATATATGAAACTCGAGTCCAACGGACACTTGAAAGTGTACAAGTGGCAAAATTGGTGGAGAGGGGTGGATGATCTCTTGACAGGCTTTCATGGCGACGGCAATTACTCTCAGTCTGTGGAAGATATGGCATTTGCACAATGGGACGATGTAGTTGTCCCATGAGCTCTAATTCAACTACCTAACTGTTAGGCTGCCTAATCTTGGTTGCTCTGAGGCCACAAGGTTGACTTGTAACAATTCGAAGAACCATAGACTTGTGGAAGTTGAAGATGTGGACTACTCCGAGACTGAAATATCACCATTGAACTCCACTACCAGGAAAGTGGAACGATCTAGAGCTCACATTCCTCAAGCAAATAATATTCTAGTAATCAAGGAGTAGAACTGGCAATTTAGATAGCAATGACACCAGTACAGAAGGCTGGAATGCTTTAAGTCAGTATGACCAAACAAAACGAATTGTGCAGTACTGACATGAAGAAATAAAACAAAGCACAAGCAGAAAGACAGCATATATGCTGAATAGAAGAAACCATAGAAGTAGTTCAAAATCTCTGCGCCGGACAAGTGGTTGCACCAGTAGAGAATCTCAATTCTAATCTATCAGAAGCAGTTGGGAAAATTTCAAGCACGACAAACTCCACATTGGAAAAGAATAAGATTGCAACGGCAGCTCAAATGCAAGCATTTGGTACAGAGTGCTAAACTAAAGTAATTACACATGAGTGAGTGGAAACGCACGAAATTAAAAACAACATGACTAAAATCATCTATTCTTTCCCGTGGCATTCACACATGTCCATATGAATCAGAGACAAGAATCAAGGTAAACAGACGAATAAGCTACTGTAAATCAGTCTAAGAACAAAAACATGAACATTTACTATGAAAACTACTGATAGAATAGTAATCAAAAATTGCAAACACAACATCATTGATTAACCTCAAGAGACAAACCGATATAGATCATAGATGACAGATTAACAAATAAAATTAAGTTCCATACAAGTAGAATATCCGCTAAAATTCCACAACAAAATCTCAGAAACCTTCCAGATCAGAAAACCCAAATTCAAAGAACAGCTCGAGCCACAATTACTTTATGGGCCTTTTTCTTTTTTGATAACCATAATGTCTGAGGAGACCTACACGCACCTCTACTAATTCCAAGGCGTACCTTCTACTTCCCTCTAGCATAAGTACCGACTTTGTTTAATTTAGATTAATGGAAGAAGGAACGTGCACTGCTCTAATCCCATAAAATTCTACAGAAACCCCAATACAATTTAAAGTATTTTTCTTTTTTATAATCATAGTGTTTGAGCCAGCTTTCTCGCACCTTTCACGGAATACGTCCCACCTCCCACCGACAACAGAGAAATCACCTAATGTTTTTCTTGTATCTTCTTATACCCGAACCTAACACCTTATGGTTCTCAACCCACTTCATTTGAGCTCATTTAATCACACCCATATGATAAAACTCTTATCTTTTACTCCAAATCACCTAAATATCCACCAATAACCCTAATCCCATAAGCTTTTAAAGAAACCCCAATACCAATATTTGCCAATTTGATCACACCCAAATGATAAAAATCCAATCTTTTTCACCAAATCTCCTAAAATTCCACCAATAATTCTAACCCCATAAGCTTTTATAGAAACCCTAATACCAATTTTAGCCACTTTGATCACACCCAAACGATAAAAATCCAATCTTTTTCACCAAATCTCCTATAATTCCACCAATAACTCTAACCCCATATGCTTTTATAGAAACCCCAATACCAATTTTAGCCAATTTGATCACACCAAAATGATAAAAATCCAATCTTTTTCACCAAATCTCCTAAAATTCCACCAATAACTCTAACCCCATATGCTTTTAGAGAAACCCCAATACCAATTTTAGCCAATTTGATCACACCCAAATGATAAAAATCCAATCTTTTTTCACCAAATCTCCTAAAAATCCACCAATAACTCTAACCGCATAAACTTTTACAAAAACCCCAATGCCAATTTTAGGTAATTTCATCACACCTATATGATAAAAATCAAATCTTTTTCACCAAATAACCTAAAATTCCAACAATAACACTAATCCCATAAACTTTCAGAGAAACCCCAATATCAAGTAGCTAATCTTTTCAAATGAATTTTGTTTAAAACAAATAAAACAAATTAGTGAAAATTAAAACTTACAATCATAAAACAAACCTGATATTGAATATAATTTCCCACTGCTGATTCTGTTTCTTCCTCAATATTTTGTGTCCAACAGAAATATGGATCAGTTCAAATCAGCTTTTGCAGTTGTCTTTTTTTTAAACAAAACAAAATTAATTTAAGCTGAGCAGACAGTGCTGGCAATTTTCAGGGTAAAAATGTCTTTTTATTATGTTTTATTTTAATTAGTCTATACTTAAAATTTCTCTATTTTAATGAATTATTTAGTATCTAAAAGTAGGGTGAGTAACAATCGGTTCGGTTGGATTTTATGTCTATTTATTTGATTTATTAATTTTTAAATAATTTAATTAATAATAAATCAATAAAATTTTTTTTATTGATTTCTGATTTATCAATTGTTGATTTTTAATAATTTAATTTTTAATTTATTCAATAAAAAAATACTCACAAATAGGGCATATTGGTGTGTATGACGTTGCTCCTCCCTTAACTAAAATCTCAGGTTCAAATTCAGAGAATGAAAAGATTTTTAGCGAAGAGTGCTTTTTCCAAATGAAATCCTCCGCAATACGAATTTGAATACAGTCCAACTTTTCTCCAAATGGAGCCTTATGCAGCACAATCTGAATAAAGTCAGACTCTAATATAATACCAAACACCGAGCGCAAAAATTAAAAAAAAAAACAAGAAATGATAAAACAAAAATAAAATAAAAATACAAGTTTTGGGGGAAGTTCAGAAATGGCCCTAAAATAAGCAGTTCTTGAAGTTCCAAACAATGGCAGATAGTGAACACCCCCGTCTAATTCTCCATAACTTTCTTCCTCTACATCTTTGCAAGGTTCAATTTCCTATATTTACAAACTCAAAAAAACTAAAAATATGGTAGAAAAATTCAATCTTTTTGATAATTTTACATATTTTTTTCTTTTTTTGTTTATTGCAGGAGTTAGAGTTTATGCACAAGAGTTGTTGTACAGTAGGGTACAGGCCAAATGTGTTCTCTACAACATTATCTCATCTTATTGCCACTAATTGTGCTCATTTGATCATGCCCATCATTCCAATCAGAGGTTTTCTTTTTTGTTTTTCTTTTGGTTCTAATTTTTCTGTTCTTGAAATCTGATTTTTAGTTTGTGTTTGATGTCGAGTTGCTGATGAGGGTCTTTAGGAAACAACCTCTCTATCTCTGTGAGATAGTGGTAAGGTCAGCCGACATTCTACCCACCTCAAGTGAGATTCCACTTATTGTTTGATGTCAAGTTGATTTCTTATATGGTCACTCAACTAAAAGTTACTATTGGTGTATTATAAAGTCGCTTTCTTTGTTGAAGAAAATTGAAATTAAGGAAGTATTACTTTTTGAGATAATAATTATTCGCTCGGTTTTAATTTGTTTGCCTTGTTTCGACATGCTAAGAGTGTAAAGTTTGAATCAAGTTTGAATCTTGTAGGCTTTATATGTTTAAATGTATCAAAATGTCCTTTAATTTTGTGATTTTAAACATGCAACGTGAAAATTTATTAAAGATTTGTCAAAAAGGGAAGAAACATTCTTTTTGATAGGGGTCGAAAAGGAAGATAGGAGAAATTAATTGAAATGGAGGAAGTATTAGTTGAGTGGCCCTGTAGGTAGGAGTAAGGTATGCTTATAATTTAATCACCCTACTTGTGGGATTACACTGGATGTATTGTCATAGTTTTTGTTTACTGGGTAATTTTAGTGTAAAGGTGATGTTTTCGATAATTTTTACTTAAATCTTTGATTTTTGCTTTATGGATGTGTTCTAGAGAGGCTAAGGGAGAAAGCAGAAGAATATTTTGGGTGCCAGTATGAATTGTTTGTTGAATTCACTGGTCTAATCAGGTTGAGACTCTACTTCTTTCCCTTCTAAACTTATTTATGATCAGATCCTTTTTTATAATGGTCTCTTCCTAGTTGAGCTTGGTAAAGCATAGTCCATCTCGAACCTTGGTGGAGACAGCATTTTGGTTATGGATTTGGCAGAATTGAGTAGCCTAGGCTCAAACTCTGCATTGTATTAAGAAAGTGATTTAACATGTATAAATAATCTATCCAGAATTTGGAAAGCAAAATAAATCGTGATTCAAAACCCATAATCTAAAAATCCGGGCTCTATCTCTGGTCTAAAGCATGGATAGAGGAGGAGGATTAGTGTAGGCTGTAAACTTTGTCTACCTCTAACTACTGAATGGACTTGGATGGAGGGGAACAAATATACAGGATTCATATACAGGCTTTTGCAGCTATTTTAAGGTGAGGACTAGCTGATATCATTATATATATATACCTATCAATTTGTAGAGTTGATTATCGAGATAACCCTTTGGGGTGGCTCAATGGTTTGGGCTTGGGACTTCCATGTTGGAGGTCTCTAGTTCAAAACTCGTTGCCAGCAAAAGTAAAGGGTTTACCTTATGGGTCAAGCTTGTCGTATTGGGCTTGCCTAGTGTGGATTACCTCTCCTGTGTAGTTTGCGAGCTATTGCATAGGAGTGGAGGTTTTACCCTGTGCATACTTAAAGAGTAGCGTCTGCGGGTTCCCCTTGTCGTAAGAAAAAAGAGTTGATAATCAAGAGAAGCCATTAGAATAAAGAGAGATGACCTGTCCAACTAGGAAAAAGAATTTGAGTCAGTTTGGTATAGAACATGAGTTTCTTGGACAACTTGACATTTCTTGTTGCAGTAGAAGATATATTTCCGCAATGTATCATCAATCGCATTATTTCTCCTTCAGGATTTTATCCTTCCTGTTATTGATTGTAGTGAAATAAGAATCTTCACTGCTATGGAACTATTTGTCTAATGTTGCATATGAATTATAGCTGGTGTAGAGGAGCAAGCATCGGTTGGCACAGTGATGATAATAGACCTTACCTTAAACAACGGGATTTTGCGGTGCGTTCTTTACTTGTTGTATCTTCTGTCGTCGTTATTTTGCTAGTATTATTAGTTTTGATGTTATCAGCAATGTATTGTTTCATCTTGCGGCTTGCTGTTATTTGTTTTCATATTTCTCAAAATTGTTTTTATTGATAAAACCACCAACATTTTCATGCCAGCTATATATGATGCTCAGTGATGGATGCTTGTTTATTGTCAGCCAATAAATGTAGAAAATACACCTTTCCCCTTCCTCTGGTTGGTGAATACACAGTACAGAAAAAAGCTGACTGCTATTATTCACATTTGATTGGAGAACAAAAATTGGCTTGATGTATATTATCAAGGTGCATCGTATCTTCCTAGAGATGAAGACCAGAAGACCCTCCAGTTGGCAACAGAGTTATATAGTTAAATTCTTCACTTGGGTTTGTTTCTGTTTTTTTACGATTAATGAAGCACTAGCTAACCTTTTTTTTGTTTGGGGTGGGGTGGGTGGGGTAC
>JAOTQJ010000001.1:122798-140477 GCA_025642045.1 Solanum sejunctum | reverse complement strand
GGGGGGGGGGGGGGGGGGGGGGTAGGGGAGGGGGGAATTAGGCAAGGGGATCATCTCTCCCCGTTACTGTATAGTAACCGACCTGTAAGAGTAGCTGCATAGGTGGATTTAGGTTTTGCGGATGTATGCACTCACTTTTTTGTATGATATTCCAGAAGTTTTGCTTCCACAGAAAGTGTGGTTTTGAAGCATTACATGGACTTCATATCAACAACAACAACATACCTAGTGGAATCCCACGAGTGGGGTCTGGGGAGGTAGAATGTATGCAGACCTTACTACTGCCTTATAGAGGTAGAGAGACTGTTTCATGGGAACCCTCGTCTTAAAAACCAATAAGCAGAATAATGGACTTCATATCAAACGTGGAAAAGTTAAGACTTTGCTCTAGTTGGGTTAGTTCATGCTGTTCATAGTTCGAATCAGAAGCTTGTGTGTAAGTTAAGCTGGCTACCTAACAGATATTTGAGGATGCCCGCTGGTGAGAAGTTAGAGAGATTGAATTATGCCTAGCAGCGATTGAGAAATTTGAAAGAGATTGGAAGGTCGAAAGAACCATAGTCACTTTGAGGGGATGTGCTGACCAGTCTGCTCTTTCAAGTATACCCTTATAGTCCTTATTCTGGATCCTACCGTCAATTTTCTAGAAGTTGGAGATACTAGAGGAATGTTAAACAAATGGAAATGAAAAGTATCATCTTGTTGAGTGAGATAGGTGGTTCCTCTGTGTAGTTTTATCCTTCAAAAACTCACTTTTAAACCGTGCACAGTGATAATTGGTTATAAAGACTTGCTTTTGTAGATGATGCTTGATGAAAATAAGTTATAGTTACAAAGTATGTATTCTTGATTGCGGATGGTTCTTGTAGGAAGTGAGAAACCCACTTAGTCTGAGCTTTTTGAAGGGGATTATGAAAGGAAAGAGTTCCCAAGTTTAACTGGCTTTGTAGTTGAGAGTAACCAATATTTGGTTATGTTGAGAGTAACCAATATCTGTGAAGCCAGCATTCAGAGATGTGTGCCATCTGATGTCTGCATTCTGCAATCACTGAAATGCCTTGCTGGCTGATCTTTCTATGATAAACAATTTAGAGATGTCGTAGAATATATGTTTTTGCGATGCTTCTTTAAGAGTAGGAATGGGATGAACTGAAATTATTTCCAGAAAATATTCCATTTGCTCTTACTTTGCTATTAAGATGATTGGATGCTTAGGAAAATGTCAAACACGAAGCATTTCTCATTAGTTATTTAAAATGGCTGTGCTACGTAGTGCTTATGGAAGTACTTGAAAATGTGTGCACCAGATGTATTTGCTTTCTTTACTTGGTATGCGACCTAGAATGCTATCCTAACAGCGACAATCTTATGAGTAGATAACAAATTGTTGTAAGTTTGTGTTTTAGGGTATAACATTGGTTTAGATGTGCTGCTTATTTTTATGTTGCAACCTTTATCGAGCATTTGTTTTCTCCTTTGTTTGATAGTGCATGGTTTCTAAAATAAATAGTGTTAGCTACGTCGGCAAGGTAGGCGTTAATGATGATTGTCTTCCACTTTGACCTTTTGGGAGTTATTTGGAGAGAAAGATAAGAATGCGAAGGTGTTACCTGATCATCTCAGAGTGTGATGAGTTCCAATTTATTTTCATTGAACTTTTGCATACTCTATATATGTATTTATTTTTACTTATGAAGTATGTTCTCTTTTATTTATCCTCCCTTATGAAGTATCTCCTTTTTTATTCCTCCTCTTTTTTCTTTTGTCTTTCATTTGGTTCCTTGAAAGTCCTTGTTGCATGACCAATACTTCGCTCTCTCTTCCCATCTTTGTAAAAATAGTGCAAGTGAGATCAAAGCATCTTATATACAATGTTAAAAATGATCTAGAAACAGAGAATGCGAGGTAGCGGAACTACAAAAGTTCTATTGTGGATATATCAAATTGGATTATAGCCTGATTGGCCAACCGTCCGAAATCTGCTTATTCTGGAAAGTGCTTTTCGTCAGAATTATTTTTTGAAAAAAGTACTTTTGGAGAGTAGCAGATTGTGTTTGAGTAATCAATTTGGAAAAACACACTTGCAATATTGGAGAAGTAATTTGTGCTTGGTCAAGGTTCTAAAAGTTGTTCATGGGAAACTATAATTTCAGCTTCTGATTCTCAAAAGAAAAAATAATTTCAGATTCTTAAAGACAGCTTATGCTACTATTCAAAAACATTTTTTTCCTCTAATAACTTGGACAGATACCTTGGCTCTCTAAAATAAGCTTTCCTTTTTAATTTTTTAAGAAACACTTTTGGATTTCAGAAGCTTTGTATGGGACTATAAAGGAAGACTCTAGGTGAATTTAGTTACGATCTGGTGGTGGCATGAATGCCTGTTAAAAGGTTGGTCAGAGGTTGATTGTTTGCTCTTCTATCGAACAGGAAATCTTACATGTCAAGTGTGCATGATATCAAGTGCGTATTATGGCACTAACTTTTTTTTTCTTTGAAAATGAGGAGAAAAAAGATTATTGTATCCGGATTATTGTTATGGTCTAGTGTGCTGGATGAGCATAATTTCTGCCTAAAGTGAAAACGTGGTAATTTAGACAATTATTATCAAATGGGAACTATTATGGATATTGGTCTGTTAGTGGATGTTTGTATATTTGATATTTATAGAACACTTAAGTGATGAGAGATGCGAGAGTCAATGTTATATCATGTCTATGTCAGAAATTTGGGTCCTTATTCATCTACTTCAGTTGACAATTCTTAACTATTCTGTTGAAGGCAGTGTGTTATTTAAATAGCTATGATGCGGATTTCAAAGGTGGTATCTTTCACTTCAAGGATGGAGAACCTGCAGACGTCGTGCCCATGGCCGGGGTAAGTGATTTGTGGACTTGGTGGTGCATTTGAGTACTTAAGTTACATCTGGAATTTGTAACATTTCTCTGGCATTTTGTATGGTTGCTTGCAAATGTAAATCCTTTTTCCGTTCCAGTGTAACTTAAATTTTGAACGAGCCTTTTAGTTCTGTCAGCTTCTAATGCAAGTTATAATTTTCTAGCTGCCTTGCCTATAGTGTATTGCTCTATACTGAAGATTGATGTGTCAAATGTAAATAATATATCAATCTTTGTAGTTTCTATTTTGTTATTATCTGTTATTTCTTGTACGTCTTTGCTGGACTGCTTGGGGCTGTTTTTTCTTAAGTGGAGGGTTTATCGGAAACAATCTCTCTACCTCTTAGGTAGGGGTAAGGTCTGCGTATACTCTATCCTCCCCAGACCCATTGTTGATTCTGCTACTTTGTGTATTTTCCATTTTAACTTCTTTCACCTTTTAACTGCTCTTCCTTACTGATGATAATTCTATCTGATTAGGATGTTATCATGTACACGGCTGATGACCGGAATATACATTCTGTTGATGAGGTATCCTCTCTCTTCTTTTAGTAAAAACCGAACCTCTTTGTGTATGTCTTTCACTTTACTCCAATCCCTCTTATTTTGTTAAGGACTTGATTTTCAGCTTGTTATGTTGTTATGCTCCATTGCTTAATTCTCCAATCTGGATGGCTTGCTTAAATCTGTCTTCCATTTTAAGTAAACGATCGCACCTATCTTATTTTGTTGAGGTGGATTGAAGGTTGATCTTGTTACCTTAAGTTAGCATTAGTTTGTATTCATTATTAATGTCCTGCTATTATGGATAATTCAAACCAACAACAACAAACCAAGTGTAATTCCATAAGTGGGATCTGGGGCGGGAAGGTGTACGCAGCCTTACCCCTGCCTTTACGGTGTAGAGAGGTTGTTTCTGATTGACCCTCGTCAACCCTCCTCCTTTTGCTGGGATTGTGACTGGCAATGTGAATGAGCTCACACAGGCAGAGTTATGGCTGATACAAACAAAGAGCTGACTACTCTGCCAGCCTAAGTCGCTCGGACTCTCCAAAAATGTTGCCACACCCATGTTGGATCCTTCAAAAATACACTATTTTGGAGGATCCGACACGTATCCGTTGACATTTTTTAAGAGTCCGAGGCTCCGAGCTGCTAGCTATGTGGTACATCAGTTTAGCCAGACTCCTTGATCTCAATACGGATGGCCCGCTTAGTATTCTGCTTTGTCTGATCATTTCGAGATCACAATCGTACCCTTTAGGCATTTAGTTATTACTTATTCATTTGGAACACTAGTCTGTTACATAGTGTTACCACAGGCCACAATTTCCTGCGTAGGGTAAACAAACTTAAATCTCGAATTTTCTAGTAGTCCTAAGCATACAAAAGAAAGGAGACTCGAGGGGCTTTTTGCTTTTCCTTAGACAGTGTCTGTTTGTTTTTTCCCTTTTTCTGGATCAAATTCTCCTTCTAATTTTGTACTAATCCCACAATTGGGGTCTAAGTAAGATGTACGCAGACTGTACCCTTTGTGGGGGTAGAGAGACTATTTTCTATAGACCCTCGGCACATGGTGTTTATTGAAGTGTCTGACTAATAGATGGACAAATCACTAGACTTGAAGAAATTCTAGTTAGTCTATGATGTCAGTGAGGAAAGACGGAGGGTGCTTCCGCTCTTTGTCTAAGCATGGTTAACAGATTAGCTGGCTTGGAAAACAATTACCGAGCGTGCAATAATCATCTCCTTAGATAAATGGACGTTTCTTTTCTCCATATTCTTTGTACATAGATCTACTTTCTCCCTGATAAATCATCTCAATGTATCTCTCTTTAATTTTAAGAATCTTCATCTTCGTATGCGCTTCTCCATATTGGCTTTCTCGTTGATATCTGAGAAACATCGTTATGAAATGAAATTGGGATTCAGTTTCCCTCTTTCTGTGCTTCCCTTGTCTTTTCCTAACGCACTGATTCTTCCATACAGATTACTGAAGGAGAGCGAATTACACTTACTTTATGGTTCAGCCGTGATACGTCTTATGATGAAGATCCTAAACTCATCTCATCTCTCTCACCACCTTTATTGGATGTTGCGAATAGCAAGTTGCATTCATATATACCGGTGCCAGGATCCATCAATATGTATTGGTTTCCACCAGACGAAGCTTCAAGTTTCTTGTCTGGATTTGATATACGCTGCGGAAGATTGCATGTTCTTGGATTCGAGATCTATCCATTTCAGGAGATTTCTCATTTATCTGCATTAGATTCATCTTACAACTTACTGGAGTTATTGTCGGGGCCATTGCTTTTAGCACGAGAGAGCAAAACGTTCGAGACCAAGTTTCTTAATATCATGCATGCACTTCAGGTACCTCCCTTTAACCATCCTTGAAATGATTAGTATGGCTTTTTCAATATCATATCATCAGAAATCATGTAAAATATACCTAATCTGGAGTTGTCGTTCCTCATTCTTGCTCGTTTCCAATCATCCTAATGAACTTTGCATCGGTTCTTTGATCCCGATGGGAAACATTTAGACTTTTTTTTTTTTGGATGTCTAAAGGTTCATCACACCATATTTCACGTGCAACAATACAAAATTTTCTTTCCTTGCAACGTCATTTGTCTACAACAAATTGATAATAGAGATTCGAAAAAGCAAAGGTAGGTTCTCAATTTAGCTGCAATGATGTTCGGATCGAATAGAACAAGGAGCACTCTTCTTCTCACCTTCTCGCATGGAGTTATTGTTTCTACAGAACGTATATGAAGACGACGATTAAACATTCCATACACTAAATTGTGTACAAAACCAACGTTAAAGAATCGACAGAAATTTGAGGGGTAGGGTAAGCCCAGTGTACTAAAGCTCCTGCTACGCGCAGGGACCGGGGAAGTGCCTGACAAGGGTCTATTTTATGCAGTCTTACCTTTTATTTTTGGCAGAGGCCGTTTTCAAGGCTTGAATGTATGACCTCCTGGTCACATGGCAGCAACTTTACCAGTTTCGTCAAGGCTCCCTCCCTTGACAGAAATTTAAGGGGGAACCAAGAATGCTCCTACATTGCAACCACAGGGAACTATTAATGCTCCATATGAACAAAAATAAGGATGATTTTGAATCTTAGCCCAACGATGAAAGACTATTTTGAGCTTTTTCTCACGTCATTTGTTATCTTAGCGCATATATATATATATTGGTTTATCGATTTCATATTCAACTCTTTTATGTGGCAGATGGTGCAGTTTTATCTCTGGAAGTTATTCAATTTAACAACAAAAGTCGAAGGAACGACTCCAAATGTAACTCCGACTTCCCAGACACAACAAACAGAAATAACTCGTCTGAAATCTGTGTTTATGAAGGATCTTCAACTCGCGGAGTGTTTCTTTGGCCATTCGAGACCTATCAAGAACATGGAGTATGAATTTGATTGGGTTGCCTTTTCAGCTGCAGTTGTTGAATGGGAATGTTATGTTTTGAAATTACAGAAGGAACTGATCCTTCATTTACCTCGTTGGAGAACTAATCAATCCATCTTTTGTGTTCCATTAGGGGACCTTGAGGATTGAGTCTGGTCGAAAATACAACTAAAGTATCTCGATTTTTCGAGTTTCGTATCTGAACAATTGGGGGTGTGAGTTTTTTATTTGAACTATAATCAAATGTTTAACGAAACACACCTTCGAAAACTAATCAATCCATCTTTTGTGTTCCACTAGGAGATCTTGAGGATTGAGTCTGGTTGAAAATACACTTAAAGTATCTCGATTTTTTGAGTTTTATTGAACAATTAGGGGTGTGAATTTTCTATGTGAACTACAATCAAATGTTTATTGAAACACGACTTGGAAAACTAATTAGGGGCGTGAGTTTTTTATTTGAACTATGACAAAATGTTTATCGAAATATACCTCAATTATCAGTTATATTCATCTTTCTCGAAGTATCTTTTAGTAAGAATGTTATTTGGGAGATAATGTCAAATACACACAATAAATTAATTAATTTATAATAAATATAATCTTTTTTTATTTATATAAAAAAAGTAGCCTAAAATCATAAAAAAATATACATGATTATACAATATAACTTGCCAAAAGTCATAGAAAATATACATAGATTATTACGTAGATTACTTATACATGTGCATAACTTGCCAAAAGTCATAGAAAATATACATAGATTATTACGTAGATTACTTATACATGTGCTATACATTGAATACACATTATCATATAATCAAAAACTGAATATAGTTTGACTATATATGAAATATACACGAACTATACATGCTTATATAGCGAATAATTATTTTTTAATAAATATTTTGATTGAACAACCATGCATTGTAATTGTCTCTAATTTTTTTTTCAAATTTTAAAATTTTTACTTTTTTCTTAAAAGTTCCCTCTGTATGTCTTTTAGATTTCCATAGAAAATATCTGAAAAGAATTCAATTTGTGATAAAGTTGAATATAATTGGATTAGTCTTCTTCACTCCCTCACAACAACAACAACAACATTACCCCAATGCATCAAAAACTTTCGCCGATTACGGGGTAAGAGGAGGTCGGATGTACGCAGTCTGACCCCTATGTTTAAAAACATAGCGCGACTGTTTCCGGATGACCCATGATGAGCGTCGAAAGTTGCATTGACTAACTGCTACTTCATAATTGAAAGAAGCGCAGACAGTTTAAAGAGCGGTTTTGCTTTATTCTATCATACCCCAAAGTCAAAAAATAGTAAATCTTTGGCTCCATCCGAGATTGATGAAAATCTTCACTCCCTCACACTATCACAAATATTAAGTTTTTTATACTGGAGTAAAAAATTTATACTATAAAATATGATTATTTCAGTCAGTTTTGATCAAATCCATCTTATTGGGAAAAAAAAGATCTAGCATGAAATAAATTTTTATTGAAATAATGAGAAATTTTTTAATTTTGCATATAAACATATCATCTTTTATTTTTTTCACCAATTCAATTAAAATAATTATTGAAATGGTTATTCCATATTTTTCAGTGAAAAATAGTGATTTTTAAATAGTGCCACCCAAATCGAATATAAAATTTAAATTTATGATTTGGTTCCATGTCAACAAATCCAAAGCAAGTTGCAAAATTCTGGAGATAATAATGGAGTGTGCATGTTTTATGAAAAATATAATATTACATACAAGTCACAATTATTTAAATAATAAATAAATAGAAATAGAAGAAAAAATAAGAATAAAATCTTATGTTTATATGTATCTAAATCTACACGTAAGTTTTACATTTAAAAAATTAATAATTATTCTGTGAATTTTATAGTACTTGAAGGTTTGATGATATACCTATTTTTATTTATTTAAGGGCACATAAATAAATTTGTTCTTAAATTATGCGAAATAAAATATATTTATTCTTCATTAATAGTTAAAGTTAAATATGCTCTCCTTCGTTGCTAAAACAAGTTAAATTTGTCGTTATTTTAAAATGTGTTGACAGAATATGTTGGGTATTTGTTTTGAATTTCTTATTATAATTGGAGTTTTCTATTTCCTAAATGGAAAACAGAAATTCTCTATATTTGACTAGTCTTTTTTTCTTGTAGGAAAAAAATTATAATTCGATAAATATAAATTCATTCCTTCTAATTTGATAGCATTCACAATATAAGGATTTTGAGAGTTTTGTGTGGGGGAGAAATTGTGAGACACAAGTGTGTGAACCTCTTTGTATTCCGAGTGAATTGTGTGAGGTATTTCTCTCGATATTTTGTATTCTCTTTTATATAGTGAATTGCTTATCTCAGTCTTGTGAATAATGTAGGTCGGTTGACTGAACTATGTTAAAAATTTATGTCTCTTTTGATATATTTCTCGTTTATCTTCTTACTCATGATCATTCGAGATTTGATTGCTAGCTGACACTTGATTATTTCAATCCTAACAGAAAGAAGCACAAGGATATTTGTAAGCTTATTTCTCTCGATATTTGCTCAATCTCCTCTTGTAAATATGTGTCAGTTGATTAATCACATTAACAATTTATCTCTTTTGCTATATTTCCCGTTTATTTCTTACTCATGATCATCTAAAATTAATTATTAGCTTTCACATGACACTTGATTATTTTAATCCTAATATAACGAAGCACAAGGACATTTGGAATCTTAGAATATTCAACATTATTGAGGCACAAATAGTATTTTCCAACAAATAATGTCTTGACACGTCAGCATAATTGTGTTTCCTATTATTAGGGCATAACGGTTCTTGGTGTTTTTTCTGGGCAAAATTTCCTAGAATAAATTAATAAAATAAAATAAAATAAGAGGCTTCATCCCACTTGCTTTACTAAGTAAATAAAAAAAAGTAATAATAAGAAAACCTTTCAAATCAGTTAACAAACACTAGAGTTTAAGGATGTGGAGCCCTATCATTATTAATTAAATAATTAAACAAGAAAAATGACAATATAAAGTTTAATACAATGTCAAAATGAATGCGTAGACATATTAGAATTAGCGATAAAATTACAAATAGAGATATCCAAAATAAGACGAAAATCTCATCTGTGGTGGACAAAATGAAGGAGGCGAAATTAAAATGATTCGATCATGCAAAAAGGAGATGCATAAATGTCTCAGAAAGGAAGTATGAGAGATTGACTATGCTTAATCTGAGAAGAGATAAAAATAATCTAAACAAATATCAAGAATATGTGATTAAATAGGACGTGACACATATATAGATTTTCGAGGATATAATCCTTGCTAAATTAAAGGATATGGAAAAGATTACTAAATAATCAAGCGTTTATCTCATTTTCCTAATCAAAGCATAACCTTGTTTGATGTAATTGAAATCTAATTTTATTTATTTGTTGGTAAACTTATTTTTATTTATATATGTAGGTAGGTAATGTGAAAAAAAGTGATATTATCATCAATATAGATTGTGATGCGATGATTCTTTTCATCCTTAATTAGAAATATCACATTTACATGTATTAATGCGTGATTTTAAATCTAGTCGAGCTTCAATTCAGGTATCAAACATCAGATGAAATTTAAAAAAAACACTTATACTTTTCTGAGGATTATAGACTCAAGTCTTAGTAATGCGGACATCAAACATCGAGCAGAAAATAAAAAAGAGTAGTACATATTATCACATCATCATAACATCATGATACTATTGCCTCTACTCCTTACTCTTAATCTTGTATATTATTAATATTAGTTCCTCCCACAACATGATGATCTCACCCCTTTTTTTTGTCCTTTTACTATATAGACTTTATAATATATATATATACACACACACACATATCTTGTCCACTTTCTTCAAGAGATTATTACTTACAATATCATTTCTCAAGAATCATGAAAGGAGAAGTATGTGTTTTCTCTCTCTCTCTCTGTGTATATGGATATAAATTTGTGTATATTTTTCAAAATAAGTGTATATCTCTCTATCTCCATATATATACAACTTCAATATTTGACATTTTCTTTATCAAGAGTGTGAGATCCATCTAAGAACAATAAAAGAGAAATATATCATCGAATCAGATCTTAAACAAGTCTCGGTCTTCGTCATGTATTATTTTTGTAAGTATCTAATATCAACGGATTTAGAATTTAAAATTTATATTTTTAGAGTTCAAGTCTTTTTAAGTTACTAAATTATGAAATAATATTACATTTTTCAAAGGTGAATACAAGGTAAGGATCAAAATTATAGAATTCTATCGAACTCATACGTTCAGTTCTATCTCTATCGAAGATTTATTAGCAACATCCTCTCTATTTGACACGATAAGAGTAAAGTTTGTATAGAGTATTCTTTCCTTCTCATACCCTATTTGTAGAATCATGCTGAGTTTTCTATAATTATATGGTGGAAGTAATTAGATTAATTTTCTCAATGGTTATTTAATTTTGCATTATTGGATGATTGAATTCTTTTTCTTTTTTTTTTTTGTATATATTTATTACTAATATCTAATTTTTATTTTTTTCACTATTTTTTCTCTAGGTTATGTGGCCAAGATTGGTAGCTAGTAAGGTCCTAAAGAGATTGGGGAGCACAAATTTTGTGGCTGATTTTCCAAATGATAATTCAAAATATTTATTAGATATTCCTCATCATCTTGATAAAAAATCCCTAAGTTGTGATGACATTATCTTCAATCACAATATTCAAGAAATTCAAAATTACAGGTAATTAATTTTATTAATAATAACTAGTTGAGAGCTTAACATCTTAACCACTAATATCTAATTATGGTTAGTACTCAACCAATTAAATTATTTATATATATTCTTGAGAAACATATGTATTCTATTGTTTTTAATCAATTCACGAAAATAGTATGATTCTTCTATCATTAATCAGAATTCATACAGGGTTTTCGTTAATACGTGGAACGTGGGAGGAGTTGTACCAACCGATGACTTCAATGTAGATGATCTACTCGACACGTGTCACACCTCATCCTGTGACATCTACGTTTTCGGGTATTTTATAAATTTTCCCAAAATATATAATTTTTTAAAGTTTCAAAAATAATTTTTTAATTTTTCTTTTTTTTAGGTTTCAAGAAGTGGTGCCACTAAGAGCAACAAATGTTCTTGGACCAGAAAGTGGAAGGATTTCATCAAAGTGGAATTCATTAATAAGACAAGCTTTGAACAAGAAAGGAAAAGAAAATAATGGGGAATTATTTCCACAAGAATTTAATTGTATTATTAGTAAACAAATGGTGGGAATATTAATTTCAGTTTGGGTTAGAAATGATTTACATCCATTTATTAAAAACCCTAGTGTTTCTTGTGTTGGATGTGGCATCATGGGTTGCTTAGGAAACAAGGTAATTATTAATATTAAATTATTATTCCATTTCCAAAAAAAATTCTACTCAATAATATTATTTTTATCATAAAAAATTTATTTCTGTAATCACTAATTTAGGATAGGTTTTTCATCAAAAATCTCTTTCGAACGAGTCAATTTTTGACGAGATGTCAATCAAAATTCACATTTTTTACCAGCATAATGAGTCTACTCCTTATGTCTCGTTTTATGTTGACATACATTGGCCCTAAAAAAAGATACACTTTTATATTGGAAAATAATCACTTTAAATTTTTTAATTTATTTTTAATGATAAGTTTTTCTTTCTTAAAATTCGTGGTTTGTCAAACATCATCGCATACACTGAGACAAAAGGAGGGTGTTATGAAAAATGGATAACTCTAGCATATTTCATCATCATAATAATATAATACCTTTTAAATAGATTTTCTTGAAAAAATTAATTTATTTTAATTTGATAATTAATTATGTTTAATTTTTTTTTTTTGCAGGGTGCAATATCTGTTAGATTTAAATTACATGAAGCAAGTTTATGCTTTGTGTGTAGCCATTTAGCTTCTGGGGATAGAGAAGGAGATGAAAAAAATAGAAATTCAAATGTTGGTGAAATATTTTCAAGAACAACTTTTCCAAAAGGCCCTTCTTCACTTCAATTGCCAAGAAAGATTCTTGATCATGAGTATGTCATTTCATTTTTTAAATTTTAATTTCTCATTCGATGTCTCATATATTTTTTAAAAAATTCAGATTCGAACTATCAGAAAATTGCTAGGTTTAACAAATTTTATTGAAAATTGAAACGTTCAGAATCCTATTTACTTACAATCGTAAAGGGAGTGGTTTTTTTTTTTTGAGGTTTGCACTATTAGAAAATAATGTTTTTGATGACTTTTCTATCAGAAATCTATTACTGATAGTTGTAAAGGGGGTGGAGGTGGGGGGTTGTTTCAGGTTTGTACTACCAGAAATCTATTACTGACAGTCGTAAAGGGGGTGGGGGCGTTTCAAATTTACATTGTCAAAAAATTGTTAATTTCAATGAATTTCGATGAAAATTAAAATATTTTTGATGACTTTTCCTTCAGAAACCTTTTACTGGCAATTGTAAAAGGAGGGGGAAGGGGTTACAATTTCTAACAAGATTAAATTTTTTAATATCCTAAATTTGAACTAGAGATATCAGATTTTGATTAACGATGAAGGAATCATATATTTATGCATTTGACCATAAATTTAACAATTTAATTTGAAAAAAGGTTTAAAACAAAACTTTTTATTAGTTATTTTTTCTAATCAATGACAGATATTTTGTGGTAATAAGACATGTAAGTCCACAAAATTAAGCTTACCAACCAATTAATTAATTATTGGTTGTTGAACATGGTTTTTGTAATTAGTTATAGCCGCCAATCGAATCACAATTAACTTTTCAGGTTTAATTAATTTTAATAACTTTTTAAACATATTATAATCTTATTATATGATTAGCTATAAACAATGAAAAGAGTACAAAAGAAAAGACAATAATTTCCAACTACACCAATTTGTCAATTAAATATTAATTGACCTTCAACAAGTTGTATGAAAAAAATGATTATTTTTTACATAAAGAAAACAAATACCAACATGATATCACAATGATTTACATAAATGTATTAATTTTTTTTTAAAAGTGAGTAAATAAATAAAAATTTATGTCTTTATGACATCAATTTTAACCTAATTTTTGAAATTGATTGGTTGCAGCCTTGTGATATTTCTTGGAGATTTGAATTATAGAATTTCTTTACCAGAATCAACCACAAGATTATTAGTGGAAGAAGAGGAATGGAAAGCACTCTTGGAAAATGACCAGGTATTATTTTATTATAAGAATTGAATAATTATTATTAATAATAATAATAATAAAAAAGAAGTTATTGTTTGTCTTGTAAATTACGTAATTATGAAATTTGGAGTAAAAAAGAGAGCATCGGAGCAAGGGTAAAGTTATCTTTTGCGACCTATAAAAGTTGGAGTCAGCAACTAACGCTTATATCAAAGTAGAACATCTACAACTTTACGCCTTCTTGATGTCTAGCCAGTGGCGGTGGAGCTAGCTTAGTCAGGATTCGTCCAAACCCCAGTTGACAGAAAATTATATTATTTATATATGATTAAAATTACTTTTTACATAGATATGCTAGACGTAGAACCCTCTTCGACTAATTAATATGTTCACATCTTTAGATTTTGGACCCCCCATAGTGAACATCCTAGCTCCCTACTGTGTCCAGACACTCCCTGAATCCTGCATGAACGTGTAATGCTTCATGTACAGGGCTATCATTAGTTAGGAGATTTAAATAAGCAAGAAAATGAGCCTTGGATCAATGATATAAAGTTATCTTCGACTCTAGGTGACCTATAAATCATATATTCAAGGCATATATAGAATCAATCACTAATATTTGTATTAGAGTAAATTGCTTAATTACATTATGATTATTCTTTATTGCAACATAAACACGAAATACTTTGTATTCCAAGCCACTTAATCTTGAACTAATATATATTTAAAAAATGTTTCATCATAAAATATAGTTGAGGATGGAGCTGTTGGATGGACAAGTATTTGAAGGTTGGCAAGAAGGAATTATCAAATTTCCCCCTACATACAAATATTATCCAAATTCAAATGATTACTATGGTAGATCAGAGGTGAAAAAAGGCGAAAAAAAGAAACGTTCTCCTGCATGGTAAGTTATATTTAGCGATAGTTACAAATATATGTATTTATAACCAAGCACACTATATAAGTATCGCTTAAAAAATTTGAACGGCTCTGATACAATGACATTACCTCAGCTGATACTATTGCTGCTAAAAGAAAAATGTGTCACCTAAATATAATCTGTTTATTTTTTGTTGACCTACACAAAAAAGGTGTGATAAATGCTAAGTTTTTCTTCTATTTTATGCAAAAAAATTATATATATTTTTTAATTTTTTTTTTTATGTTATAGGTGTGATAGAATAATTTGGTATGGAGAAGGATTAAAGCAACAATTATATGATAGAGGTGAATCAAAATTATCAGATCATAGACCAGTGAAGGCAATTTTCAGCACACAAATAAAAGTTTCAAGAAAGTTGAAGAGATTACAAAGTTTATTTTTATCAGAAAGATTTGAAAAAATCACAAGCCACTTAGAGATACAATCACTAAAAGATGATGATTTTCCATATGTATAATGACACATGAATTAATTAATTAAGTGTACAATATTATAGTCATATCATCTTGATGATCACTTTAGTAGTATAAAATATTTTTGTATATATATGTATGTTGAATTATGATATGTGACTTGCGTCAGAAATTTTCGTAAGGGTGCATTAAAAAAATGGAAGTTAGCTTTGCTATTGTATACATAATTATTTATATAGAGAGATATTAAAATTATCGAGCATCTCAATTTATCTAGCATTTTGAGAAAATCACAAACCCGCTTAGAGATACAATCACAAAAAGATAATTTCCCATATGTATAATGTGTAATGATTCCAGCAATCTCGGATGGAGCTAAAGATTTACTATTTTTCGGCTTTGGGGTAGAATAAAGAAAAAATGACTTTTTAAACTGTCTGCGCTTCTTTCAATTGTGAAGTAGCAGTTAGTCAATGCAACTTTCGACGCTCATCATGGGTCTTCTGAAAACAGTCGAGCTATGTTTTTAAACATAAGGGTCAGGCTGCGTACATCCGACCCCCCCTTACCCCGCAATGGGCAGAAGCCTTTGAGGCATTGGGGTAATATTCATTATAATGTGTAATAATATTATAATTATCTCATCTTGATGATCTCTTTAGTAGTATAATATACACTTATTTATATATGTATGTTGAATTATGATATGCGACTCTCTTTAGGAATTTTAATAAGGATGTATTAGAAAAAATAAAGTTTAGCTTTACTACTGATTGTATATACATAATTATTTATATGATGAGATATTAAAAAATTATTGAGCGTCTCAATTTATCTAGCATTTTAAGAAAATCACAAGCCCACTTAGAGATACAATCACAAAAAGATGATTTTCTTTATGTATAATGGTACATTAATTAATTAATGTGTAATAATATAATAGTTATATCATCTTGATGATCACTTTAATAGTATAAAATATTTATATATATATATATATATATATGTATGTTGAATTATGATATGTGACTCGACATCAGAAATTTTCATAAAAGTGTATAAAAAAATAGATGTTAGCTCCGTAATTGATTATATAGTTATTTATATAGTGAAACATTAAAATTATCTGGAATTTTAATTTTTCAAACGTTTACCTCTAAATAACATTACTCAAAATCATAATTTCAAAAGCCAAAAAACTATTTTGCTAGAGATGAAAAAAATTTGGTAGAGACATGGATTAACAAAGAAAATTAGTCAACCAATCCATAAAATAAACCTCAACAAAAAGTTAAGATATAATTAATCTATATTGATCGTAGATTAGGAATCTATTGACAAAGTGTAATGACAATATACTTTTGAATCTAATTTTCCAAGGACACAAATAGTTATTTATTCAATGTAATCCCACAAGTCGTATATACTGCAATCTAAAAAAATTATATAATACATATATAAACTAATGTGTTTGCAGTCTTATTCTTATATTTTGAAGGTGATAATGTTATTTTAGATAAACCCTCGACTTGCATAAAATGTACCAAAATCAGTAAGTAAAGAAAATACAATTATAAAAAGATCATGTAGAAAATAATTAAAAAAAACTCGCAACAATTAGCAATACAACAATTGAAGCAAAAGAAGTATCAAGTAACAAAAATCAAATAATAATAATAATAAAATATTATTTTTAATAGACCATCTGCTTACATAAAACAAATCAAAGTCAATAAGTAAAGAAAATACAATAATAAAAAAAAAGTCATTTAGAAAATAATTTAAAAAAACAGCAACAAGCAACAACTAATAATACAACAATTAAAGTAGAAAAAAAATCAAACAAGTAACAGAAATCAAATAATAATAATAATAATAATAATAATAATAATAATAATAATAATATGATATTATATTTTAATTTTTTGAATTTTAATATTTTTATATTTAGAATCATTTCTTACCATAAGAAACTTCATAAATTAAATATTTGTCTGAAAATGTCATAACTTAAAGTAGTTAGTAAAATATATTGTAAGTTGGAAATATTTTATTTCATAATGTTATTATCAATGACCAATATATGTCCAAATCAATGCTTTCTCTATCTATGGATTTGCATTTATTTTCTACTCAATTAAAAAATATCCCATCTTTCTTTTATTTTTTATTTAATATTTTTGACCAAAAATTAAAAAAATTGAATGGTTTACAAATGATTGGTACAATCTTTCAAGCAATTTGATTGGACAAAATTAACCAATTAGAGTAGAGAAATTCATACATATCAATTACTAACTAATTTGATTGCTTTGGATGTACACACATACACAAATATAATTTATTTATTCAAGAAAAAAAACAAAAAAATCTACATCACTTAATTTTTACAATTTAGTTTTATTTTTATGTGGGGGAGTACTTGGTTGTTGGTTTAAACAAACATGTTGCTCTTGTTTATTAGTTTTTTTTTTTTAAAAAACAAAAAAGTGTCTTTCCTATGACGACAACAATATTACCCCAATGCTTCAGAGGCTCCTGTTCATTGCGAGGTAAGGGAGGGTCGGATGTACGCAGCTTAACCCCTATGTTTAAAAACATAGCGCGACTGTTTCCGGATAACCCATGATGAGCGTCAAAAGTTGCATTGATTAACTGCTACTTCACAATTGAAAGAAGCGCAAACAGTTTAAAGAGCCATT
>JAOTQJ010000001.1:99361-122698 GCA_025642045.1 Solanum sejunctum | reverse complement strand
GCATTGATTAACTGCTACTTCACAATTGAAAGAAGCGCAAACAGTTTAAAGAGCCATTTTGCTTTATTCCCAAAGCCAAAAAATAGTGAATCTTTGGCTCCATCCGAGATTGATGGAAAGTCTTTCCTATGACAATTTTTTTAATTTAAATATCTCATATGACATGGTTAAAATTACAAGACTAAATAATATTTTGATACATTATATATATATTTAGTTTGAGATAATGAAAATTTCTTAAAAATTATATATTTATTTAAATATGTATTTAATCAAACTAAGATATATAAATTAAAATGAAAGGAGTAATAACTAAAGTATGATAATTGAACACTAGAAGCATGAGAATTTAGAGCAATTAAAAAAATGAAAACTAGATCGAATTTATCACTGAATTACTTACCATTCACGCTTTTATTTATTTATTTATTTTAAATGTTTTGAATCAAATTTTCAAAAACAACCTCTCTATCTCTATGAGGTAGTGATAAATTCTGCATACATTTTACCTTACCCAGATCCCACTTATGGAATTTCACTAGGTATGTTGTTGTTGTAATGTTTCGAATCAAGTACAACAATCATTTATTTATGATGATCTAATCTAGGAATGTGGTGGGATCGATGGATGAGACCATATGTCTACTTAATCAAAAGTAATCATGTCACGACCCCGCACCAACACTATGAAGTATTGTCCGTTTTGCCAGCACACAACCTAGGCGCACGATTTTGTCCCCTTGGGGGAAAAGCCCCAAAAGGCGCCTCACCGGTTAAGCTACCGGTCCCTCACTAAACAGCTCAGGACTCCTCCTCTCTTTTCAGGCGTCTGCACCAACAGGCCCTGCGCATCAAAAAAGAGAGGGGGAGTCCTAGCCTATTTAGTGAGGGACCAGTAGTTTACCTGTGAGGCGTTTTCTGGGGCTTTCCCCCCAAGGGGACAAAACCATGCGCCTGAGCTGTATACGGGCAAAGCGGACAATAGTTCACAGTGTTGCGTGACAAACAATCAAACATCATTATAACAATGCGGAATTTTATGTGGAGGTTATATTTCTTTAGTTAAGTGTGAACCCTTAATACATATTAAAACGATACTTATAATTAATCTATTTTTCTCTCAAGAGACATATACACATTAATTCATTTATATACCATTTATTTATTTGTTTACATGTATTTGTTTTTTCTTTAAAGCCAAATAATTTAGATTTGTGATTTTCAAAGTGTTTGATGATGTATGGAGACATTATCCTCAATGTTCCCTCAAGTGGATTATGCTTTAATTTGAAAAGTTAAAGAGGATTATATAAGTTAATGACATGGACTGGCCCATCAAAATTATGGGCTTAGTTTGTCTAGTATTGAGACAATTTTAGTTGTGGATTTGTTAGAAGTATTTGGTTCATGTACTAAAAATGCATGAATTATATGTTATGTAGAATTTATTTAAGAAATAAATAATAATATAGGGATTATTATACTATGATAATAAGTATTAGGGAGATATAATTAGACATGATATGACAAATCTGTAGTTTATCGAGTACATAGCATAGATACGAAGATATGGAGGTTGAAGATATAAAAGGGGAGAAGGTTGATAACTAGTCGAGTGATGTCTAGCTAGTTTCCTTATTAGTACTATTATTATAATTACTCTCTTATTATCATCTTCTGTGGTTTTAGTATTATCCTGTTATTTTTCTTTGCTTTATTACTGAATCAGTAGCGGAGATAGCTTAAAGTCAGGGCTTTTGGCAGAAAATTATAAATTATATTGTCTATACATTATTAAAATTATGTGTATATGGTAGATGTTGAACCCTCGTTTACCTAGTTAGTGTGTTCACATTTTCAGATTTTGAACCCCCTTAATGAAAATCTTGGCTCCGCCATTGATTGATATTGTTATACTATGATAATAATATAGTGATTTAATGCTTCTTTTTGTTGTTATTTATTTTTATTCTATGTGTTGATAGTATTTGTATTTTTATACCATATCAAATCCCATGTAAAATAATACTAGTGTGGATTTTTGCATAATATAATTAAGCATTATGTATGTGGAATTTAACAACACAAATGTAAGTTGATGACAAGGAGTGACCATCAAAATTATGGGCTTAGTTTGTCCACAAAGACAATTATAAATGGGACAATTGTTTTTGAGTTTTTTTTTAATAAAATATTTTTTTGTTATTATGTAGGTATATCATATTTAAAAATATTTATCATCTATAACAATTGTATTATATATTAAAATTATATAGTTATAAATGGTAAATATTTTTTAAATATGATATATTTAGGTAAGTTTCAATTATAATTGACCAAAAATATTGTAGATTGATGTCAGAAATGACTACTGGAGTGTTGTCTTTCTAAGGAAAAAAGAATATTATTTAAAAAATATATGTGTAATTTTGTAAAACACTATCAAATGGGGAGTTGAGTGGAGGTTCGGGGGAAGCACCGAGGGGGAGGGTAGTTGAGGGATGGAGGATGCGGTTAGGGCATTTGGGTGGGTGGGAATTGAGATATAGATTATGAAATTTATTTTTTCTACTTTCGTCACAGTGTGGGTCGATATCTTATAAAATAGAAAAGTTAGGTAACTAGGCAAACATATGATATGTATTTATATTATACAACTATAGTTTAAAAGAAATACAATTTATAGCTATAATTAGGGTTTTATTGTTATAGTTAGGATTTTTGTTGTTATTTTCTCTCTCCTCTTTCTTCTCTCCTCTCTGTCTGTAATTTCTTGTTAGATATACAATTATATATGTATATCAACTGTATGTACGATTATTTTGATAGATATACATAGACAATTCGATAAATATACATATACAATTCGCCTCTCTCCACTCTCTGCCCTCTCTCGCTAGCCTCTCTCCTCCCTCTTCGATCTCGCTTGCCTCTCTACTCCATCTCCTAATCTCGTTTGCCAGATATACAAATACATATGTATATTGGTTACCATATATAATTATTTGACAAATATACACATACAATTTGACAAATACACATATACAATTCGTCTTTCTCCTTCCTTTCTTGATCTCGCTAGTCTCTCCTCTCCTATTTAGATCACATATCTGAAGTTATATTGTATAATTATATAAAATATAGCTATTTGACTATATTAGGTTTTATGCCTGAATTATTTATGAAAATTCCCCTATAAAGATACCAAATGTGTAATCCCATGCATATTTGAAATGGGCCAACTCTCCTTTGTCTATCATGGCCCATGGACTTCTTATATCAGTAATCGGGTCAACTTGTTTATGATGGAAGCCAATACATTTGAGAAAAATGATTTAAATACACGACTTATTTTACTATATTTTTAAAAAATAACTATTATTTGAAAAGCTCATAAAAGTTTCTACTCGCCACTATTATCGAATACATGACTCTAATTGGCTTATTGGAACCGATATATCGCATCATTAAATGATGTATCAGAATAAATATGACCTGTATTAATAAAAGTAATATATCAAAATGCGATGCACTAAAGCGTTGAATATTGTATTTAAAATTAAAACATGATATATTGAGACATTGAGTGATTTATCCAAAATCTTAAAACTTAAGGATTTTTGTAATACATTATTTTAAATTATAATAATTAAGTTAATGCTAAAACCTTTAAAAATTAATAAATAAATTTAGATTGCCTTGTGTTTTTAGTTTAAAAATTGAATTATTTTAGTCAAACATTGGAGAAAGTAAGTCAAACATTTCACCGCTAAATAAAATTTCAATAATATAATCAATTATAATAAAATATATTTCACTGCTAAATAAAATTTCTAATGTAATTTTAAATCAGTTGAGTCCTAAATATAAATACAAAAGATATTTTTATTGATAATGCAAGATTTATGTATTCATATATGTCAAGGTTCTAAATAACCTAATCAATATGAAAAAATTGTGATGATTTGGTGAATATTCTTTTATCCTTAATTATAAGTTTTTGAATTCGTGCTTTGAGAATTACTAGTAAAAACAAAGATTTTTTTCCATCATGAGTTCGGAGGAAATTTATGTTATAAAACGTGCTTTTGTCCTTATTTTTCATTGAATGAAAAAATGAACAGAGGGAATATAAATTCTTATTGAAATACTACAGAGTTTTTTTTCCCACCAATTCAACTAAATTGTCTGCCAAAATAGCCATGGAATATTATCTAGTGAAAATTCTCAGTAATTCCTTATTTGGATGGTTGTTATCCGTTGTATTATATTGTATTGTATTGTTAATATAAATATTGTATTTATTTTAATTATTATTTAAATTCTATTGTATCGTAATATTTAAATCCTTAGTCAAGTAACAACAATGTAATGACTGAGTTGGTGTGATCGCGTCGTTATCTTAATATTTTCTTCTCATTTAGGCTTTATTTATTATTTAATAATTATATTTTATCATTTATCCTATATTTTTATAGTAACTGTACCACATATCCTATAATATTTTATAAGTTTACCATTCAAATTATGAATATCTGATATTATATAACGATAAAGAACAATACAATCTATCTAAATATTATATTTATTAAAACAATATAATACAATTCAATACAATACAATATAATATTATATATTATGAAGTAATACATAATAGCTATTCAAATAAAGTGTAAGAAAATAAATCCTTTTGATAAAATATCTTAAAGCAAATTTAAATTACAAATCTAAAATAATAGATAAATGAATCACTATTGATTAGTCAATATGATTGATAATGATTATTTGGTACAGTAGGTAGGGGGTGCCTACCTCAACCCACCTATATTTTTATTTATTATTTTCATATTTCCTTTTTGTATTTTTTTTTATTTTTTAAGATATCCCCGGTTCGACAGGTCAAAAATTAATTCTACATGAATCTAAGCTCCATTTAAAGATTTGCCGTCAGTTAATTGGTTGTTATATACATAAAACGGAGATCAAACCCCCAACACTTACTTAAGCGACCTAGTGAACTAACCACTAGGCAAACCAAGTTTGGTTTCCGTTTTGTAATTGAAAACGATGTGCTTTTATTCTTTTCCAGCTTGTACTCTAGTAGTCATCAAAACATTTGTCTTCACATATATTGTGTGTAGCTACATTTTTTTAATTATTAATTAATTAATTAATTAATTAATTAATTATCCTTCTCGGTGGTCCAATGATTTGGGCTTAAGGCTTTTTATATTGAAGATTTCAAGTTTAAAATTTTTTACCAACGAAAGCAAGGAGTTTGCCTTCTGAGTCGAGCTCATCGCATCGGAATTGCCTAGTGTGAGTTACCTCTCCTATATGTTTTGCGAGCTACTGCATAGGAATGACATTTTACTCTGTGCACACTCAAAGAGTAGTGGCTGTGAGTTCCCTTATCATAAAAAAAAACAATCTTTTCAATTCATCCAAAACAAAAAATCCACCGTTTTTAAGATTTAAAAATAATTTAACTTCATTAATTTCTTATATATTTAATGTTTTAAAAGTGTGTAATCATCTCATCTAAAAAGTTAAGTTTATTACAAAAAATAAATTTTTATTTATGTATATTCTTCACACGCCCTCTCACTTACAAAACAGATTCTTTTATTTTAATCATGGCCTAGTATGCGAAAATTATTTTTAATTACGGTGATGGTGATATTTGGTCTAAGATATTTGTTTGCGACACTGCACACCTTGTTAAAGTGTATAATCATCTCATTTAACAATGATCATGCTTTATTTACTTACTGATATTAGCATTTTTCGACTAATATACAACGGCGAAACTATCTTATACTAAGGGCCAAGGGGTATCAATTAATATTCCATTCTTCGAAAATTACCCTATTTAGCTACTAAATCAAATATCATATTTATAAGTATGTATATTTTTATATTTTAACACTCTTAATTAAATTTTTAATTTTATTACTAAAAATATTATCTAAATTAAAATACATAGAAATGGACATTTTTTAAATCATAAATAACATAAGTACACATAACATATAAACCAAAGAAATAGTCTTCAATCCAACAATAATGGAGGTTTGTCAAATTGACTTGTGTGTTCAATATTTGCTCAAAATTTAATATTATATGATGGAAATTAGAAAAAGTCATAGTCAAAGATAGCTGTAATTTTTGGACACATTTTATTATTGTTATTATTTTATTGGCTTATCATTTTTTTCATGTAATAAAATCACTAAACCTACTACACTTAATTAGAATATTCTATAGTCAAAACACACACGAATGTTCTACTTTTTAAGTTGTTTCATCATCAATACTTGGTTTGATTGTATATACATATTACATATATTCATGACAAGGGTAATCTGCGGTTGCTATTCTTTAAGTATATACAGAAAAAAATTTTATTCTATGCAATAACTTGCAAACTATATAGAAGAGGTTACCTGATGTATGATGAGCTCGATTCAGAAGGCAAACCTTTTATTGTTGCTGGTAAGAGATTTCAAATTTGAGACCTCCAACATGGAAGCCTCAGACCTAAACTATTGGACTACCCCAAAAGATTCTTGATTTATATATTTTCTCATATGAGCTTTACAAAAATTTTCCATCAATCTTGGATGGAGCCAAAGATTGACTATTTTTTGGCCTTGGAGTATGATGGAATAAAACAAAATGACTCTTTAAACTATCTGCGCTTTTTTCATTTGTGAAGTAGCAGTTAGTCAATGCAACTTTCGACGCTCCTCATGGGTCATCTGGAAACAGCCGCTTTATGTTTTTAAACATAGGGGTTAGGCTGTGTACATCCGACCCCCCTCACCCTGCAATGAGCGGGAGCCTTTTGAGGCACTGGGGTATGTTGTTGTTGTTGTTATTGTTGAAATTCTTGAAAAGTTTAATGAATGTCTTTTATGTATCATGATTAATTTTAAATATTAATCCATCAACCTTTTTTTAGTGAGCGGAGCCCTGACGAGGAAGGTATTGATGCTTTATCATTGGGTTAGTAATGCTAATCTCTCTTTTTGTGCTATTCCTAGGACAAGAAGAAGATAAGAAAAGAAGATAAGAAAACGTGAAATGTTCTCTTATTTTCTCAATCAGTTATTCCTAAAAATTGCCCTCAGATCTAGCCAACTACGAGGATCTCATATTCAGTAACCCAACCTGTACAAAGGGCATCAAAGCCCCTTGACTAGGTTGGAGCTATATAGCTTATCTTATTTATTATTATTAAAAATAAAAAGTCAAATATATTTATGTACTTATGATGAATCGAGTTTATACGTCTAACACATGTACTCAAGTAATTTATCTTTTTAACTATTCTAATGAAATGCTTGAGATATTTCGAGTTTAAGCTTTTAAGAATTTAAAAAATTCTAATAATAATGTATCTTCAAAAATAAATCGATGTATAATTTTAATTTAATCAGATACTAATATATATAAAAATTTAAAAAAAAGTTGCTCCTGCCGTCATATAAAAGATAGTTGTTGTTGTTGGATGTCACTATAAATATGACAATAGTCAATTTTTTCATTAATGATACACATGTGATTTTTTTTTCTTTTTATATAATTTTTAATTAATATTTTAAAATATATTTCTATTACATCAATATTATGGAGAATATTTAAACTTTAAAATATTAAATTAATTTAATCAAATTTAATTAAATTAACTCTATTTTTTAAATCACATAAATTAAGATGAAAAAAAATATCGTAATTTCATCATGTTATTGCTAGATAATATTTTTCTTGTCATCCTTAATTCATAAAACCAATTATTAGGATTATTACGTTTTGCTAATTAATTTAGGTGAGAACTATTATTACTTTGCTTTAATTCTCCAGTTGTATATTAATCTAATCATCTAAATCTTATCCTATCAAATTAATCACTGTTGATATAAAGTATAAACTATAAATAGGTAGGGAAATTAGGTAAAGAGAAATAATTAATTTTAGCAGATAAAATGTCAAACAAATCAAAAACTACTTCAAATAATTAAGGTAGTGATAAATAATATTCACTTTATATTAATTCAATTTAATTTAGTGGACATATAAAGATAGATAGAAGAAATATTTTAGAGGAATTTTTGCATATAGCCACTTAAAAATACTTTAATTATATTCCACAGTTATATCTTAATTTTATAACTATAGTTGTAGAAACATTTTATAATTCCTCTCCTTGGTCTTCTTCTTCTTCTTATTATTAGCATTTGTATTATTTTTATCATTATTATTCTTTTTTTCTTTCATTATCTAGCGTATATGTATTAGTTTTATCATAGTTAATTACTGTCATGTGTTATTCATTGTTAGTCACACTTGTCGTCCCCTTACCTTACATTTTATTTTTGTCATATCTAGTCTTTCTGCTTATGAGTTTTGAGCTGAGAGTTTTAGAAAACAGTCTCTCTACTTTTATGAGGTAGCGGTAAGATCTGCGTACAATCTACCCTCCCCAGACCCCACTTGTGGGATATCACTGGGTATGTTGTTGTTGTTGTTGTTGTTGTTGCAATGTTTGTATACGTTTGTATAATTCGTTATATAATTCGTAATTTTTGTATAACATTTCTATATTTTGATATACAGTTCGTATATAATATTTGTATAATTCGTTGTACAATTCACTATGTTTATATATTTTGCTATATAATTTGATTCGCCCACAATATTAGTATAAATCGCGCGAATTATACAAAACTCAATCAGTAATTACAGTTAGATCTTTGTTATGAATCATGATTAATTCAAATTATAATTATATTAATTAATTAAATAATATATATTTGCATAATTTTTTCCACTTTATTCCATTTCAATCTTAGCTTAACAACCATATATTTTATAATACAAAGACATGTCATAACAATCAAGCTTTAACACTTTAATCAATATATAAATGCTCACTTTACATGGTCATTTGTGCAAATTAAAGTTTGGCACTTCATAGAAAAGGAAAAGCAAAACAATTATAGTATCTAACTACCAAATATTCACTTGGCTATGCAAAATTTACATGAGTAGTAAAATTAAAAGTTAAAAGATAAAAAAATTAATAATAATATATTCAGTATAATTTTATAAGTAAAGTATGAATAACTTAAGATAAATAGTATGTACACTTACCTAATCATCGATTTTGCCTTGAAAAATAAAAATACTGATTTCAATAGACACTCAGCCGAAGGCAAAGCAATTCAAAATTATTTGAAAAAAAAATAATAGACGAAATTAAAGAAGTCACACCAAAGTATTCACAACAATAATGAGTTTTAATTAAATAATATGATAATCAAAGTATAAGAAATAATAAATTGTACAATTTTTTTTTTAAAAACAAAAACTACAAGAGTAAGAATAATCTATGTTGCTCTGACTCTTCAAAAGTTTCAGCGGGGTGTGTGTCGGATTCGCCAAAAGTAGTATATTTTCGGAGAATCCAATACGAGTGTGACATTGAAAGTGAAAAGTCCGTGTAACTTAAATAATAATACCACTAGAGTACAATTCCTAACATTTTATCCTAGTTTGTTTCTTTTTGTAACTTTTTATTCAAGGTTATTGCCCTCAGTAATTAAATATTTGCAAATATTTTAGAATTTATATTCTTGAATGATAAGACCAAAAGGGGAAAAGTTTCAAAAGAATATTGGTCTCTTTTTTACTATTTTTTCTTTTACTCTCATTTTTGGGTTAAAAGTGACTAATTGAAAAGTCACAATTTTTCATAATTTTTTCTTCAATAATTTATGATTTATTATTTTTTAACTAAGTACTTTAGTTTTTACATGAAAAATTGAGCAATATCCTCAAACACTATAAAAATTTAGTAATTTAATCAAGGTACTTCTACATTTTTATCTTTGTTATATGCAAGTTTAAAAATAAGAAGTTAGAAGTAGAGTGTTATTAGAGAAATTAATACATGTATTTATTTATTATTATTTAATTTTTTATTTGATATTATTTTTGATATTATTCCTTCTATCTCAGTTTATGTGGTATTTTTTATTTTTTGAGAGTCAAATAATTTAAGTTTGATCGAAAATTTACTCATGGAATTTTTAATTTTTTTAAAAATAAAATTTATATATTTATAAACTACGTAAAAATACTACTCACTCCGTTTTATATTAAGTTAATTGTTGAAAAATTTTTGATGTTTCAAAATAAGTGAATTGTTCACTTTTCAAGGGATGTGTTGAATTTTTTTTTCAATTTTATCCTTCATTAATTAAAAAATATATAAAAAATTTATGGTCAAAATAGATTTGTTTGAATCTCGAAATCTGTAAAGGATCATATAAATTAGGACGAAAAGAATATTATTTTTGTACATGATAATAATACAAAACATTGTTTTATTTTAATACACTTTATTTAGCATATTAATATTTATATCATAATACACTATTCATTCAATACAACAAATTAAGTTGTTAAAAAATATCAACATAACCGATTTTAATATTATTATAATATTATATTTAATACTATTTGTCACGTCCCGAGCCTACACCATGGACGTGGTCGGCACTCGAAAATCATTTCTGGTTCCAAGCGAACCACTTGATCTGACTACTTACTTAGCGGAAGACTTAATAATGATGGTAATGGCCATAAAAAAAGCAGTAAGATAAGCTAAACTGTCTGCATAACTAAATAAGAAAGCTTTTAAGAAATGTCTGAATGACAGAAAACTGAAATACAAGTCATATGGTCTATGAAACCTCTACTAAGCTATCTGAAAGGACTACTGAGACAGACCCCAAGTAGTCAGAACTGAAATAAAACTGAAATAACATAACATGACATAAACCAAAGAGTCTCGGACTGAAAAGACGCCTCACTACTGTTTGGAAGCTAGCAAGTTCTTAATGAAGCGGCTGCTGAGGAACTCGATCACCTGCTTTTGTATCATAAAACGATGCAGGTCCTAAGGACGTCAGTACGTGGAATGTACGGTATATAAGATGGTCAAAATATTTAAACCGGAACACCATACTATATCATGAAAAACATAATCATAATCATAAATGAGTTAACCATAATCATATAGGTTAGTAGGCTGAAAATAACATGCAAAATAGTAATATGCTGAAAGTAGTAATAAAACATAATTTTCTTAGCTTGGGAAATTTCTCTAACCGACAACAACCACTATGAGCTTCGTGGTGATACAACGTCTTGCCTATGCTGCCAGAGACGTCCCGTACTTTGCCGGGATAGGAAACAAATAACTAAGGGAGTGAATCCACCTTAAAACTGGGCCATCTTAGTGGCTAATGAGGCATGTACTGTGGTACGATCCTATCCTATGCTGGCTATATAGTTTATGAGTTCGAGTAATTTAATCCACTCTCACCCATATCAGTGTTCAATACTACTCCCAAAACACTTATATAGCTCATACTTAAATGATCATAAGTTCTTGAAAATCTAGTTTTTCTTGGGGACTTATCCCAGCTTACTACTTAACTTTCTCAACTGAAATCTTTAACATTACTGAACTAGTATCTTTCATATACTTTCAAACATACTAAATTTCTCAACTAGAGTATCAAGAAACCTTAAAGAAAAATCATTCTTAAAATATATGATATGCTCAGTTAAAATGCAAGAATAATTCAAGAAAGACATTATTTAACTAGTATTGAACCATAATCTTTAGGAACCCCACATGAATTCACGGGAAATTGTATATACTTTAAAATCTTTAAATTAATACTTTAATAATAGTTAAAGAATCAAGAATCAACATCGTTCAATCAAGAATCTGTGCATACGCAGAAAAATCTACTAAACTTTATAAGGTTTTCATGAAATTACTCTAAATCAAGACTTGGAATTTTCGGAATGAAAATTAATGACTTTCAAAAATATTCTAAAAATAATGAATTTAGAGTGGCCTTACATACCTTGGAGGGTGTTCTTGAGGAATTGGAGGGAAAAATCTAAGCCCTACAATCATTTCTTGAATTTCTTGAGCGTAGGTTCTTGAGAGGGTTTGCTTAAACGTATGAATGTAACTAAGAAAAATACGTTTTGGACTTGGTTCAACTTAAAAGTTGACTTAATTTAGAATATAGGGTGTGGAAAAAATCGAAAATACCCCTCCCCTAAAAAAACGAAATATGTCTCCTCCTGCACTGGTGCGCGATGCGCACTAGTGTTTTTTAGCACTTTTTCACGAATATCTCACTTTTCGTGAATTTTTGGGAAAAATCGGTGTTTGGTCTTGAGTCCACTTCGCTTTGCGAAAGTGGCGTGGAAATCCCACTGTTTTGAGCTTTCTTGGAAAAAAATAATTTGTATTTTTTTGAGTTTTTGTCGAATCGAGATTATTTTCCGATGCAATTTTTCGCACTGATCATGCATTCGATCTCGAATTTATAAACGAAGTATAAAAAATACATTACACATAAGGTCAAATCTAGAAATATTTTTATCATTTCACGAAGGTGTTACACTACTCTTATAAGTTGTAAGTGGAATATATCCATCCACATTTCACATGGTTTATATCATTGGTTTGAGATAAGAAAATATTTAATTAATTTAAATAAACTTGAAATAGACTAATCATTCCTTAATGATGTGATAATCTACTTGGTATTCTAATCATTGATAATTGAAATGACTTGGATTTTTCCACATAATAATTATTAGTGTTTAAATCAATTTGTATTCTCATCATATAAACAAAAAGGAATACATTATTTTTCACTAGTATATAACTATATTTATTCATCAAAGTTAATAATTTTAGTAGAGATAAAATTAAGAATGAAAATATTTAAAATAAACTAAAAGTGACTTCCATCAAGGATAAGATGTGAAAAAGTGAGACTAAAATAATTTGAACCATGCGTGAATACTGTAATTAAGAGGTGTGAGAATTTGATCTTAGTTGACTTAAATAAGAGTAGAGATAGTCATAAAAAGTATTAAAGCGAGATGATAAGACAGAACATGATACATACGAAGGACGTGAAAGTCAAGAATTATCGCATATTTTGTTCCTTTTTATACAATCTATCTTATTTTCAGACCGAATTTACAAAAACACATGAAATTTATTATCATTATTAGTTGTAGTATTATCATCTAATAATTATTATTAGAGACTTATATAAAAAATTAAAAAATAAATTAAAATGAGGGAAATATAATATTTTTTTATTTTCAGAGCTGGACTCTCTGTTTTTCCAGCTGAACCATCTCTGCTCAAATTCTTCTTCTTCCAGAGCTAAAATCACACACACACACACAGAGCTAAAATCAGCTCAAAAGGCAACACCTTTTTTCCCCATTAATTCTTCCTCAGTTCTTACTGTTGTGACCTCTTCTTCTCTGTACCTAACTTCCCCATTTTCTTGTTTTTTTCCTGAAGTTAAAGGAACAAAAAGAATCAAGAAACTAAGTTACTAAGGAAAGCAAGTTCATTTTTGTCTTTTTTATAGTTGGTGGCTTGGTGGGTATGCCTAATTTCTGTTTGTTTTCTTTCTTTTTCTGGTGAGAAAGAGGAACCATTACAGTTCAGTTCATACAAGAAAAGAAACAATTTTTATTAAAGATTTTGTTTTGGGGTTTGTCATACCCTCCCTTTAGTGTAGATTCTTTATCTTTTAAGGAATTGTGTCTTTTTAGGGTGTTGATAATGACTTTCTATGTTACCATATAGAAGTTTTATGAAATGGGGTTTGTCCAAAATTGAGTTTTTTTGTTATTTATTTAGTTTTTCGAAAATCAAAGAGGCAGAGATAAGGTTCGTGTACAATAAATATGTTGTTGTTTATAGTATAATTTACTTTTGTTGTTTAATTTATTGCTTTGTTAATTTTCGCATGACATCTTATTATTTCGATTAGAACCAAGGGTAGCTGTTTTCTTGGTTATCATTGGTCCCCTTTTGTTTCTGTTGATTGAAAAGACAGGATAAAAGTACTGTTGGCTTTATATTAGTATTGGCTTTTCTTGAAGGAAGCTAATTGAATTTGTTGTTGTAAAAAGGGGAATTTTTGAAAGGGTAAACTTTTCTTGAGCTTTTGTGAACGAGAAAATAGAGAGGGATTAATCATCATTTTTGATCAACAGATATGATGCTGGCTTTTGGAAGTCCTTGCTGTAGTGTCCATAAAAGTTCAACTTGTCATAGTTTACTTAGAGAACTAGAGGTATTTCATCTTTTTTTGTCTTGATTTTATTTGCTTTTGGAGAAGGTTCCTTTCATCATTTTCACATTTGTTCAACTTGTCATACTTTATTACCATCTCATGTTTCTTGTCCTTTGATTATCGTATTATTTCGGTTGTGGTTACTGTTCAGTATGGTTTGTGATGCTTTCACTTCTGTTTATTCTCTTTTTTGTGTATTGGAAACAACTTATCTACTGTTGAGGCAGGGGTATCCCACTTTGCGGGACTATACTCGATATGTTGTTGTTCTGTTTACGGAACCTTATTTGTAATTCTTTATGTTCCAAAATTTTTTGCTTAAATTTGGACAAATTTATGTGTGTTGAGGAAGTTCTCTGAGGTTGAGTGGATGTTCGGCTGAAGAGCGGGATTTTGCCGACTGCAACTTGTTTGGGTTTGAGGCGTAGTTATTGTTGTTGGCTGAAGAGTAGGTCTTGAACATAAGTAGTCATCTTTTGCTATGAATGGTCTGTTAATGGCTTGGCAGTTGGCATGAGTATCTTACTATCATATTAGGTCATTTGAGTTGGAATAGTTCCCTTTTGCACTATTTTAGGTAAGTCGAAATCATGTCGTAGTCGCTAGGAAAAAAAAAGAAAGCATGTAGTAGTCGGTATGTGATAAAATGTTGTATCAGAAGAGTTTTGATGGAAATGATTATTGCTTTCATTGGCTTTGAATACTCGTGTACCTTATTGTTGATTTAGTCTAGTATGTTCTCTAAATTTTCTGTCATATGAACATTCTTAACTAATTCGGGATTGAGGTATAGTTGATTGATGGTTTGATTTTTTTTTTCTAGCTAGAAGTAAGAATCTTCAATTGCTAAATTCAAATTGTTTTTCTGTAAGTTTCGTAAACGAAATTGGATTAGTAGTTTTGTCTCCCAACATATGTGAGAATACAAAGTCACTCTGTCAACCAAGTTAGAATTATGAATATGCAAGTTTTATTTGACCGTCTTTATTTGATGTCCAGCAAATATGGAAGGACATTGGAGAGACTGAAGCTGATAAAGACCGTATGCTATCAGAACTGGAGCGAGAGTGTTTGGAAGTTTATCAAAGGAAAGTTGAAGAAGATGCAAATAGAAAAGCATGTCTTCATCAATCTGTTGCAACCAAAGAAGCCGAGGTTGCGACCTTAATGGCTGCTCTTGGTGAACTCAATATTAATTCACTGGTAATGAAACTTTTCTCCAGTTCTCCTGGTGTTGGAAGAGTGATAGAAAATATTCTCCCTCGCATTTTTTCTATTCCTTAAGCTACTACTAGTATTACTTTGTGTTTAAGATTATGGGATTTGCCAAAAGTCGTGAATAGCTTGAAGATTTACATGTGTTAGTTTTTTTTTTCTATTCAAAATAACCGAGAAATCTCCTAGAACCAATGGGATATGGTTTGAAAGTCGGTGGATGATGGGCCTATCTGCTCTACCCTTCTCCACATAAATACCAGAATTTGGTCTTCAGTAAGATTCAAACCCATGATGTGCGCCTAACCCACGCATCATGTGTTGCGTTCTTATGACTATACCAAATCCCTGTGGGCAACTTTCACAAATGTTAGCTTACAAGCTGTTTCTTTGTCTCATATTTGGCGTCTCGGAAGAGATGGAATTCTACTTCAATGTCGCTGCACCATAAGATATGGATAAGTTCAGTTTGATATGTTGAAAGTCAAGCAAACATAGTGTGTATCCTAATGCCTCGAAACCTTGCTTTCTCAATTCAACAGATACAGCCAGAGAAGAAGTCTGCGTCACTGAAGGAACAACTAGCATTCGTTACACCACTTATCGATGATTTAAGAGTTAAGAAAGATGAAAGAGTTAAACAGTTTGCAGATGTAAAGGCACAAATCGACAAGATAACTAGTGAGATTTCTGGGTATTCTAATATCGTCAATGCTGTGAGTTCCTTAAATCAGGAAGATCATGACTTGTCACTGAGAAACCTCTCCGAATACAAATCTCATCTTCGCGCTCTTCAAAAGGAGAAGGTATGCATGGATTGACTTGAATTTTAACATGACACAAAACATTGTACTTAACCATCATGAGTGTTGTACTTTTGGTTAGTTTGAGTACACTTATTTTAGCAAAATAACTGATAAATATTTTTTTCTGCCTGCAGTCGGAGCGAATCCAAAAAGTTGTGGACTGTGTAAATGAGGTGCACTCTTTGTGTGGTGTGCTGGGGCTGGATTTTGGCAAAACTGTGAGTGATGTGCATCCAAGCTTGCATGAAACAAGCCTGGGACAATCCACTAACATCAGCGTCAGCGCATTGGAAAGTCTAGAACAGGCCATCTTTAAACTGAAGACAGAAAGAAAAGTTCGATATCAAAAGGTATTGCCTACTTCTGTCTTCTCCTAGATTTTTATTCTTTTCCAATTTTAATCTCATTGTTGATGCAGCTTAAAGATGCTGCTGGGTTGTTGTTTGAGCTCTGGACCTTGATGGATACAACCGGAGAAGACAAGAGTAAGTTATCGATGATCACTTCCGTTCTTCGGCTTTCTGAGTCGGAGGTTACAGAACCAGGTGCTCTTTCATTGGAGGCTATTCAACAGGTTTGCAAGGATTTACAATTTTATCAAACTTATTACCTTTCTGTCTTGTTCCCACTACATCTCGTTTTTTTTTTCCCTTGACTGACTTAACACCAATATAGCAACAACAACAACACCGGTGTAAACAAGTGCGGTCTGGGGAGGGTGATGTTACGCAGCCTTACCTCTACCTTTTGAAGGTAGAAAGGCCATTTCCGATAGAACCTCGGCTCAGGTGAAGTATATATAAAAAATGGAGAAAAAAGCAGTAGCAGACAAATAGTACGACAAATGAAGCAAATAAAACAATAAGTAATAGTAAGATTTTGCATATAGACAGTTCACCTCATAATAGGATTTTAATGGAACTGGTGAAGCAGAGTGAAATGTACTAGTGCATTGGACTGCTCTGTAACTAACGACTATTTCTCAGGCTGTAGAAAAGTTTAATTTTGTCTATGACATTTATTTTGATAGATATCGACAGAAGTGGAGAGACTGAACAAACTGAAAGCAAGCAGGATGAAGGAGTTAGTCATAAAAAGGAGAGCTGAGCTGGAGGACATATGCTACAAAAACCATATCGATCCGGATCCAAGTACTTCAGCCGATAAAACTAGTGCAATGATAGACTCTGGTAAGACATCAAATCTCAAATGCACAGAGTTGTGTTCCTCTAAGATGTCTGTGCACAGAAATGAGTCCATCTTCATTTGAAGGTCTCGTGGACCCTTGTGAACTCCTGGCAAATATTGAAGCACAAATAAACAAAGCGAAGGATGAAACTTTAAGCCGAAAAGATATAACGGATAGGATAGACTGGTGGCTTTTTGCTTGTGAAGAGGAAAACTGGCTTGAAGAATATAACCAGGTACAAATCAAGTGATTTCCTTTAGGCCAATGACGTAGCTTACCGCAGATCTCCGTTTACTATAGACTTATCCAGTTACTCTAGTTTTACTAGTACAGTAGTTGTAGATTTACTTTGTCCAAAGTTTGAGAAGCGGTTATTCTGTTATCAGGATTATAGACGTTACAGTGGTGGAAGAGGTGCTCACATAAACTTAAAGCGGGCTGAGCAAGCTAGAATTAAAGTGACTAAAATTCCAGGTAATCTACTCTGACTTCCTTGTTATCATTCATCTTAGATATTCCGTAAAAACTGAAATCGACTACATTTGTTTTCAGTCATGGTTAACACTTTGATAAACAAGACACTAGCTTGGGAAGATGAGAAACAGAAGTTGTTTCTTTATGATGGGGTGAGTTTTTCAGCAGCTAGAGTTTTCTAGATCTCCTCTTTCGGTACTTCTGTTTTTAAAGTGAACTCGTCTCTACTTGTAGGTGAGATTGGTGTCAATATTGGAGGATTACAAAGTGGTTAGACAGCAGAAAGAAGAGTCAAAGAAACGGGCATGGGTAATGTCAAATATTTGTCATCTATCAATCACTATTAATATATGGAACACACATGTATAGTTGGAGAATGCATAATGTAGAAGTGACGTGAACTTAATTCATATAATGCAACTTTCCTTGTAATATAGTACACCTTTCAACATGTGTTTTGATCAAATTGAATGATGAGGAAAGAGCATCAAATTGTTTTAGTACTGAGAAGAGCAATGTTCGACCCTCGTATAAGCTTCAATTATCTGTCCAGGATCAGAAGAAACTCCAAGATATGCTGCTGGCAGAGAAGGAATCTATATATGGTTCCAAACCTAGCCCGAGAAGAAGCAGCAGCTTTAGGAAGGCAAATGGTTACCACGGCAATGGACATGGATCTGTTACACCCTCTCCACGCAGGAACTCAATGTCTTGTGCAACTTCAGATCTCTCAACACCCCGTTCCAACTCTATGCGGCACAATACTTATTTCAAGGAAATGACAAGGCTCTCTACCGGCCCTCTCAACTTTGTGGCTATGCCAAAAGAAGATACTGTGTCATTCTCTTCTATTTCCGGTTCTGATCCAGAATCTCCACCTCAAGCTTGAACTGACAAATTGAGTTGGTACGTCTGTCTCGTCAATTTTCTATCAAATTGTAGAGTTCAGTGCCGTTTCAATTCTGAACGTTCCAAGACAAGAATCACTTTCTTGAAAAGACTTTTGCTCGTATAGTGTTTTATTTTTTACTTGTGGGGATCATTACCTGAAGTAGATGGTGTGAAAGCCATCCGATCATTCGTTTATTTTGCTCTGCCTATTACTTTAAAGTGCATATGATTTGCTTCAACGTTGAATACTACTGTTTTGCCTTACTCTGATGTCCTGTTTCAGCATGATATCTCTTTCACTTATTGTATAATTGTCTTTGCAGGGTGATGACCGTTGATTCATCCATAGCAACTGTTTCCCAGGTCACATTCATAGAGAACACCAACTACAGTACTTGTGGATACTGAAGGAAATGTACATTAATGTAATGCTGTGATGTATTAGGCAATTCTGGAGAGCCATGAGTAGAGCTTTTCGAGGAACTCCATGTGCATGCTGATGGATGAAGATAGCATGGACCGGAAGATTGCTGACCAAATGTGTATTTGTAAGAGATTTCTTGTTTTATTATTTACCTGTACATACATTTGCAATGGAATTTCCATATTTTCCTTGGAGTGTATAGTATAGGATTTCCAGAAGGTAGATCCTAAGATGAGTTTGTTTTCATGTATTGCTCACATTACTCTCTTCATGTTCGTTTGCGCGAAATAAATAAATAAATAAGTAATTTCTAGCACCTTACCATCCATGGCTATTTGAAGCTATTTTCTTTGAAGTCGAATATTCTTGCAACCCAATGTTAGTACCACCAAAGCATAGTGTTTAAGTGGTGATGGTGGGAGTCTCTTACACAATAGATATGTGTTCCTTCCCCTTCTCCCCTTGCCTAATCTTCGGAAACAACCTCTATCTCTGTGAGGTAGTGGTAAGTTCTGCGTACATTTTTCCTTCTCCAGACCTCACTTATGGGATTTTCACTGAGTATATTGTTGTTGTTGTTACCCCCTTGCCCAATCTTCCAATGTATAAGATAGTGAGCAACCTGGTGTATGAAGCATCTGGTGTTCATGTACGATTCGAGAAAGGGTTGCACCTATGGAGGTGTAGGCAGCTACTATAACACAAGCATCAATGATTGATTCCACAACTTTTTAATGATGTGAAATAATTTTTTCACTTCGATTCTCCCCCACATCTAATGGTACTTTGTGACACCTTTAGAGGGACAACCATATCTTGAAGAAATTTCCATTGTTGAATTCACATACATGTGAGTGACCTTTTTCTTAAAAAAAAAAAAAATTACCGCAAAGGATATAGTGTAATGGATGGGGCTGCTCCTCTCTTAACTAAAGGTCTTGGGTTCGAGCTCTAGGAATGGAAAAATCCTTGATAGGAAGTGCTTCTCCTCAACTGGAGCCCTGCGCGGCACGAATTCAGATATAGTCGGGCTCCAATGTGGATACCGGACACCGAGTGGGAAAAAAAAGGTGACCTTTTCTTTATGTAACTATAGTCTATAGGGTCATGTAGATCCCAAATATTAAATATTTGGTCTTATCTATGGACTTTGTAAGTTAGAGTTAGCCAGGGTGTGGAAGATGATTTTTTTCAACATTATTTAAGGATCTTGTTGCCTTGACCCTCCATTTTCCAGACACTCAATATCATTAGAAAATAATTTCTTATAAATTAATAGTAAGTCTTATTATGTTAATTATCAACAATTTTTTCATTTTCCTTTGAGAACTGGAGAGTATAATTAGGAGATGCTTGAATAAATTTATAAGTTGGTCGAACTGACTCATAATTACTTTCTGGTTATCTATTGTTTGGTAAACATCCAAAGTGCATAATATAAGTATAATTTTCGTTCTACCTATTTTGTTAAATTATTCACAAGTCTTATCGGATTGACAAAACTTGTCTTGTTCACAAGTTATGCCATCGATTTAGTACAAGTTTCATTCTACAAGTCTCTTTAAATTGTTCAAGTTTCATTCTACATGTCTCTTTAAATTGTTCAAGTTTCATTCTACAAGTCTCTTTAAATTGTTCGCAAGACAAACCTTATCTTGTTTACAGGTTACGTTGTTGATTAAGTACATGTTTCATTTTACCTATCTTGTTGAATTGTTCACAAGTCTTATCGGATTGAGAAAACTTTGCCTTAATTTACAAGTTACGCTAGCGATTTTGTTGAAGAATTGTTGTTTTCAAATATAGATGCGATCTTATTACATTATAATCGACCCCAATTTATTTAAAACTTGAAAATGAATAAAAATAACTCAAAACATTTTTTTCCCTCCCTAGTTTGCTCCAAGGAAAAAGATTCATTACATTCATAATTATTAGCAATAGTAATGCATGAGTAATTTTCCTTAAGGTACCATGGATCAAAGAGATCATTTACACAAGTGTATCTAATAATAATAAAAAAAAGGCATACTAATATTATCCATAGACAATTGCATCCCATTGTCACTAGCAAATGAACTATAAAGAATTTTTTTATTGCATCATACAAGGGATGAAGCTAAATCATAATCATCAACATACCCCAGTGCCTCAAAAGGTTCTCGCTCATTGCGTGGTGAGGGGGGATTGGATGTACGCAGCCTAACTCCTATGTTTAAAAACATAAAGCGGCTGTTTCCAGATGATCCATGAGGAGCGTCGAAAGTTGCATTGACTAACTGCTACTTCACAAATGAAAGAAGTGCAGACAGTTTAAAGAGATATTTTGCTTTATTCCATCATACTCCAAAGCCAAAAAATAATCAATCTTTGACTCCATCCGAGATTGATGGAAAAATATACAAGGGATGAAGCTAAATAAATTATTTATTTTATGTATATATAACAAATATACTCGAACTTTTTTTATGAAAATTCTGCTCGTGAAAATGGCAATAGTCCATTGTCCTTTTTATGGGGGAGGGGGGTTACTTAATGCCTAAATGACTCTATTGGAAAACATGCACAACACTTGCTTAAAAAAAATTTACAATCCGATCCATTAAAACTCCTACTATGCGAGGGGTCTAAATATATAAAAATATAAATAATGTTTCCTTTCTCCTCTCTTTTAGCTATAAAAATATAAATAAGGTTTTCACATATAACCATTGTTTTCACATATAGCCATTGTTTTCACATATAGTCACAAGCTAATTAGATCTGGTAACTCTGGTGTTTTACTAGGTACATGAGCTCTGACTCCATCATTTTGATCGAATTTCTCCCATTTATCAGTAATCACCGTCCTCAATCTGCTGTCTTTTTCAATAATGTGATGACCAGCGATAGCTTTGTCCTTTTCAGACACGATTTGTTCGAGTTCCTTAATATCTTCATATGGTATTTGCTCAATCCTGGGAAACTCTGAGGCATTCTTCACACCTATGCTTTGACATAACTCGAAATATACTGACAATTCTTCCCCTTGGATCGCGGCTTTTTCCACGATCCTAAGTGCCATGGTAGCTTCAACTTTCCCAGCAGAATATATTCTCAAAAGAACCCTAGCAATTCCATTGCAAATTCTACTGTACACGTCGAAAACTTCAATGATCACACAATCCATAGCTTCAAGAACAAGAGGCACAACAGCATGTTCACATAATGGCCTAATGTCCACCAACATATCCAGTAAATATTGTAATTTTTCAATCAGGACCAGATCTTGAATCATCGAATATTCTCCATCATAATTAACGTTGTTGTTGTTGGTGGCTTGTTCTAAATTCTGTAAGTTCCTCCTTTCTTGCAAATTCATAAAAAGAAGGGATGATTTTTTATCAAGATACGTGAAATAAGCGCGAATAAACTCATTTACTCCCCATATCTTACATGGATCGGAGTATCCATCATTGAAATTCGATAAATCAAATGGTAACCTACCGATCCTTTGTATCGCGGGAACTTTCGACCTATAAACCCCATGCATGAGCATTAATCCTTTAATAGCAACCACCCAACTTTTTGTTTTTTCCATACGTAACGATATCGACATAATAAGACATTTTAAGTGGCTAGGAGATAATCGTAGCCACCTAAAAACGCGATCAACATTTTTCATGTCCATCGCCAATTCATCATGGCTTGTTGCTTTTATAACAGCAGCTTCTATTTCTGGATTTCTAAATGATGTACGTCTTGAAAGGCTAGCTAACAAGAGGCTTTTATGATCTTTAACTAAACCAAAAGCTTTTCTCCATAGCTTCATTGTTTTATAATTTTTTTTTTTGTGTGTGTGTGTTTGATATTTAGATATGTGATTTTCCTCTACTCCTTTCACTTTCTTGATATTCAAGTTAAAAAATTGGCATTAGAAGACAAATGACCAAAAAAAATGGAGGAGAAAGAGTTGGATAGTAGAGGAAAACACATGAAAATAAGTCATGAAAAAAAGGTATATGAAATGAAGGGAACCACATTTTTTGTGAAGTTTGTTAGAATTACTAATTTTGTGTTGGTTCTTGTATATTGGGATTCTTTTTTTTTTTTTTTTGAGGGGGGGGGGGGGGGGGGGGGGGGGGGTTTTTT
>JAOTQJ010000001.1:86783-99261 GCA_025642045.1 Solanum sejunctum | reverse complement strand
AAGGAGCTCAAGAGCTCCTTTTATAGGGGAAATTCTACCCCCTTTGATGTCATTGATGACATCAATGGCAAGAAAAAATCAATTCTAACTTTGCTACTTTGCAGCCATTGTTGACACTTCAATATTCAATAATGGAGGCTGATGGCTTGTTCAAAAATAGTGGCTAATGGTTGGAATTCTTCAACAACTTCAAAATGCTAGATCCATAACCCATAATAATGAAGTAAATATGAAAAATGTATTTATGGTAATTATATAATTTTAATCTAATTGGAGAAAATAATTGTAGGAAAGCCTAGGGTGGCTATAGATTATATATACAAGGATGTGATATTGTGAAAATTGAATAACAATAAACGGAAGTAGAAGTTTCTTCCAAAAGATCGTTTTTGCGTATCTGTTTCAACATATATACTTCAAATTCTGAATCTATCTCGTTATTTCAGGCATGGGAACTATGGAAAGAGAATGATTTATCAAATTTCATTGATCCAATGATATGGGATTCCAAATACGAAATGGTGTTAACAAAATGCATACACATAGGCTTGTTGTGTGTTCAAGAATTTGCTAGAGATAGGCCAACAATTTCAAATGTTCTTTCCATGTTTTCAAGTGAAGTTATAAGTCTTCCAGCACCAATACAACCTGCTTTTGCTAATTATTATGATGATAATGGAGTTGGTTCTATAAATTATGTCACTTTGACAAACCTTGATCCTAGATAATTAATAAGAATAATTATAACAGATGATCATTTGGTCAAAGTAATTAAATGATCATTCACTGTATAGTCATGTATGGTCGGTGAATATTTCATATATAGTCAAGTTACATTCAGTTTTGAAGATGGTCATTGGTTGTATCGTCATGCATTGTCAATGTTTATTTCATGTATAGTCAAGTTACATTCAGTTTTGAAGATGGTCATTGGTTGTATCGTCATGCATTGTCAATGTTTATTTCATGTATAGTCAAACTATATTCAATTTTTGAGTGTATCATAATATATATTTTTGTATACTTTCTAGTCCCTTTGTTCCATTTTATGTGATACCCTTTCCTTTTTTAGATAATTAATAAGGATAATTACGATAGATGGCCATTCGATCGAAGTAATTATTAAAAAATGATCTTTATAGTCATGTATAGTCAGTGTATATTTCATACATAGTTGAGTTATATTCAGTTTTTGAGATGGTCATTGTTGTATAGTCAGTGTATATTTTATGTATTGTCAAGGTATATTAAGGTTTTGAATATATCATAATATATATTCAGTGTATAACTCATATATGAGTAGTCCCTTTTGTATAGTCGATGTATGTTTTCTATGACTTTTGGCAAGATATATTGTATAGTCATTGTATATTTTCTACTCCCTCTGTTCCATTTTATGCCACCCTTTTCATTTTAGTCTGTCTCAAAGAGAATATCACCTTACTCTAATTGAAAACAATGATCAAAAACATACTTTCTACCTCACAAAAATAAGGATAAAATCTGTGTATATTTTATCCTCTCCACATTTACTTTGTGGAATTACACATAGTATATAACTTCAGTGCCCATTCTACAAGGTTCAATAAGAAGCAAGTGCCTTAGGTACCTAAAATATATGTGTGTGTGGGAGGGTCTCTTTTTTTTTTTTTTTTCTTTTTAGTATAAATGGATTATAGGTTTTTTTCTTTTTTATAAAAAATATTGAATATTACTAGGAGAAAAAGTGAATTTTTCACGTAAAAAGAAAAGAATTATTAGAAAAAGTGAATTTTTCACGTAAAAAGAAAAGAATTATTAGAAAAAGTTTGACCTATCTTGAGTACTATTTTTTTAAAAAATATTAATTGAATTAATTGTATTATTTGAAAAAGAATTATTAGAAATAAAAATTGATTCTATAATTTAGCCCATAAACCAAATATTTCAGGTTGGGCTATTTAGCCCATCTTTACACACTTCTAATCAAAAGGCTTCTTAATAATTGTATAAATATTCAACAAAAATGATTGGATGTGTATGTAATATAACAATATTATATAAATAGCATGTAATTATATATGTATGATATATAACTATATATCAAAGATGTAATAGGAGCCCTTGGGACTTTTTATTTGATTGTATCGAAAGGTTCAATTAATTGAGATTTACGTACATTATCAGAAAATCACCAAACTTTGATAGACACTCCGTCAAAATTTGGCACGTCAGTAAAGGATTTTCGAACGAGAAGTCATCAAAACGTTATCATGAGCCAATATTTGATAAAACTCTTTAAAAAATTTCACCATAAATTAGAAATCAACTAATCATCATGCATGAAATCAATTAAACATCATACATTCACTATCAAAAAATTGTTAATTTTTGACAGACGTTTAATCAAAATTTGACTTGTCAATAAGAGGTTCTAGCTGGGAAAGTCGCCAAAATGTCACCGACGAGCCAATCTCCATTGAAATTTGTCTAAAATTTCCACCAAAAATTAGATATACGAATTAAACATCTTGCATCCACTATCAGAAAATTGCTAAATTTTTTCAGATGTTTAGTTGTAATTTGACTCATCGATAAGGAGTTTCGAAAGAAGAAATCATCGAAACATTACCAACGACCCAATTTCCAATGGAATCTAGCAAAAAGTTTTATAAAAAATTAATAATTTTCTAAGAGTGATATGAATCGAACATCTCGTATTGATTATTAAAAAGATCCATAATTTTCAATAGACATCTGTCGAAATTTGACTGTCGATAAAAGATCTCCAAAAGAAACGTCTTTTTTTTGTTTCTCATCCGGCATCCAGTACACGCATTGGAGTCTGACTAAATTCGAATTCGTGTCGAAAAATCCCATGTTGGGGGGTAAAGTATTCCCTAACAAAGGCGACTCTGTATGCAAGGAGACTCAAACCTAAGACCTCTGATTAAGTATGAAAGAGTACTTACCGCTCAACTATGACAAAAACTTTATCAAAATATTACCAACAACCCAATTTTCCTAATGGAATTTTGATGAAAAACTTCATAAAAAATTAGCGATTTTCTGATGGTGACATAAATTAAACATCTTGCATAATACTCCACAACTCAATAATTATATGGCATAGTAATGGCATCTTTTATTATTGCACTAAAACCTGTGGCATCTTGTCTTGTATACTTTTGTTGTCATATATATTAATGCCACAAGTCTTTCTCAACAAATATATTCTGCAAGAAACTCTTCAACAATAGCATGGGATGTTTCATGTTTGAAGATCATCATGTCCTTTTATTGTTGTCATTTTCTCCTTTTTTCATGTAAGATTTTATTCCAACTTTTATTTTCTTGGAAAAAGAGATAATATATATAGACTAATAGAATTACATAACTATATGTTGTATATTGTATGGTCCAAAGCAAGAAACCACCCTTTTGTCCCTATAATGTACCTTCACAATATTTTTGTTAATTCAGCGATAGAGTCAAAATTTTTAATTTACAGAATTTTAATCATAATTGCTTTTGTTACTTGGTTATAAAAAATTAGGAAAAACTAAGTTTGTATCCCTTTAAAATAAACTATTTATATTCATATACCCCTTTACATTTTGTACTTCCATATTATTAAAATTTTATCCCCCTAATATTAAAATTCGTGCGCTAACGTCTTGCTGACATCAACACATGACTGTATGTTATATATAATAGGGTATACATATACCAACAAAGTATCACAGACGATTAAGCTTAATCCTACATGATACCGATATGATATAAATATACCGACAGAGTATATAACGAATATATTTTCTACTAGTTTAGAGTTTAATAATTTTTTTATTTGTTTATTAAAAAAATCATATATAGTAATTGAGTATCAATATACCGCCAAAGAATCACAAAGGATTGAGCTCATTCTATATCATACTATTATGGTATATATATACTGCCAGAGTATATTTTATGGCATTTATGTTGACGTCAGCATGCGAAATAAAAAGAAGTAAGTGGATAGAAAGGTAAATAGTTTGAATAATAAGTGTATTAAGGATAAATAGTTTAGACTGTGTCTATTAAGGATAAATAATTTCAAATTAAGTTTATTTTGTGTACTTTTTTCTTTATTATTTATACATGTTAGATTATTTTTTAACAAGAATATAAACTTGAAGGCTATTGTCTTTTTCTCCTTTTTGATGTAAATTTTTATTCTAACTTTTATTTTCTAGGAAAAAGAGATAATATATAGAGAATTGTAGAATTACATAAGTATGTGTGTCACCATATCATGAAAGAATTTTTAAAAAAAATCATTTTTTTTATAATGAAAATAGTTCAAATTACTTAGCACATAGTCATTTGGTCAAAAAAAAATTACTAAAAATAGTTATTTTATGTATATGCATGTATATTCAGTGTATATTTCATGTATAATTAATCTATATTTATGATAGATCATGTAAGTAATCTTTATAGTTAGTGTATACTTTCTATGACTTTTGACAAGCTATATTATATAGTCATATTTATTTTCTATAATTTTTAGCTATTTTTAAATAAATAAAATATAATTATATTTATTATAAGTTAATTAACCTATTATATATATTTGAAATTATTCCATTATTAGATTTTACAAATGCACTACTTAGAAAATAAAGAAGAGATCAAAATTGTAGTCTTTTGCAACTTTGTAGTTTTAAAAGTTCTTATAACCATATAAATGATTACACCATGTATAAACAAAATGAAAAAAATGATGTGGAGTAGAAAATATCATATCATAATAACAAGGGGTAGTTAATATTTAAAATAACTGCCATTGCAATTAGAGTTTTGATATTTCATCGGTTAGCTATTTATGAAAATTTCACTCTAAAAATTAAAATAATAGGTTTTAAATTCTTAGTTAAATTCTGATCGAATCGAGTTACATTATATAAATTGAAATAGACAAATATACTTTTGATATTTATCTCGTATAACAATAATTACTATGCTTGAATCTCGAACAACTTGAGCCAACTATTCCCTCCCCAACCCGACCCGACCCGACCCCACCCCACTGTGTCTGAATCTCAACAAATGGAGTCTACTCTTCTCCACTACTATGTTTGAATCTCAAACAAATTGAGTCGACTATTTCCCATCCCCTACCCCACCTCCACTCCACTATGTCTGAATCTCAAACAAATTGAGTCGACTATCCCCACCTCCCTCACCCCCACCCTGCGGACCCAATCATTTGTCTTTTAGTAGGATGGGAAAAACACTTGACAAACCTACATTTTGAAATTAAAAAAAGAGGAAAAAGATTGACAAGATATGAAGGTACAAAATACAATTCAGAAGATGGAAATTGACAAGGAAAGGACTTGGATTGTCTCATTAAAGTTTGTGATCCAAAATTGTGATTGTAATTTGTACCATACAATATGCCTCTGTTGCTACAGAGACAAACATACCATAACCATAATTAAAAGTCACTCTCAAGTTTTCTATCATTCAATAGTAACTTTAATGACACTTTTTTCTTTAGCTTTATGGCAAAACGTTTTCATCAATCTTGGATGGAGTCAAAGATTTACTATTTTTTAGCTTTGGAATATGATAGAATGAAGCAAAATGACTCTTTAAACTGTCTATGTTTCTTTCAATTGTGAAGTAGCAGTTAGTCAATGCAACTTTCGACGCTCATCATGGGTCATCCGAAAACAGTTGTACTATGCTTTTAAACATAGGGGTCGGGCTGCGTACATCCGACCCTCCCTTACCCCGCAATGGGCGAGAACCTTTGAGATATTGGGGTAATGTTGTTGTTGTTGTTGTTGTTTATGGCAAAAAGATCACCCCCTTTTACCAGGTATTATGAGTATCTAAATGAAATTTACAGATAAGTTTAAGAGATTGATATCGTATTAAGTTTTTTGTATATGTTCGTTAAGATAGAATTGACTCATCGACACCAAATTCAACGTGTTATACAAGAATGTAACGTTGTCATTTTAATGCAATTTATATATACGAGTAATACAACTTAAAAGGGGTGGATTAGATCGTAACAATTTTCTTTTGAATTCCTAAAGTTTTAACTTTCATTTTGGAGAATCTGATTTTTATTTGTGGTTCTCGTTCAACCAAACAAATAATAAGAAAATACAAGACTTATTTTACATGAAAAGTTTTCACCTAACTCAAAAGGTATAAAAAATTTCAATCAATCTCAAATGAAGCCAAAGATTCACTATTTTTTAGCTTTGGGGTATGACGGAATAAAGCAAGATGATTCTTTAAATTGTTTGTGCTTCTTTTAATTGTGAAATAGCAGTTAGTCAATGCAACTTTCGACGCTTATCATGGGTCATTCGGAAACAGTCGCGCTATATTTTTAAACATAGGGGTCAGGCTGCGTACGTCCGACCTCCCCTTACCCTGCAGTGGGCAAAAACCTTTGAGACATTGGAGTAATGTTGTTGTTTATTTTGTACAAAAGGTATAAAAACAACGAGCTAAACAACAACAACAACAACAACAACAACAAAACCAGTAATATTCCATAAGTGGGGTTTGGGGAGAGAAGATTGTACGCAGACTTTATCGCTACTTCATAGAAGTAGAGAGGTTGTTTCCTAAAGCCCTCAACTCAAAACTCATAAGTAGACAGACTAGATATGACAAAATAAAAGAACGAGCTACCCCACTAGAATTTAACTTTGCTTAAAACAAGATTGAAAATTACATAAAAATAGAAAATTGAGTACAAGTTTTAGAGCTATCAATATGAGAAGATAGAAGACTCAATTGGTTTAACAATTTCTTTTCCTTGTTATTATATGTTATATGGATTCATGTGAATTTAATAATTTATATATAAAGTATATATAAATATTTAATTATAAATCTAGTTACTTTTATAAATTCACTTAAGAGAACAATAAAAACCTAAAAATTAAAATTTTTGAATTCATCTTTGATTAAAACAACAAATTCAGCATGATTCAACATATACAACAACAACAATATATCCAGTGCCTTAAAAGGCTCCCGCTCATTGCAGGGTGAGGGGAGTCGAATGTACGCTGTCTAACCCCTATGTTTAAATACATAAAACGGTTGTTTCCAGATGACCCATGAGGAGCGTCGAAAGTTGCATTGACTGACTGCTACTTCACAAATGAAAAAAGCGCATACAGTTTAAAGAGTCATTTTGCTTTATTCAATCATACTCCAAAGCCAAAAAAATAGTTAATTTTTGACTCCATCCGAGATTGATGGAAATTAATTCAACATATAAGGTCTGAAAAAGGTGATATATACACAATTTTATTCTTATCTTCTAAGGACTGACATCGTAGGCACTAGAATGGACTTGTTCCTCAAAAACTTTCTGTTCATTCTATTTTTTTGCAAAATTTTAATTTTAAAATTTGTGTACCGATTCGCCAGTGGTTATACAAGAGAAAGTCAAAATCTGATGAAACTATTGATCTCTACAAGGCTCGCATCTTTCACAAACTTATTTATACCCACATACATGATAAAAATTCTTGGACTAATTATTACGCGACAGCTCAAAGCTGATCGATATAATTTACGTGGTTAGAGGTGACGTTTTCTAAAGACTTTTTGTAGGATGACTGGTTTCTCAATTTGAAAGTAATCTAAATTAAAGTTTGTCAGGCTAACTAGGCCAAAGGAATCTATAACAGGAAATATATATACCTTTTATTTGTTAGGTACTTTAAATGGTGGAGCCACGTAATAATCAACAGGTTCGTTTGAATTTTATTTAATAAAAAATTATATTATTTATTTATTATAAGAAATTATATATGTAATCGATATTGAATTTTCTTTAATTAATTTATATGTCTAGTTCTTAAAATTTTGAACATTCTTAAAGAAAATTTTAACTCTACCAATAAATACTTTGTTATTTTCTTCATTACCCCTAATAATTTTTTGTCTGCATTAATATTTATCTTAATGTATTATTGTTGTTTCTTTGATTTTTTGTTTATTTCATGTTTCATTTTTTGCATGTAAACAAAATTCAAATGAAAATCATAAAATTCAAAACTTTACAACAAAGGTATTTCTATATTCGTGAATATTGCCAAAGTGTTTTAAAATCGAGATTATTTTAACGTATAATCTGTCTCTAATCTAGATCAATCTAAGTTAAACAAAATCTCAATCAGCAAAAAGCATCAATTCTGCAAAGACCGATACCTCAATTTAAATATTATCAAGTTGTAATTCACTAATTATTTCAGTTGCTCGATCATTAAAATCAAGAAAAAATTAAAAACTATTTATTTACAATTAAATCTCTCTATATAGCAATATTTTGCTCTAATTGATAAGTTTTTTTAGGAATCGATTTTTCATATTATATTATATGTTTTCAATAACTACTTTTCATTATAGCAACCAACAAATAGCTGAACAGACAATACTATTTTAGAGATGGTTAACTGTATCGCTCGATAACTATTTATGCTATTTTTTAAAAATTTAAACTCTAAAAAGGAGCAAACTATTCCATTTTTAAAACTCCAAATAGACAACACTTTGTTAACAAAGCTGCTTAATTGTGCATTTTCCACCATCTTTCATAAAAGCTGCAAAAAAAACTTTTTATCATGTTTTCTTTGTGGTTCATTCATTAAAAGTGCAAAACTTTGGTCAATGGAAAATTCTTTTTTTTTAAAAAAAAAAAACACTTTCAACTTTTCAACTTTTGTAAAAAAATACAAAAAGTTAAAAAAAAAAAAAGATAATAAAGGACATGTGAGGTCACGTGTAATTTCATATCCTAAGTTATTATACTCTTTATAAAAGCATTTTTTCATATTTTTTGGGGTTGAAATTCTGAAAAATATGTTTTTAAAAATTTTTAAAATAATAAAAAATATTTTTTATTTTTGAATTTTTAATAACTCAGAAAATAAAAATAATTTTAATTTGTACATGATAATATATAAATTTAATTTTTAAATATTATCTTGTTATTTTAAAAAAATCATGCAAAAATTAAATTGTGTGTCATGAAATAATGACTCTTTGAGTTTGGCCATCATTTTTTTCACATTTTTTCGAGTTGAAACTCTGAAAAATATGTTTTTAAAATTTTTTATAATAATAAAAGATATTTTTTATTTTTGAATTTTTAATAACTCACAAAATAAAAAAAAATTCATTTGTACATGATAATATACAAATTTAATTTTTAAATATTATCTTGTTATTTTAAAAAATATATTTTTTTTTGAAAAATTTCATAATAAAATATGTCCAAATTCTCACTTATTTATAAAACTTCTTTTAGAAAAATGTTCATGCAAATTGATGAGATGTTGAAAAAGGTTTTAGGTTCAACTCACATCCCAAAAGCTAACTTAAAGGGAGGAGGATTGCCTAAACCTTATAAGGGGACCACCCATCCCATTAACCATCAATGTGGGACTTTGTGTCTCAATCCCACCCACCCCTCACGCCCAGTGCTTAGCATTTGGTGCATGGACAATTTTGGATAATTTTTTGGGGGGCCTAACATTGGGTGAGATGGGCTCTGCTCTGATACCATGATGAGATGTTGAAGAAGGTCTTAGGCCTAACTCACACCCCAAAAGTTAGCTCAAAGAGAGAAGAATTGTCTTAACCTTATAAGGAGATCACCCATCCCATGAATCACGAATGTGAGACTTTGTGTCTCAACACAAATTACATTGTGTGTCATGAAATAATGGATCTTTGGGTTTGGCTATCATTTTGTTTTCCCGTCTTTTTGGGTTGAACTCTGAAAAAATACGTTTTTTAAATTGTTAAAATTTAAAAAGTTTTTATTTTTTAATTTTAAATAACTCGCAAAAAATTTAAAAATTAATTAATTTGTATATGACATATACAAATTTAATTTTTAAATATTATTTTTCATTTTTAAAACAAAAAATATTTTTTGAAAAACATATCCAAATACTTAATTTATTTATAAAAGTTTCCAAAAAAGAAATAATAAAATTGTTCATGCAAATTACATTTGTGTGTCATGAAATAATGGCTTTTTTGTTTTCTTGTGTGAGAGATGTTCTTTTGTTTTTCTTGTCTTATTGCTTCTCTCTCTTTATGTATGTGTGCTTACCTCTACGTTATCATATCGATAGAATTTAATAATTTTGATGAAAATAATAAATTATAAATATTATTAAATATCAAATTAAATCACATTGTAAACATTCTTATAAGTGATATGATTATATAAAATTAATTACAACTTAATATACTCTAGATTAAAACTCTAATTCACTTTTTCTCTTTTATATTTAATGGAATTTAAGAATAAAAATTATAAGTCATTTTATTTAGGAAAAAATTAAACAATAGCAATAATATATTCAGTGAAATCTCATAAGTAGGGTTCAAGAAAGGTAAAATGTACGCAAATTTTATCACTATATACCTCATTAGATAGGGAGATTATCACCAAAAAACCTTCATCTCAAAAATATCATCCCAAAAGCAGAAATTATTAGATATGAAACAAATGATAATCTATAAAAACAATAAAAGTAACAAATAAATAACGGACAATAACAATACAATATATAATGGCACGACTATACCTCTACTAACTTATTATATCACAAGGTCAACCATTGTCTCACTCTTATTCTTCGTTTAACATTCTACCCTAATACGCGACCTCTATTCCTTTCTTTCTAATATCATGTTTAACTGATCAATTATAGTTGATCACCCTTCGATCTATATATCACTCTATTAGCAAAAAAAAAAAAAAAAAAAAAAAAAACTATCTTCAACTCTTACTTACTCAAGGTATATAATCAATGAAAACCTTACAAAAAAGTTCATAAAAAAATAATTAAAAGTTTCAAAAAAGCTTAAAAAGATAACTGATTTTTCTCAAAAAGAAAGTGCCTTCCCACCACCTTCTAAAAAGTACCCCCCCACCCCCACGCCCCACCCCAAGTAGGGTACTATAGTCTTGAATATTAATTCATCTTTCTTTTTTTAAAATTTATTTTTTTTCTCTTTGATCTACAAAAGATTTATAGCTAAAAATACAAATTAAATTTCTTCTCCATGTTGGATAATTCTTCATCTTCTGAAGCTCTTATTAATTCTACTGAAAATTCTGGGGGAATTAATAGAAAGAAAAGAAGACCAGCTGGTACACCAGGTAATTATATTATTTCACAAATCTTGAAATTAGTTTAACTGAATTTTCTTCGTCGAAAAATTATATCGTTATGTACATAGAGTAAAATCATTGAATCTTGTGATATTAAGACTAAGGGGTTTCAAGAATTGCTTTTAGTTACGAATTTAAATCCTAGGTGTGACATTTTGTTATCTTTTTAATTGTTTTTTTAATAAATTTCTGACTCTGTCACTGGTAATAATTATTGTTTAGCCTCTCTTCATTTTTATTATGATTTTTATATATTTGTAAACTGTTGAATTCCTTGATAGAATAGTAGGGGGTTGAAGAATTGCAATTTAAATCCTAGGAGTGTCATTCTATTATTTTTTTTAAAAAAAAAATTATTATATAAATTTCTGACTCGACCACTAATAATAAGCCTTGAGTTCTCTTACTAAATGTATAAATTTTTAAGGACCTTAATATTAGGAAGAAAAATCAAGTGAAATGGCAAGGGAGTTCAAAACATCTTTTTTTGTTATTTATAAATTATTGAATCCCTTGATGTAAGAAAAACACAAAACAAAGGAATTCAAGAATTGCTTCTTGTTATATGTCTAAATAGGATAAAGTATATAGTTTTTTTTTTCTTAATTTAGAAGTTGTTGAATTTGTTAAGTCTAGTGAAATGGTAAAGGAGTTTTAAGAATTACTTCTAATTACATGTTCCAATCTTAAGTATGATCATTTTATTTATTTATTTATTTATTTATTGTTATTTATAAATTGCTATATCCCTTTAAGCATGATAGTTTTTCTTTTTTGCTATCTATAAATTATTGAATCCTTTATGCCTAGTAAACTAGCAAAGGGGTTTCAAGAATTGCTTCTATTTGCATGTTTAATTTTAAATATAACTTTTTTTCTTCTTTTTGTTATTTATAAATTATTGAATCGTCTTGTTTTTCAGTCTAGTGAAATAACAAAGGGATTTCAAGAATTGCTCTTACTTACAAGTTTAATCTTAAATATAATATTTTTTTTCTATTTTATTATATATAAACTCTTGAATCGCCTTTTAAGTCTAGTGAGATGACAAAGGGGTTTCAAGAATTATTTCTATTTGCATGTTTAATCTTAAATATGACTTATTTCTACTTCACTATTTTTTGGCTTTGGGGTATGATGAAGTAAAATAGTTTTTTAAACTGTTTGCGCTTTTTTCAATTGTGAAGTAGCAGTTAGACAATGCAACTTTCGACGCTCATCATGGGTCATCTAGAAACAGTCGCGCTATGTTTTTAAACATAGGGGTCAGGCTGC
>JAOTQJ010000001.1:65918-86683 GCA_025642045.1 Solanum sejunctum | reverse complement strand
ACAGTATTGAGGGTATTAAATTTCTTTAAGAAATTTAAATTCATTGTTTATTAATTTAAATTGATTCCGTTTTTCTCTAGTTAATTCTCCACATTTTACTCTCTCTGACTAAGTATTAAATTCTTGGTATGAGTATTGTATATTTATTTAATATTAATTAGTCCTAATTATAAATATCATAACATAGATATTAATAAAAATATATTTAAATAGTAAAAACAATTAAAAAGTTTTAAGTTTTTAAATGATGGATGTTATTATGTTAGAATTTTTAAATTTAAGGATCAATGTGATATTTTACCGACACTCGCACTAAGTACATCTAAGGCAAAAAGGAAGTATTGGTCGGAAGTAAAAATCACACTCCACAATTGTGGCTCCAAAAAAAGCATTACAGGTTATTGTATTTTGAGAATAGAGATATGTAAATCTATGAAAGAAAATATTCATTTTTTTTCTCTTTCAAAAGATTCTGTCTCGAAATCATGCTTCGAAGGGGGATGCCGCCAATTCTATCAAAAAATTTATAGATTTCTTTTTTGGGAAACGAGAGATACTGGACAAAAATCTCAAATGGAGCTTGGTAGAGAAAGATATAAAGGAAATCAAGTTCGTCTCTATTTAAACTACAATTCTTTAAAAAATCAAGAAAACAAATCGAAGCATAGCCCATAGTTGAAGAAATTGATCCATTTATTCTCTTCGAAAAGCATATCATCCCAACCTCTAAATCCAAGAACCGTCTCTCTCCACAAATAGGATATGAAGAAGGTCTCGTGTATGTAGCTTCACCCTTATCTTACAAGGTGGAAAAATCATTTCCGATCAAATATATATATATGTATATATATCAGAAACTATTGATCTGTCTAATTCAAAGTTTTTCTCGGATATACAATTAAGTCACAAGTAGAGTATGAAGAAGGTATTGTATATACAATTTCACCCTTATCTTAACAGACGAAAAGATCATTTTTGATAAGACCCTCAACTCAATTAAACAAACACATATTGTTCTTGAGGTCACGTGATTTCAATCCCTATCCTAAGGGCACGTAACTCCACCTCTGGTACTAATCAAAATTATTAATCTGACTAATTCAAATTTTTATCGAATACATAATGGTTGTGCTTATATAATGTTGATTATTCAAATAGAGACATATGTCTTATGTACAAATTAAATTATTCAAATAGAGACATATGTCTTATGTACAAATTAAAGAGTTTTTTAAAATTTAATTTAGGCTTAAAATATATTTTTTTTCAATGAAACAAAACCTCATGTTTCTTTTTCTTTTTTTCGACAAAAATATTTCTTTTTTTTCTTCGCCCTTTGCATTCAAAGAACGGATTAAAGAAACAATTCAACCTCAAATTCATTTAATGTAGCAGATAATAGGGGCACTCGAGAATTAAATATATGCTTTAAAAGGTACTAATTAAACTTGACTTAATTGTATTTTGCCTAGAGGTGGCAAAATAAGTCCAAACATAAGTAACCCGCCCATAATTTTATGGGTTGGGTTCAGTATGATTTAGAATTCGGTTAATTTTCAGTCCAATACAGTTTAACCCATTATAAAATAATTCTGAGTTAAGCCCAATAAGATTCTCACTTCAGTCTAATATATCATTTGTTTTGTATGTTCAATGATAGTCTTAAATTAAGAGGGTTAAATTGGGTAGGTCATAACCCAATCTAAATTTTAGCCCATTTGAGCCCAAAATACATTTGAGCGAGTCAAGATCCAACCTAATATTTAATGCAGCTCATTTTAACCTCCCCAATTTTAGCTCAACTTGCCCATTTGACACACCAAATCTTGCCTATGAATTAAGAAATCAAGATTTATTACTTCTTTTCACCTTGTTCACATCGACTAAACAAATTATAATATACAAACCTCATTTTTTAATCATCTCAATCTATATGATCTTGAGTCGCATCTATAAATTTACAGTGTCATTTTAATGGTAAATAATTATCCAAAGAAAATGAAGTATGACCGAGATTTGATATCGTCAACTTATACTAAGTGAACCGTGTTACTTTATATATGGGGGAAATTTTTGACGATATCGTTGAGTTTGGAATGTCATTTAGATTCAATGTGGGTTTCACTTAATTCCCAATACTAAAATCTATCAAGGGGTTCAAAATGCACTCAGAGGCCTCGAGAACCAAACGAAAGATCGTCCTAGAACAAACTCGACGTTCCGAAGCTAACTACGCTATCAGAATAACATTTGGGTACATTTACCAAGGATGTTGACTAAAGTCAACAATTAACCTATTCCAGAGGCTAAATTTGCAAATGTCGGTATAACTAACACCGAACATACTCTTTACCTAATTTGGCCATTGCATGGAATTGTCAAAATTCCATTCCGAGGCTGTTTAGTCTGACTTTAATGCTAAACTCATTTTCAACTTAAAATCGGCTAATATTATGAAAAATTGCACATCTCTCAAACAAGCGCCCAAGCAACCAAATTGTCAGCGCCAGCGAGTCAATAATGACTCGAGGTCACTATAGATAGGTTATAACCGATGCAAAATACCCAGAAACACATAAATGACTTTAGAGGTTCATTACAATTTATTTTATGATCAAACACATACATAAACATTTGAAAATATTATCACATAAAATTGGATGAATTTGTTTCACTGATCAACCATGAAATTCTGATATATATCAACACAACATGAAGTAATTAAATCATTCATACATGCATTTATACAAAATAATTATACAATAATTATCTCCTAAATTTCTTAAACATAGAATAATATTATATTTAAGAAATATAATCATTCACTCTTGTGGAGACTCAAAGATGATAAAACAGAAGAAATTCCAGAACTCACAAATGCAGCAACAAGAAATGCATTTGGAATATACATTAATCCCAAAAAATCATGAATTTTTGAGTTATTTTCTGTATAATCAACTTTTTGTAATTCCACAGTTGTTGCTAGTGCTGCCCCAGCTGCTGTTGCTATTATTCCAAATGTAATCTGAATAAGAAAAAAACTAAAATATTAAATAAAATATATAGAAAGAAAACATTTAAAAGGCTCCACGATTTAACTGGTAAAGTAGTTATCATACGATCAGAAGATGTAAAGGATCATATTGTAAAAATAATTTCTTGTAGAAATGCATTGTAAGGGTACTGCATACAATAGACCTCTGTGGCACAACTATTATTCAGACCCCACGTAGTGAAAACTTAATACATGACTAAATTTTGATTTAATCATGCCAGAAGAAGATTACGGGATCATGCTATAAAAATAATCTTTTGCAGAAATGCACGATAAGGGCACTGCATATAGTAGACCTTTTATCATTTATGGTACAACTATTCTTCGAACCCCACATAGTGAAAGCTTAGTACTACTAAATTTTAAGTTAATCATGCGATCAGAAGATGTATGAAATCTCGCTGTAAAAATAATTTCTTGTAGAAATACAGTGTAAGGGTGTTGCATGCATACAGTAGACCTTTTGTACTATTCTCCACACCCACATAGTGAAAATTTAATATACGACTAAATTTTGATTTAATCTTTTTGAAATGTTTTTTTCATTTTATGGTATTTTTGGTAATCGTAAAAACTATTTAGGTTTCACATATCGAGTGGTCATTTGGTGCGTAGAATGAAAGAACAAATAACAACAACAACATATTCAGTAAAATCTCACAAGTGGGGTCTGAGGAGGGTAGAATGTACGCAGACCTTACCACTATCATAGAGGTAGAGAGGCTGTTTCCTGGGAACCCTCATCTCAAAACCCGTAAGCAGAAATAACTAGATATGACAGAAAGGAAGGGAAGGGGATAAAAAGAGCAATTAATAAGATAGAACTAACACATAATGCACAGATAATGTGGACATTAGGATAAAATACAAAATTATTTATATGATTCTACTTTAGGTTGGATTAACTGATTTAGTACATAAAACTTAAACTCAGAAAATTACGATAAATTATGTTTCTTAAAACTCAAAAAAAAAATAAACAAATTGCTAACCTTGTCACCATAAAATTCAATGTTGTGAAATATCTTGTGCTTTATGAGATGTTTTTTTGCTATCATATAATATATTGCAAATGGAATATGCAGTGTATTGTATATAATTCCAGCTATCATTACACCGAGCATGTACCTGTACAAAAATACACACACAAAAAAAAAAAAATCGTAAATTAAGCTATCGATTTCTAGTAGACCTCTCAGTAGAAGTCGAACCTAGATGAAGTTTTAACCATCTATATATTAGAGAAAAAAAATGAACGGATCTTGTAGAATTTCCAAGAAATTATTCAATTTCTTTCGAATAATCATCTGCTTCTCACGTTCTGTGAATAGTCGAGACATTGAAAAATATCTTGTTGAAGAAGGTCTTAGACCTAACTCACACTCCAAAATAGCTCAAAGGGAGGAGGATTGCCTAAACTTTATAAGGAGACCACTCACGTGGGACTTTGTGTCTCAACACACATACTCTCACGTCCAGTGCTTAGCATCTAATGTGTGGACAATTTTTTCGGGGGCCCAACATTGGGTGAGACGGACTCTTCTCTTATATCATGTTGAAGAAGGTCTTAAACCTAACTCTTACCCCAAAAGCTAGCTCAAAGGGAAGAGGATTGCCTAAACCTTATAAGAAGACCACACATCCCATTAACCACCAATGTGGGACTTTGTATCTCAACATATCTAGAAAGATATTTCGAAAATCGGCCTGATTCTATCTCTTTTCGTCACTCTTATAGAGATTAAACCAAAAAAAAGAAATAATTAGAAAGGGTATAATTACCTGTATGAATTGTAATAATCATAATCAAGCTTGGCTCCATTATTTCCCAAAGTAACTTTATTACTCTTCAACACAATTATAGAAACAATAATACAAACTATAGTAATTAATCTTGCTACTAATCTAATTAATGGAAATTTTGATGAAGGAGGTTTTTCATCAAAATTATATTGAGGTAACTCAAACTCCATTTTAATTTCTCAAAACTTTCCCCCAAAAAAAAAACTTATTATAAAGTTTAACTCAATGGTGTCTATATATATAGAAAAATTTAATGTGGACTATATAGTTGACTCTTTCAAGAATTAGATTATTGTAATTACATAAACTTGTCTTATATTGAATATATATAATTTTGAATGAGTCATAAAATGTAGTGAATAATCTACGTTATATTATTAGAATATTGAAAAAGACTAATGTGCCCCTAGACAAATTAAATATTCAATCAAATGTTTCTTTTATAACGTCGTAGTTTATCTGAATATTCTTCAATTGATATAGCAGAATATTTATTCCATCAATCTCGGATGGAGTCAAAGATTGACTATTTTTTGGCTTTAAAGTATGATGGAATAAAGCAAAATGGCTCTTTAAACTGTCTGTGCTTCTTTCATTTGTGAAGTAGCAGTTACTCAATGCAACTTTCGACGCTCTTCGTGGGTCATCTGGAAACAGCCGCTTTATGTTTTTAAACATAAGGGTTAGGCTACGTACATCCGACCCCCCCTCACCCCGCAATGAGCGGAAGCCTTTCGAGGCACTGGGGTATGTTGATGATGGTGATGATGATGAAGTATTTGGCTTGAGTCATATATAATGTAATTAAAGGATAAATATTCTAGCAAGAATCCTAAAGAGAAATTTTTTGGCACTAATTTAAATTAGTCAAAACTGATAATCGAAAAATAATTTTTTTCCAGTGAGAGAGGGGATTTGAATCATCTATACAAGAATTCTTAAATTTTGCTTATAGGCCTATACTGAATATGTTATTGTTCTTGATGCTTTTATAATACGTTTTAATTATTTAAATAAAATAAAATATTATTAAGGATATTTTCAAAAAGTAAATTAAAAAGGTGTTGGTTTAATCACTCAGCAGACTAGGTCTAATACGTAATATTTTTTCAAAACTTGTATAATACGTCAATATATTGAATTAATGTTGTTTTTAGTTAGGTCAACAAAAGTATTGACAAATTCTTCAACTTCCATTGGAAGGAACTTTCCATCATTCCGACCTATTATAATTATTATTATTGTCGATATTGAAGATAGCTTGCTTGAGATTTTAGTCACCAGTAATGACGGAATTCAAATTTTCACTAAAGAATTTCAAAAAATGAAGAAGTCCCGTATATATGAAGAGATCGAAGCAGTTCAACAATAACAATAACATAAAAAATTCAACATTATTCCAATGCCTCAAAGGTTTCTGCTCATTACGGGGTAAGGGAGGGTCGGGTGTACGCAGCCTGACCCATGTATTTAAAAACATAGCGCGACTGTTTCCGGATGAGCCATGATGATCGTCGAAAGTTGCATTGACTAACTACTACTTCACAATTGAAAGAAATGCAGACAGTTTAAAGAGACATTTTGCTTTATTCCATCATACCCCAAAGCCAAAAAATAGTGAAATCTCACAAGTAAGATAAAATGTATGCAAGACTTTACCACTACTTCATAGAGATAGAATTTTTATTTCTAGAAGACCCTCAACTCATATATACATTAAAAAAAAATACTTTTAACCATGAATATATAACTACCATGATTTTTTTACTCAAAGGGTGTTCAGATGAACTCTCTCGACCCTATCTGGCTCAATCTGTCATTGATCGCCATGAAAGATAACAAAAACTGTAATACCAAAGATGGTACCAGAAATCATCAAATACTAGTAATTAGAGGCTAGAAGTAGATACCTCTTCGTCGACATGGCTGCTTAAGGCCGAGGGTATGTTTGACGTTCAAATTTCTTTGTTGATTATTGATGTGTCTGCTTTATGTCAAGGGTATTTTTGAAATTTTTAATGTTCATGTCATATTTGTGAAATTTTAATGGTTATACTTTAAAGGTGTTCTACGTATAGTTTAATCCCACATCAATAAAAGATATTTTATCACATTAATAAGTGGGACCCAATATGTTGATAAGCGTCATTAAATACTTGTCAATAAAAAATATGCCCATTTCTAACACCAAACTAAAACAAAAGATATCTCACATAAATTGCGACACAAAAATTACAAGGGCACTCTTAGATGATTTGTTGGGTCTGTGCTAGTACGAGGCTTTGCATCTAGTAAATCATGAAAATATATAACTTATACAGATCTTTTCATTTTCCAAATCGATCTGATCCATCTGTTCGTAGAGCTATTTACTCAATCGCAGGCATTTAAATAAAATGTGTATAGTTGACAATTTCACAAAACTTTGGCCCAAAAAAACAAGCTTTGCTTTCTCATATACTAGACCTAGTTGCACTTACCTAAATTGTCCTCTCTTTAAACCTATCATTTACAACAAGTGACCAAAGTTTGGAGTACACAAATATACAAACTTAACTATAGTCTATAACGTTGTTTACTCACACTTGATCGATCGATAAATATGACGAACAAAGAGCAACGATGCACGGAAACCAATTGTCCCGAGCATGAGGAAGAAACCATAGCATACGCAAGCCATGTATCCGAAGAAAAATGAAGTTTGCATGAATCCAGACATGCCTGATCTCGCGTAGTAGTAGACGCAGTAAGTGTAGATGAATATGCCTGTTGATCCACCACAGAGAAATGACCTGTAGCAAAGAGAAAAAAGAATGAGAGAACTACAAGAGACAAGGCTTTTAGCGAGGGAAAATCCAGTCGTTAAGTTAAAAAATCATCTTAAGATCGGTTTGAAAATGAACTTTGCTTGGTTGTAGTAGCAAGCTATATACTGCTCAGACTCTTTAAAAATGTTGATACATCCGTATCTGACCCTCCAAAAATGCACTACTTCTGAAGAATTCGACATGCACCTGTTGACATTTTTTAAGAGTCCAAGCAACAGATGCTTCATAACAACTAAAAAAAGCTAGCAATCAAGAAAGTAACATTGAACTATAGACATTTAAGCTAAGCCAAGAAATATGAAAGAACTATAAGAAAAAGGACTTTTAGCGAGGGAAAATCCAGTCGTTAAGTTAAAAAATCATCTTAAGATCGATTTGAAAATGAACTTTGGTTGGTTGTAGTAGCAAGTTATATATTGCTCAGACTCTTTAAAAATGTTGATGCATCTGTATCTGACCCTTCAAAAATGCACTACTTCTGGAGGATTCGACATACACCTGTTGACATTTTTGAAGAGTCCAAGCAACAGATGCTTCATAACAACTAAGAAAAGCTAGCAATCAAGAAAGTAACATTGAACTATAGACATTTAAGCTAAGCCAAGAAATATGAAAGAACTATAAGAAAAAGGGCTTTTAGCGAGGGAAAATCCAGTCGTTAAGTTAAAAAATCATCTTAAAGTCGGTTTGAAAATGAACTTTGCTTGGTTGTACTAGCAAGCTATATACTGCTCAAACTCTTTAAAAATGTTGATGTATCCGTATCTGACCCTCCAAAAATGCACTACTTTTGAAGGATTCGACATGCACCTATTGACATTTTTGAAGAGTCCAAGCAACAGATGCTTAATAACAACTGAGAAAAGCTAGCAATCAAGAAAGTAACATTGAACTATAGACATTTAAGCTAAACCAAGAAATATGAAAGAACTATAAGAAAAGGGCATTTAGCGAGGGAAAATCCAGTTGTTAAGTTAAAAAATCATCTTAAGATCAGTTTGAAAATGAACTTTGGTTGGTTGTAGTAACAAGCTATATACTGCTCTGACTCTTTAAAAATATTGATGCATCCATGTCTGATCCTCCAAAAATGCACTACTTCTGAAGGATCCGACATGCACCTGTTGACATTTTTGAAGAGTCCAACCAACATTCTTCTGCAAGATGCTTCATAACAACTAAGAAACCCAGTAACATTGAACAAGAAATATGAAACATAAACAAAGAGAAAGAAGCTTTGATTCAAACCTCCACCACCATTTATGATCTTCTGCCGCGAGTTGGAAATAAGTTGATGCAATAGTGACAAATGCGGTTACTATCAACAGAAGAATGAAGACTATAAGCAATATACTGTAAATTGTGTAGATTTTTTGACCCCAAAGACTTCCAAATATGTAATAAAGCTCGACGTAGATGGCACAGAAGGGTAAAACCCCTGTTATCGCCATCTGAGGTATTGTGCTACGGTACCAAGGGAGTACTGGGATTTCTCTCGGATACTTTGTGGTTCGACATGGAGATTGGAAACTTGTTCTGCTATTTTTGCCAGCAACTCCGCCTAATACGAGCAGTGGAGGTGTCACTAATGTCCACATCAGTACTATTAACATAATTGTGCTTAATGGTAGAGCAGCAGTAGAACTATAGCTAGCTGCAACAGAGTTGAGGAAGCAGAACGTTAACGCGAGAGGCCCACAGAAGAGACATCCTGTCAAGACCAGATTCTTTACCTGTTAAACACAGAGTAGTTTCAAACGTTAGCTTATCGATCAATATTCAATTTAGAACTTTGCAAATCAATATGCTAGAGTAGTCAAAAGCGAAAAATTCAAAAAAAAACAAAGTCTGTTGCAGCTTTAAGTGCGAAGCACAATTACAACACGGGGCCTTAGCAAAGAAAAGTGTCAAAGTGTATTGCAAGACTAAACGTAATCACCTACGAAGGTAGACATGCCTTAGCACGTTAACATCTACACGAAGCACCAATTAAGAAAGATGAAGCACACAACCGGGGATTCAATAAGCTTCAGGGCTTAAGCACGCGTTGAACGAGCCCTATTTGTTGCATTCAATGACTCTAACTATTCTTAAGATAAATCATTACTCAATACTTGATGGACCTTCTCCGATCAGAGACAGATTCAGGATTTGAAATTTATGAGTTTTGGATACTAATTTTTTCAAGTTAGCGGATTCTACAGTAATAGTTCTATACATATACAAATTTTCAAGACAAATACAGGATTTGAACCAAAGCTACTAAGGTCAGCTAAACGCTTTTGAGTTCCACAACCGTTGAGTTGAACCTTGTCGCTTGTGCTCTCTTACGAGCAAGTATTTTACACTTAATCAGCTACAACGTTTACACTATAGTTATAGCTCGAACGAGATAACAAGTTTAGTGTCGAGATGACAATGTGTCAGCAACTATATGGAAAATATAACATCACTTACCCAATTAGTTCCTTCAAGCTGGCAATAAAAAGAGGTTGATGTGTATCCAGCAACGCCAGAAGTGAGTGCATATATAACCAGCAAGGCAGTGAATAGAGCTCCTCTATTGTAAGGATAAAACACCCCCACAAACGCCATCAGGAATATAAAAACTGTCCTGTACTCAAGATACAATACACAATAATGCAAATGTTTCTTGTATACGATCTTAGTTTTATCGGAACAATAGGTTTCGGAAGACACTGACAGTGTAAATAGCTGAGCTCCACAACCGAGTGCTGCAGCAAACAATGACTTATGTTTCGGAAACCTAAAGACATCACCGTGTATGTACTTCCATCCTGTCTCCTCTTGTTCGTTAACTGCTTCTTCATCATGTGCATACCTTTTGCATACATAGTCAATACAAAGAGTTACTTCTCGAGAAAATCAGATATAGTCAGACCTCTCTATAACAGTCGTATTTCACTATAGCCAAAAAGTATCAGGACAAACAACGGAGGGATAAGCCACTTACTTGATAATATCATTCTTAAGGACTCTCATAAGAATCGTGGCAAGGAAACCAGTTAAAAGGAGGATAATGACACAAGAATTGACAATCAAGAACCAATGGATCTCCACGATATGAGGTAGAGAATTCTGTGTGAACTTATCCATTCGATTCTCAAACAGAATATCCGTTTCCTTCCACTTCACAGTGTATGTAAACTCCGCATCAACTTCCCTATCCTCTGTCAAGTCCAAAACATAACGTGGATCCATTCGTGCAGTGATCTCAATAACACGATCCATGTTATAAAAGATATCGAAATGTATGTGATTGTATAGATAGTACTTGTAATATTTCGTGTCCTCTGTCACTTCCCTATTCTCAACTCTTCCGACAAGGCCCCATACAGGCAATTCATCGTAGTACATCTCGAAGTAATAGTCTTTATAGACAGCTGTTCGAAACTGAGCTACTTCATCCTTTGTAAGCTTCTTTCGACAGAGAATTTCTGAGTCTTTATCTACCAAGAAATCGAGTGCATAAGGACCATCGACAAGTAGATCCCCGTTTAATACTTCACCTACATCTTCCTTCTTTTCTTCCAATTTCACATGATCTGCATACGAACTCGAACAACACAAGATTTCAAGTGTTCCAACATTTATACATCTATCAAAATTTATGATATGAATCACAACTATAGTCTAACTTCACAGACGGATACAGAATTTGAAATTTAATGAGTTTCTTACAAGAGACATTAAGTTAATACAAAATAATACGTAACTGAGTTCATAGTCAAATATTTGTCAATATAATATGTAACTGAGATAAAAGTTGTAGAATGAACCTGGTGTGCAAAATGGCAGCTCATAGTATCTGTAGGATTCACTGTAAAACAAGAAAACATGAAATCGAATCAAGAAAAATGAGAAAATTTGTTTCACATATTCATAATTTACAAAGAGCATTCTCAATACTCAATTCTAGAAGAGTTAAACTCCGAAAAACACGTCAGACCATAAAATTCCGGAATTCAACTTCAAGAATATGAAAAACAACAAAAAGATGTTTTCACTTTTCTCACTCTAATTTTTTTTTTTTACAAGGAGAACTCGCAGCCGCTATTCTTTGGGTGCGCACAGGATAAATCCCTGCTCCTATGCAATAGCTCGCTAATCACATTCTGAATTAACGACAAAAAGTCATAAACAACTCCAATTTATATTCATGAACAAACACAACTCTATATTATTTTTCGCTTTGAAAACATACAAAAAAAAACTACTTTTTTACAAATTTCACAATGAAATATGATCAAACGCCATAATTAGATTTTTACTTATTGTGACATAAAGTAACTTTAAAGCACCTTAAAAAACTACAACAGAGAATTTTCCTTTATAACAAAAGGGAATTCAATATAGTTTGTATATAAAATAATACTTTCTCTGCCCCAGTTTACATGACGATGTTTGAATTACTCTATAAACTAGGACTATAACAAATAAATAAATAAATAAAATTATTTTTATTAATTCGCACAGTATAATTTTTCGACGAAAGAGATTCATAAAATGTACCTGGGATTATGAAAAGGTCCAATCTTATTAGCCAAAAGAGGGACATGATCTCCTTGTTTATAGCAATGATCATTATATGCATTATAATGTTTGATAATAAAAATTCGAAAAATAATTAGAAGAATTAGAAATAAAATTAACAAAATTACATGTTTCTTCATCTAGGAATTTAATTAATTAACCAATCAAGATGAAGGTTAACTTAATTAATTCTTGAGAAATACAAAGAAGAAATTAAGTGAAGAAGAAGATTATTTTTTTATTTTTTTAATTCTTTTGTTAAAAAAGAAGAAAATTATTGAATGTGTGCATGATGATTTATTAGGTTGTGATTTGTCTTATATATGTTCATAGAAGTTCTTGAACTTATCTTATATCTCTAATTTACCCTAAAACAATTAAAAAGTTCAAAATAAGCCCCTCGTGCTAACGTACGTTAATGTCAGAACAAAAAAATCTGCATAATTTAAAATTTAAAAAAAAAAAGCCTAACTTAACTCAAGAAACTAAACAAAATCTAACAAAAATTTTTAAAATTTAAATTCATCTTAAAACTATTAACTTATTATGCCAAAAAAAATGATTGCAGTAACTAAAACAAATTTCAACAAGAATATACTTGCACTATTCCCATTGAAAAATGTTCAATGACATTAATTATATTTTATGACATAAATTTCATTAACGCGCGATTGAAAAGGCCTTTATTTCTATTAACTTACAGAAAAGTTACGTAAATAATCAAACATATACTTGTTAATTAGCCAAATAGCTATAGTTTTAATTAATTACGAACGTCTAGCCGTAATTACAATTTGAATTATGTATAATTCACGCGATTATACAAAAATTGTGCATGAATCAAATTATATAGTGAAATATACAAATACTGTAAATTGTATAGCTGATTATGCAAACGTCGTACACGAATTATATAATGAAATATACAAACGTTATACAAAAGCTGCAAATTATTGCAAGGAGTATACAAATATTGATATAACTATAGTTACGAAATCTACTTACTCAAATTATAGCTACCGAACATAAAATATTTTTAAGTGATTATATGCGAAAATTCCTCTTTATTTAATGAGCACATTTGAAACTTTTCAATTACCTGGTGAATACTTCAAATTACTACAATATTTATTTTGTATATATTCTCCAACATTATTCCAAATATGGTGAATAAGTTTGTTATTTACATTCACCAATAATAGTAGGAAGTATTATCACTTTTATTTAAGTAATTATAGGAAGTATTATCACTTTTATTCTTATCTTTTTCTTTTTTTTTTTCTGTTAAAAAGTGGCAATATTTTTGGTCTTTATGTTGTAACCCTTCACCAAATTGGATGAAATGAGTAATAATTACAAAAATAATAAATGAATCAAAAATTAATATAATATTTTATGGAAATTAGTTATAATGAAATGAATAAAATTTAAAAATTCTCGAGTTTAAGTCCTTAAAATAGGTTAAAATCATTGTTGTGAGTGTTTCCTCATTTAATGAGCCTTATACGATAGAAATTTGAATTCGTTGAAACTTAAAATAAGCACCGACACCAAAGCTAATATGTATTTATTTGATTGAACATAGAGTTTACAAATTAAAAAATTAAATTTTGTTAGTCATAAAAAATTATGTGACTATAAATCATTACATTAAGAGTAATATATACTAAGAAATTCAAAAATAAATATTTATCAAATATAGAAAAAGTCATTACTTTACCTCCTGGCTAAACAAGAAACAATATCACATAAGTTGAAACGCGATATTTACACTACAACCAGAAAAAATTGAATTGTCAATAAAAGGATAACCTTGTGCATTAAAGCTTTTATTATACACAATCTTATCATGCATTTTTGTGGAAGACGCTTAACCTTGTTCTGATCACGTGGCAATTGTATAACTTAAATTCAGTTGAGGATGTTGATGTGTTGTCGAAATACAACACATTTGATGCCTAAAATAAGGGATTTTGCAAGTTCCTAATGCGACTTTTTATGATTTTTATGTATTTTTGTGTTAGTTGTGCAGACAATACAGGTTAATATTATTTGGGGAAGAAAAGTTTAGATTTTGATCAAGTTAGGTCCCACGAGCCACCTTACGACTCGTAGGTCATGCTACGAGTCATAGTGAGGCCTACGACTTAGGATGGTCTCATAGGGGTAACCTTCACTTCTCAAATTTTTTACTTTGCTCTCTGAAATTTTGTGTAGTAGTACTCTACCATCTAAACTTGGCTGTTTTCCCTTTTTTTTTAATAACAAAGGAAATTCGCAGCTACTACCCTTTGGGTGCACAAAAGGTAAACCCCTACGCAATAGCTTGCAAACCACAAAAGAAATAATCCACACTAGGCAAGCTCGGTGCGACGAGCTCGACCCAGCTATTTCACCTTTTGACTACATTAGAGACTAGATTTCTGATATTTGCAGAGCTCTGCATTAACAAAATATGACATATATATCGCAAGTTCAACATAATAGAAAGTTTAACTCCATAAAAAGTTTTTTTGCTACTGTATTTTGATTCATTTTCTGTTAATAATAAGTACTGATCATCTAGCAGTAGCAGCACCTTCTTTAAACAGGATATTTGGTCGAAGCCATGTCGGCTTGCCACCAACCTCACCATCCTTGGCACGACGATCATTGGACATCTGGTGATCCTTCGAGTCCTTCTTCAGCTTCGCGTTAATGCATCTTCCTACAGATACACCAAGCTTTGCTGCTGTAAATAGGGTAAAGGCAACAGAAAGTGGTCGAATACACCAGTGAAAATCTTCGAGGTGCTGATACTTTTTGACAATGCCAGGACACGTATCAAACGATACTTTGATCACCTCATCTGGATCAGCTAAGAAAGTATTTGGTTTGTCGCCGAATACCAACCTTCCTGGAAATTGAACGACAAGACAACCGTTTGGAAGTATCTGTGATATTCTCCCGGTAGCCCATCCTCCTCCCCATTTCTGAGGCCATTCAAACCGGGGAGTTTCAATGTTTGATTTCACTTGCACGAATTCTCCCAGTAAATATGGATCAACTTTCTCGACATCAGAGCAATGTCCTGTCCATAGTGTTTCTAAGCCTAAAATACCAACAGTGATGCTTCCATCACGCTGCACAGAGTGTAAGATACCCACGGAGAACTGATTCTTGTTTTCATTGACCAACCGTACCCAATCCCCAGTTGCCAAACCACATGTAACCCTCTCTATGGTTGATGCATTTACCCTAACAGGGCTCCGTAAGTTGGGGACTCGTACCAGAACAAATCCGTCTCGATCAGTATCTTTCTCCAGACCGACAACACTTCCTTCCACCACATCCAAATCGTGAGACATTCTGGAGTTGAACGATTTTCTCGAACGAACAGTATCTCCCACTTGAAGAAGATCTTTTGAAAGGTACCATGTGGTAAAGCCACGGATTTTGCTTTTGTCAGACACAGTTCCTCCTTTGTCGCTCCACTCTCCTTCACTACAAACAGCATTCTTCGAGCTGCCAAAGGTGCAATTAAATTTATGCGAACTTTACGGCACAGAGAAAGCATATTCATCAATTTTTTCAACAAAGCCCACAAAAAAATCTAGCACCAACCACCCGGTTCATAAGTTATCTTCGTAGACCATCTATTCACATGATAAGAGGAATTCACTAGTTAATCAAAGACTGCAAGTCAGAATATTACTAGTATTGTCAACAGCGCGCTTAAGCTTGAAGAGGCTCAAAACGTGTTGAGCGCTTCACCTTGCTTAAAGTCGCTTCACTGCCGTTAGCAAGGTTCTAAGGCATACTTTTCTTTGCCTATCAGCCTCTTCTGGAGAAGTGAAGAGGCGAAACTAAACAATTTATATTTTACTTTATCGTTAAAAAAATCTTTGTTCATATATTTGTCGTTCATTCTCACAATTACTAGTCTTGGACTGAACATGCATTTTTGTATTTTCTTCTCCCTTCATACCCTTTTTTTTTTAAATCCTGCTCCTTATTTCCTTTGTGCTTAAAGCCCCAACGGACCTGAGAGTTGTTTTGCGGTTTTTGCTTTTGATAACACTAAATATTATATGTAATCAAATGGCCTCTCAAGAACCTTCTAACTAGGACATTTCTACGCCAATAAACTTATCCCTAATCATTTTCACTCCCATATCATAGAGGTGAAACAAAGAATCAACTCCTAAACGGTTCTTTACTAAAGTTTATGCATTTCTGATAAGATCTTCACCAAATTTACACGTGACCAATGCTGCAAATCAATTTTGGTTCCATACATAACAGTTCAATCCAAATTTACTTTGACCCTTCTACACACCAGTTCACATTCAACATGCATAATCCCAATTTCTCCGATACTCAAATTCACACAAAAGCAGAAAATAGGTTTCATAATTAAAGTTTCTTCAAAAGGCTAGAAAGGCAAAACAATTGAGGGGGTTGCCCAATAGGATATGAGGCTACAAGTTAAGACACTAATACAAGAGATGTGGCAACAGGTGGTCAGGGGAAATGGTCAGTGTATTAGGAATCAGTAATCAAGTCAAAATAAGAGAAACATTCAAACTCAAAGCATCCGTGTCCTAATTTAAATAACATAAGAACTGATGCAAGCAAGGATAGATGAGCAGCACATTAGCTCGGTGAACAGCATTGATCAACTAAAGCAAAAACTAGAAAGTTCAATTGAAATCATTATCAAACTTCGATTATTAAATTTAACTGGAATTGTGAAATTAGAAAATATTTGATGGGAACTCGGATTGGGAAGTACATCTTTTGCAGCTTATGTTATTTTGGTCTATTTGACGGAATTTTCTGGTGTTTCTAGTTTTTTAAAAAAAGTTTCATAGTTCTATCATAGACCAGAAGTGCTCACTTTTTGGCAAACTCAAAGGACCAAAATTGTTTAGATGACACATCAGGGACTATTTGAACCTACAACAAAGATAAGGAACCATTTTTGTCATTTTCTCAGGTGTGAGAGAGAGAGAGAGAGAGAGAGAGAGAGAGAGAGAGAGAGAGAGAGAGAGAACCTTTCAAATGCTTGTAAAATGTCCACCATCAGAGGTCGATTACGGAGATCATACTCAAAACAGCCATTGAGAACATCCTCAATAGCAGTGGGGAGGCCACCAGGAACTTGTGGCTTTTCTTGGTTTATCACCACTGAACGATATATATCTTGGATTGATTTACCGAACCAGGGCTGAACACCAGCCAACATCTCAATAATGCTGCATCCAAATCCCCAAGCATCAGTCTCACAAGTTATTGGGCCTCTAACCTCAGGTTCCCACTGTTCCGGAGCCATGTAATTCGGAGTTCCACGTCTTAATGCTAGATCTGAATCAGGCGGTTGAACTCCAAGAAGAAGATACGGTATCCCAAAGTCTCCGAGGAACAATTCGTCATGTTCATTCAGAAGAAAATTAGTTGGCTTAAGGTTTAGAACCAGGACATTCATTGAATGCAATTCTTGTATTACTTTAGCCAATTCAATACCATATCTGTAAGACACGAGCATGCTGTGTTAGAAAGTGCCAATTCATAATGAAAATTTTTACCTTTCTGATAATAATAGTCCCTCCGTTTCAATTTATTTGTCTTACTTCCCTTTCTTGTCCATTTCAAAAGAATGTCTCTTTTATTTTTTGACAACTCTTAGGACTACAAGATTAAAGGAAATATTGGTAAATTCTACTTATCTTTAGTTTAAGACGACAAGATTTAAAAGTCTCTTTTACTTTCTTAAACTCCGTTTCAAGTCAAAATCAGAGAAACAAATGAAGCGGAGGGAGTATAAGTCTATTACCTAACAACATCAGGTAACTGAAGCTTCCCTCTTTTCAAGCGAGCCATTTTATCACCAACTGACCCCTCATAGGATTTCATAACTATACAGATCTATCCACAAAAATATTATTCAGAAAGTAGGAACAATGAGAAACGACAAAAATGGTCCCTTATATTTAAGTTTAGATTCAATGTAGTCTCTTAAGTATGCACTGCAGGGTTTTAGTCCTTCAAGTCTGCTGCCAAAGATTAACAGTTTTTGTCTCTATCAAATATTTTCCAAATCTTGCTTGAAAGATTTGAAGGGACTATTGAAAAGAAAAAGGAAATTAGCAGGAACTCACGTTTAAAGGTATAGATTTTGTAGCTTGAGCTATTTTTGGTTCATTTCTAAAATCTGGTGCAACTTTTTAAGATGTAATTTCTGCTAAAATTTTATATTTTCTTACTGTCAAGTGCAATATTTAATTTGATAGGACTGACTTGGTGTTTATTGTAAATCTTGTTTTACACTATTGCCATCAAATCAAACAACAATAACATACCCAGTGAAATCCCACAAGTGGGGTCTGGGGAAGGTAGAATGTACGCAGACCTTACCACTACCTCATAGAAGTAGAGAGGTTGTTTCCTGGGAACCCTCGTCATTGCCATCAAATCAAGTGAATATAAATTATTAAATATCTGATGGAGACTAAAAGTGTTTAACTTTTGGCAAACTTAAAGGACCAAAATTGTGCAGTGTATGATTGAGGGACAATTTAAACCTGACCTTGAACATAAAGGACCATTTTGTCATTTCCTTTTAAGAACAATAAACAAATTGTAAGGCCCTATATAGAGGTAAGCAAAATTATGCAGACAGAGTTTCACCTTTCCAGATATTACAGAGATACCATGCAACCAGCAAACACCTTGGAATTGTTTAGACTTCAAATTCACCCATAACTCCTCGAACTTACTTAAGAAAGCCTTTACTTGATCCTCATTTATAGGATGTAACCTTTTTATAGCTACTTCATGATTCTCATCGTAATCGTCAGCTGATTGATGATGTGTGGCTGACCAAACATCACCAAAGTATCCACGCCCGATTCTTTGTTTAAGTTTGATTGAAGCAGGATCAATGTACGCACCAGCTGAGGCAGGTGCAGCAACAACAGTTCTAAGATGATCAGGATCCCCTTCATAAAGCTCGAAATCGAAAGAGGCTGCCAAAGGAGATCCTTTGATATCTTTATCCATTTTCTCAGCTAAGCATGCCAACACCAAAAAACAGAAAAGAGCATGAGATCAACACCCACAACTTGCGTTGCACCTTATAGGAACTTCCAACAGTAAATAAAACTAAATTATTCACTGCAATATTTGTAACTTCTAAGACAATAGAACAGTTTAACCTATGATACTCCTTTTGTAAAGAAATGGATCTTGGGCCTAACTCAACCCCAAAAGCTAGCTCACGAAGGGAGAATTTCCCAAGTCCATATAAGCAAACCACCAATTCATTCCCCAACCAATGTGAGACTCTAACTCCCTCTAACACCACTACCACCACCTTCATATCCAGTCCAAAAACAGGAGTGTGGCGCAGAAGCCCAAATAGGGGCGGACCTGGCACTGATGACATGTATGTAAATGGAACTTTGAAGTTTGATCTAACTCAACCCAAAAGCTAGCTCTATGGGAGGAGGATTGCCAAGGCCTTATACATTCATTCAACAGTGACATTCCATTCTTCACCTTTTATAAGTGAGAAATATAGGAGAAGAATATTATTGAATTGTTGTCTACATTATTAGACCCTATTTATAGATACTATATTAGACTCCTTTTCCAACTAGGATACTATAATACAATCCTTTTCCAAGTAGGATTCCATATGCTATTACTATTACTAATACTATTTTAAGTAGGATTGTAGATATTATTCTTATTCCTATTCCTATTCTCACTCTCTCCCTCAAGTTGGTGCATACAAGTCATATGTACCTAGCTTGTTACAAATGTAATTAATACGATGACCGATGAAGAGCTTGATAAGATATTTGCAAATTGATCACCTGACTTCACAAAATTGAAGTCAACCTCAATATGTTTAGTCTTCTCATGAAATACTGAATTTGATGCATAATGCTAGTCAATCTTAATGTACTTGGTCTTCTTATGAAATACTGAATTTGATAAATAATGTCGATAAAGCACAGAGTGATAAATTTCTGAAGTAGAGTGTTGAACTTTCCAAGCCAAGGTCGAAAAGATTGTTTAAGATCATAGGGTAACCTACACAATTGACATACAAGTCTACCTAACTCCCCCTGAGCAACAAAACCAGGTGGTTGCTCTATATAGACTTCTTCCTTGAGACCATAATAAAAAAAAGACAGTCTTAATGTCCAATTGATTAAAAAAATCATGCACTGGATTATTAAATATGATGGTTGAAAGTGGTCACAATTCGAGAAATAAAATTATATGGGTAGGGTCGGATGATGACACGACCCTACTAAGAAATAGAATTATATGGATAGGATCGTAATGATAGTATGACTCTACTGGAAAATAGAAACTATATAGGTGGATCATATTGACGGCATGACCCTACCGCAAAAGAGATTGTATGGATAGGGTCGGAATGATGGCACGACCAAGACGAATGGAACTACGCAAATCAAATCTGAGTCACCAAAAAGACATAGTGTTATGCAACTCAGATATGAGAAAGTAGT
>JAOTQJ010000001.1:38494-62152 GCA_025642045.1 Solanum sejunctum | reverse complement strand
AAAGTTACAAACTTATTTATTAAATTCTAAATTAGTAGAAAATATATTCTTTGTGGTACTCTATCGGTATATTGATATATAATAGTATCATATAAGACTGAGTTTAATCTTTTGTAATATCTTGTTGGCGTATGTATACCCTATTGATATATTATACAAGATGTGTGCAAACGCAACATAATGTCAGATATGCGAATTTTAATAGTAGAGGGGCACAAAATGTAAAAAAGGATACACAGATGTAAATAATTTGCTTCGAAGGGGCATAAGCTTAATTTTTCCAAAATAATTTGGGCGGGTATTTTTTAATAAATAATTACTGATTTCAATAAAAAAAATTTTGTTTATCATCAGCTATAACAATACATAGCAATGTTATGATAAATTTGCATTTGCATTAGAAGTGATGCATACAACTTAAATGCATTTTAAGTGTTTAAAAATACATTGTGCTTATTTGATAAGAAATTGACATAATATGTATTAAGTACCTGATAAATGTATTATGCATCAATAAAACTTGTATTATGTATGTTTTGTAAATAGTTCTCCATAATGTATTAAACAAAGTATTAATTTTTTTAAAAAATTAAAATGAAAACTTGAATTTCATTAATTTTGTAAATTCTTAAAAAAGAAAATTGTCATTAGCTTTATAACAACCAGCTAAAAAACTTAAATTTTTTACTGAACACAAATTACACTATCAAAGTCGAATAATTTATTCTCTATTTTTGAAATCTATATAATTCTAACATAAATCATAGTAAAAATGTTCAGTAAAAAAATATTGTACTTTATATCAAATATTTTGGTACTTAATGCATAGTTATGTTTACCATTTTTCTCAATCAAATTAGGATTTTACTTATAAATTTTTTTAAGTAAATTGTATGCTAAAAAACTACTTCAAATTTAAAAAATTATTTTCCAACAAATTTCATACATTAATTTTTGTTCAAATTTTAATTATTTTTTATAATTAGATTTTAACAAAGTCTATAACATAATTACGTAAATCTAACTTTGTCTTCTCGCTCCAATCTCCACCATAAAATTTCCAAATGCCACAACTTTATTCTTATTCTCCATGTGAATTGATTCCCAAATAGTTTTGGTAAATCAGAAATTAAACTTCGATTTCAGCCGCTCATCTAAACTTTGAAAAGAATATCTTTTTTATTTTTAATATTCTATTTGATTTTTAGTACTTATTTAAGATCGATCAATAAGAAATTTTTATCTAAAATTTTTAATTTAGAATAAAATGTAAGGCACTTTATACTAAAAGCATTAAAAAAAAAACATATTCCAAAAAATAACTAAAGACTAAAGTTTTTTTTTTAATATTCAAACTAAAGACTAAAATTAGAATGTACAAGATTTAAGAGAAAATATCAATCTCCTTTTATTAAGCCAAGGTACTAACTTAGTAAACTATCTTTATTTAATCTTTTTAAATTAAACAGCGTAACTTAATAATTATTATTTGTATTTATTATTTTTTTAATGAACAAGAGATTAATATTAAAAAAATGCATAAAAATTATTGAGTAAGTAATTTCTCCCTAAATTAAATTTTTAGTGAATATACAATAGATGATAATATTATTGTTTTGTAATTGTGGGAATGAAAAAATTTTAAGATCTAAGATATTAGTGTTAGATTTGGTATATTTATCTTAGCTAAAAAAAATTATTAAAAAATAATATATTATTTGAGTTTTTGATCACAACATGTTTTGACTATTGAATCTCGAGAGGATTTCATTTTTAAATTTTCAAAACTGCTTAGACGTAATTTTAATTTGATTGCGATTGAATAGTCAATGCATACTTCATATATTGTTTGAGCTATATTCACTTTTTTAAGTAGCTCATGTAAACATGAGTTATATTGCATAGTCAGCATATTCTTTTTATAATTTTTGCTAAATTACACTTTATAGTTAGTTACACTTTTTTTATAGTTATTATTATATAGTTTATATATATATATATATATAACTAGTCATTTATTAAAGGAAAAGCTAAGCTGGTACTCCTTTGAAACAATTATTTACATCGATATACCCTTTTATATTTATGTTCCCTAATTAATTGCAATTAATATCCGCTATATGATACCGATACAATATTAATATACTGACAGAATATACAAAGGATTAAACTCATTCTTATATAATACCTTATATACTGACGAAATATCACAAAGAATATATCTCATTTAGAGTTTAATAAATACGAATGCAACTTTAATTATTTTCTATTTATTTCTTAAAAAAGAACTTCAATCCTATATGATATCGATAGAATATCAGTATATCGATAGAGCATCATAAAAGATCTAATATGATCCCGATATGGTATCAATATATTGAGGGAGTATCACAAAAAATATATTTTCTACTAATTTAGAGTTTAATAAATAATTTTCTCTTAATTATTTTTATTTAATTCTTAAACAAAGAGCCAAATCATATATGATACCAATACTATCATCATATCGATAGAATATTAACCGACAAGGTATTAATATAGTGACAAAATATCATATAAAATTAAATTTAATCTTTTTTGATATTGATATAGTATTAACATACTAATAACGTATCATTGCAGTGATAAGGCTTGACAAATACTTTAAACCTAAGATCCAACTCGAATAGATAAGTTAAAGTTAGATTTAGTTTGAATAAATACTCAGCCTAATTGATCTAGTTCATATAGTTTTTCCTTCATTAAATTGTGACATTATATAAATTAATGGGGAGGGACCAAAGTAGGTATTATTGTAGCATTAATTAATTAAGTACAAGACAAAGAGTGATTATTATAAAAATGAAAGAATTGAAGCAATCATAGTACAAGTGCCAAATCAATTTGGATGGTTGCATCTTGTATAGCTCCATGTTCTTCATATATTTGTCAACTTTCTCCCTCTCTCAAAACCCACAAAAGTTCTTTGATATTTGATTTAGATGTACTAAGAATTGTTAATGGAGTTGATGGTAGAAACGACGCCGTTTAGAATACTGGAAGAGTCAGCTTCAGCTGAAAGTTCTGGTTCTGATCCTACAAATGCTGTGATTTTTGTTGGGATCAGTTTGTTATTGGGAATAGCTTGTAGACATTTGTTGAGGGGTACTAGAGTACCTTATTCTGTTGCTTTACTTGTTCTTGGAATTGGTATTGGAGCTATAGGTAAGTGAGTGAAACCCTTCTTTCTTTTATTTGGTTTCTCTGGTTAGTCAATTATTTGTTATTGTAACATTGTTGTTCTTGTACAGAATGGTGAAAGATTGAGTTTTTAAGACACCCTTTTAAGCTCTTGTACAAGATGGTGAAAGATTGAGTGTTTAAGACACCCTTTTAAGCTCTTGTTTTGACCATAGATTTTGAACTTTGAAACTTGAAAATTTGAGTGTGAGTTTTGGATTTTGAAGTTTTCAGTGTGTTTGAGTGTGATTCTTGGATTTTGAAGTTTTCAATGTGTGTGAGTGTGATTTGTGGATTTTGAAGTTTTCTGTATGTTTGAGTGTGATTTGTTGAGGGGTACTAGAGTATCTTATTCTGTTGCTTAACTTGTTCTTGGAATTGGTATTGGGGCTTTAGGTTAGTGAAACCCTTCTTTCTTTTACTTATTTCTCTGTTAAATCAATTATTTGTTATTATAGTGTCATTGTGTTTTTACAGAATGGTGAAAGATTAAGTTTTTAAGACACCCTTTTAAGATCTTGTTTGACCATAGATTTTGAACTTTGAAACTTGGAAATTTGAGTGTGATTTTTGGATTTTGAAGTTTTTAGTGTGTTTGAGTGTTTCTTATACAGAATGGTGAAAGATTAAGTTTTTAAGACATCCTTTTAAGCTCTTGTTTGACTATATATTTTGAACTTTGAAACTTGAAAATCTGAGTGTGATTTTTGGATTTTGAAGATTTTGGTGTGTTTGAGTGTGATTTTGGGATTTTGAAGTTTTCTATGTGTTTGAGTGTGATTTTTGGATTTTGAAGTTCTCTGTGTGTTTTGAGTGTGATTTTTGGATTTTGAAGTTCTCTGTGTGTTTGAGTGTTATTCTTGGATTTTGAAGTCTTCTGTGTGTTTGAGAGTGACTTTTGAATTTTGAAGTTTTCTGTATGTTTGAGTGTGATTTTTGGATTTTGAAGTTTTTTTTTGGGGGTGGGGGTGGGGGATCCCAAAAATCAAAAAACAGGCTAAAACTGGTTTGTGCTGGTTTTTAGGAACTTGAAAATATTAAAGATCAAAATTTTGGATTTTGAAGTTTTCTGTGTGTTTGAGTGTGATTTTTGGATTTTGGGATTTTGATGTTTTCTCTATGTTTGAGTGTGATTTTGGGATTATGAAATTATTTGTGTGGGGTGGGGGGATCCCAAAAATCCAAAAAATGCTAAAACTGGTTTGTGCTGCTTTTTAGGAACTTGAAAATATTAAAGCTCAAACTTTTAAAAAGCATAATCAAACTTGGCTTCAAATTTTAACTTTGGCCTTTAACTTCCGTAGTGCACAAGTAGGCACTTTAACTATCTAACACTTCAACGAAAAATACTTTCAGCTTTTGGAGTGCACAAATGCCTACTTTTAGCTTTTTTTGCAGTTTGATTTTCCGAGTTTTGGGAGTTGAGAGAGTACAAGAGGAAGGAAACTGAATAGTTAAGGACATATATTCTCCTTATGGAAGTTAAAATATCGTGGTTTAGGCTTAGGAAGAATGGAAAAGATCAAAACAATCCCAACTAAAAAGCTGTCGGAAACCTTATATGAGAGCCATCTGTGGTCCATGGTTTGATCTACGGGCGGTAGATCTCATCTGCGGAAATCAGGCTAAAATTTTGAGTCTCTAAAGTTCATTCTATGGGCCCAAATTACAGCCCGTAATCAGATCCATGGAAATCAGGCTCAAAAACAAGTTTCAGGACTTCGTTTACAGGGCCAAATTACGGAATGTAGATGGATTTGCTACTTGTAATTGGGTCCGTGAAGCTCAGATCAGAAAAATTAGTCTCTGAAGTTGATTTTACGAGTTCAAACTATGGATTGTACTTCAATTTATGACCATAAATAAGGCTCTTGGTTGGCATACTCTGAAAACTCTACTGGGGTCTTCTCTGGTAAAATAGCCATTACTTATTTACTCTGAACTCCGATTGATGCAAACTTGGTAGCGTTGGAAAGAGGTCTCATAGACCTTTAATTTGATAGGTCATGGGCCACCAATTCTTTATATACTGAAAGTTATGGTCATTTGAAGTTGATCCTCGTATGAACTAATTAGAAAAACTTGGCCGGGAGGAACTGCTTTGAACTTGATTTGTTATTAGAGGTCCCTTACGACCCTAAACCATATCCAATACATTTATTATTATTAAACTTAATAAAGGACCTTAGCATATAGGTACAACTTAGATATCGTTGGATTCGAGCTTGTACGCATATGGAGGATGGTTCGAACCTTTGAATAGAAGTTGCTAGACATTACAGGACTTGAATGTCTATTTCATAAGGGGTTGTTTTGATTAGTATACTGTATTTTGGATGACATTGACTGGATTTAAAAGGTGTTTTGTTGTGGTGAGACTTGAATGTTAGCTAGTAATACTTCAATTGTTATATGAAAACGTCTAAACAACCAGCTTCTAGTTGTTAAATTCCAGTAGCATGCTCACAAATAATTTTCTTTTTCTTTTTTTGAAAAATCATCATTGATTCGATTCGTAGATTCCCTCTTTTTCTATAACCAACCAAACAACAAACTTGTTTGTCCAATAGACAAAACAAACACAAAATGTTTTGAGAATTTGAAACTAATATTTATCACTAAATGTATGGTCACTTCCGAAAATCAATTATCGAAACCCAAATAAATTTCTTCTAAATGTTTACAGAAATTCTCCAGAAACAACTTTTGTTCAAACATAGTAACTGCTTATTTTCGTTTAACACTTAAATTCAAACACATAAGTGCATATTCATAAAACCAAGATCCAGCACATCCAGCACTTGAAAAGTGCTTTTATTTAGCTAACCCAAACAGACTCATATCAATGTCATGCTGACTTGTTTCTTATCTTGGGCCAATCATGTGAAATGATTTAAGTTGATAAGGTCTGCATACACTCTATCCTCTCCGGACCCCCCTTGTGGGATTTCACTAGGTATGTTGTTGTTGTTATTGTTGGTGGTGGTAGTGACAACAAATTCAAGACCATAACATGTTGAATTAAGTACAGTACCTCATCTAAAAGTTTTAAGATATTAGAATAGGGACACTAATATTTGTTTATTAGATCTGCAAAGTTAACCATAATTAGAAGATAGTTGACGTTAAAGAGAGAAGAAAAACTCTGAATATGTTTGAAATATTAGCTGCAATTCTAATTGCTTAATTCCGTGTTAGTATTCTTTGTCTTTCTAGAATTTGTTTTTTGGATGTATTTTGGAGCATTTTCTGCCAGCTCGAGATGGAAATAACACTTATACTATTGATCTGTATAACATATAAAATCATGCACCTTTGCTTTAGGTGCCAACAAACTTTTGAAGTAAGGAACTGTTATATGTTAGAGTTGGTTGAACTACTAGTCAGTCTCATACGTGATGTATGCAAATGCTGATATATACATAATAAATTACCATGCAGAGTATGGAACACATCACGGGTTGGGAAGGGTTGGAGATGGTATTCGTATCTGTAAGTTCAAATCATTATCTTTCTTCATATAAGTGTCCATTGAGTTCAAATCAAGTTTCCCTCTGTCCAATATCAACTAGGCTCTCAAATGTCTGTTCCTGGTAAACCATATTTGGTATTCGTGCAGGGGCAAACATTAATCCTGATCTTTTATTGGCGGTTTTCCTTCCTGCCCTACTTTTCGAGAGTGCTTTCTCAATGGAAATTCACCAGATAAAGGTACATGGCCATTAGCCTTCCTCTTTTCTATTTCTCGTAGAATGCTGATACTATAGGGATCTCCAGTGATGATTTTTCTCTTCTATGTACATCTGTATGTTGTTATGCTTGTGCACTTTCAACGTCTATCTTCTTGCTTGCATTATTTGTTTCGTCCATATAATTGTTTATCACATTTATGCTATTTTTCTTGTGTAAATGTCATGTATTATATCTTCATGTTTTACAACTTTATATCTTGTGGATCCTTTAAGTTAGATGCTTTCATATTTGATTGCTGACCTAGTATTGATCTGCTGGAATTGAGTTTTTTGTAAAGATGACAGATAAAATATATTTTTGAATGTATTTTTGATGAGGAATAATTTTATCGAATAAAATGTAGCATTGCTGTCATGCACAGAAAAGGCTGCAATTTACAGAACTGGTTTGTATTCCCCCCTATAATTCCTATAAAGAAGACAGAAACTCTCAAGAGTATATACATTGTATAATCCTTCAATTTTTCCAAAATACTCGTAGCTACAAACACTGACATTCAAGGACATGAAATGCGTCCTCATTGCTGCAGTTGTTTTATCTCGTACACCCATAACGTACATGCCAGGTTGGCGATCCATATATCCGTGTGTTTCTTCTTCACCCTCTTTCCATACTGATTGGTCAGTGAATTATATAAGCACCTAGGCCACAGTCCACACCACTTCACCTAAAGGAGAGAGGAACATATACCATAATTGGGGTACTAGGTGGCAATGTAGGAATATATGGTCTATGTCTTCAGATTAGCTGCACACATCTATTACGTATGATGATTTCTCTTTTCTGGAGGTTGGCTTGTGTGAGACAGCCACCTTGTAATGCTGCTCACATGAAGTGTGCTTTTAATAATGTGTGGATCTTCCATAGGTGCTTCCATGAGAAACCATTCTGGATCTCCCCTGATCATTTTTTCTCTCTGGAAAAAACTAAGAACAGGTAACAGGATTTGATCATGAAAGCCCCCTTTTCGCCTACTTTCTAGCACAAGCAATCTGGTTTATTAGATAAATGACTGTACTTGTCCAGCTTCCTGTCTGTCAATCTTTTAGAATTCTTCTAAGCTTTTCTTCCCATCAGTTTTTGTTCATGCATTGAACTTCTGCATCTCCAGTATACTGTATCATGTGGAAAAATTCTTGAAATTCATCTCGTAGGGGTGTGTGCATAACCATGCATCTTGCCAAACTGTATTTTCCTTCCGTAGCCTAAGCTGGATACTCCAATCAAAAATTAGTTCTTCTGAAAGCTCCCTTGTGTATTTCCATAAGCGAGCTCCATAAGAAGAGGGGACTGAGTTTGAACACTAATGGGGGGAGCTTGTTATCACTAATTATATTATGTCATTTGGCTTTACACAATTTGCCTTCTGTAACAGTATCTTTCTCTTTTTTACGTCCTCTGATTGATTGAATTTATCAATCTGGATCTACCTCTACTAGTTAACTAAACCAGTTATTTTTCTCCTAATGCAGAGATGTGTAGTACAGATGTTTTTACTTGCTGGGCCTGGCGTTGTTATTTCCACTTTTTGTCTTGGAGCTTGCCTCAAGGTTTGCTGAATTCAGATTTTCCAGAGTTCAATAATTTTTTCGATGGAAGCATCTGAAATTAGTGATAAATATAGATTGCTTTTCCTTATAACTGGAGCTGGTCAACATCGTTGTTGCTTGGTGGACTTCTAAGCGCTACTGATCCTGTGGCTGTTGTAGCCCTTCTGAAGGAGCTTGGTGCCAGCAAGAAATTGAGTACCATAATTGAAGGAGAGTCCTTGATGAATGATGGGTAATTTTCTCCTGGTAGAAATATTGAAGAGACTGGATGTAATTTCCTTAGCGGGACAAGGGATAAGTGGAATTTCATGAACCGTGTCCTATTTACTTCCCTTTAACTTCACGAGTTTTTCCAATAATATTTTGCTTATTCATCATCTCCATAACCTCTCTTTCCCCTTCAGGACGGCAATTGTTGTCTACCAGCTACTTTTAAGGATGGTAACCGGTTGGACCTTTAACTGGGGAGCTGTCATCAAATTCCTAGTAGAAGTTTCCCTTGGGGCGTATGTATATTTGCATTTAATATTGGTTATCTGCCAGTGGGAAGTTGTTTGATCAGTTCTGTTTTTGTTGTCCAGAGTTGGCTTTGGTATTGCTTTTGGACTAGCTTCTGTTTTATGGCTGGGATTCATTTTCAATGACACGGTGATTGAGATCACCCTGACTCTTGCCGTGAGCTATGTTGCTTACTTCACAGTATGTACCCTTCCAATCTTGAATACATAAAGAGCTTTGTTTGCCATTTATTTGTATTGGGATGGGAGACCGTATCTGTTGTCTACTACCTAACTTGTAAAGTCTGACAACTTGTCTAGATTCTTTTATCATTATTATTGAAGTTTCAAAGTGTGAGAAAAGAAGAGAAGACTAATGATAATCAAATGCAAGGAACCTACTTTTAGGTGCAAGATACATTTCATATCTTATATTTTATCTATGAGGGAGTCTACAATCTATGGAACTACACTACAAAATTTATGAAGTGTCTATACAGAAAGTTATTTGAGTCTACCAAAATCGTGGAGGTTCTTTGACACAATGTGACTTAAAGAAATAAAAGAGAGAACAGAGAAATTAATTACTTGATTAGAACTTATTTACAAGGCACATGTTGTTACAAGTGTTAGACAAAATACACTTTTAGTTGACGTCACTGGAAAGTGCCTGGTGATTGATATCTCACAATGGAAATGATACCATGTCAAGAAATGGATATTGGGTCTAACTCAACCCTGAAAGTTAGCTTATGAGAGGAGGATTGTACGAGACCATATCAGGATACCATAACCCATTCCTTCATTCAGTGTGTAACTTGACCACAGGAGAGATATCTCAGGATAAACAATATCCTGGAAAGGTGGATGACTATTAAATTCGTGAACATATCTGACCAGATTTGCAAAGTTAAGTATTGTGAAGGAAATAGACAAGGAAAAATAAGTACATCAAAATTATTGGGAAATTAAACAAAATTAAATGAAGTGGATTCCAAGCAATGACTTTCTCCGAAAATGTATCCGGCATGAAATTCTTTGCTGCAAAGAAATTATTTGATTCTTTTTTGTGAAGTTAGTAAAAATTGGAAGAAAATGGGTCGAAATACATAATGGTGATCCATATAGTTGAAACCGTAAATATATGACACCTGGGCTAAATCAACCCCTAAAGCTAGCTCATGAGGAGAGGATTATCAAGTCCATATAAGTAGACCACCAATCCATTTCCCAGCCAATATTGGACTTTAACCCAACGCAGGCCCAACTGGAGCGTGGACTGGGAACCTAAACGGGGATGGGCTTCGCTTTGATACCATATAAAGATAGGACACCTGGGCCTAACTCAAACCGCAAAAGTTAGCTCATGAAGGAAGGATTGCCTAAGTCTATATAAGCTGACCACAATCATTCCCTAACCAACGTGGGACTTTAACCCACTCTAACAGGTACCAATTAGCTTGGTATGGAAGGATTGATGTTTTTGTTGCAATTTATGTAACATTATTTAACTAAACATGTAATTTGAACGCCTAAGTTTATATAAGTAATAAAATAGCGGTTACAAAGTTAATTATATCATTTTTACTTAGCCAAATGCAAATCCAGTTCGATTTTTTTGCAATTTCTCATATGTGCATCCTAATCATGTGAAGAAAAAGGAAAATAACAAAGTCTAATGACTGCTTCCAACAATGAAACAGGCACAACAAGGGACTGATGTCTCCGGTGTCTTGACTGTGATGACTTTAGGGATGTAAGTATTAAAGTTGATCTTTTGATGCTCTTCTACAGCTGGAGAATAACTTATTTCGATATGACATGCACCAACAGGTTCTACTCAGCTGTAGCTAAAACTGCTTTCAAGGGTGAGAGTCATCAAAGCTTGCATCACTTCTGGTAAATTTTACTAATCTTCTTACAAACATTGTAATTGAACAACAGATATGAAGACTTGCTTTCTGGCAGCAGACCTTATGATATACTTATTCTCCTCATCTTGTTTTGAGTTGAGCACCTCGTTACTCCAGAAATGTTTTTGTGCAAAACCATTTAAGAATATCTAATCTGGAATTGGGTAACATTATCTATAACATTGCGTTATGTATCTGGTGTGAGATTTATGTCTTACTTTCTAACATCACGACCCACATGATTGAACATCTGTAAGATGATAGCATGACATGTTCTTTTTAGTTATGTGTACAATAGGTCTCAAGAGTCGAGCATATAATATGCTGTTTGAAACTACTTTTGATTTTGGCTTTTAATACAAATCTCACCTTTGTTTTCAGGGAAATGGTTTCCTATATTGCAAATACATTAATTTTTATCCTAAGGTAAGTATGTATTTGGCTCTCTTATCAACTCTGTTGATTTAGTCGTTTTTAACAATGGTTGTCAGCACTAATTGTTGTGGAGGTCTTTTGATGGCTATGCTGCTTTGGTAGAATTTAGGCTGCCCGCACCAAATGTTACTTCATTCTAAATCTATTTTTGATCAGGTAAATAATTATATTAATCAAACAGCCAAAATCGGTTGTATACAAGAGGTACACCAAAAAGTAAAGAACCTACAAAAAGATATGTTTCTCTAGAAAAGATAGCCGAGTCTCTATATATCCCAGAACCACCAAACATAAATAAGGGATCAGAAGGTACTCTTCAACTGCCCAAAATTCATACCCCTTCAGAAGCTCTGCTATTTCTCTCTCTAGATGATCCACATCAAAGTCAAAGGAACAACATCCCTCCCATTCCCTACATTTCCAACTGCTTCTTCCAGCTTTACAACAAAACAGCTGGTCCTTTACGTATCCCACCAGAGTCTTGTGGCCAGGTTGCAATTTAGTAACAGATGAAACCAGCTGATGCACGGAACCTTTCGTTTCCTAAGTTTTTTTTCCTTCAAAATCACCCCTTTAGCAGCTAATCATGATAAAAAATACACTTCCCTCGGCACCTTAGGAATCCAAATTGACTTTACAGGAAAAAGCTCCTCTTCCCCTCACTAATTCTTCATTCTAATATTACAAAAGCGATGGGACAACTTATCATTAGCTAAGTTTTTTATATTGTCATATGGGCCAAGCTTACACGCTCCTTTATTATTCCATCAAGGATTTGCTACCTTCCACCATCACAGAAACGGAGTAGCTCTGTCAGCCAAGGCTAGGCAAAATGGAAGAAATCACCTAGTCGTTTTTGCCTCCGCTGGGATTATTGAACTTGAGACCTCATGGTTCTCCTCCCATTTCATTGGCATTGGGCCAGACCCTCCCTAATTTAGTGAACTTGTTGAAAATGTAATATCAAGTAAGCCCCTCACCATTGAAATAATGGGAAACTTTAGCATTAATAAATCTAATCTAGTGTCAATTTTCACCAAGAAGCTGGTCTCAAAAGGAAAAATATCTATCATACAGTCCTGACAAACTGGTTATGAGGGATTTTTCAGGATAGATGGTGTTTCTTGGGGTCAGTAAAATCAAAGAGGCAGAAATGGACCTGCTGCTGCTAAGTTTGGAGGGGAACCTGTAAACTCGAGTTAAAGAGAAGTTGAAAGTCATGGAGACGGGGGCTTCTTTGTGCTCAATTCTGAAGTGGACAATTTTTTTCTTCCAAGAGCCTTGCCTACTTCAGTTTTGGTTAGTTATACTTTCAGAATGACTATTTTCGAAGGAAAGGTTGATATAGTAATCACCATTGCAAATGTGCATGGATGGAATGCTGGTTGTACTTTGGTAATAAGTTACAAGTCCCATACAAAGTTGCCTTGCAATTATACCTTCTTATTAGGAAGACCATTGGGGGAACAATCAAGTTTTAAGTAATTGGAAAAACTTGTTAACAATAGAATCTAATTGGATAACTTCAGAATAACTTTTTTCTTTTTTCAAGTTGATTTAATTATTATTGTGTTTTATCACTTAATTGTTTTTGTTTGTCTAACAAATTTTGAATTCCCAGAAAAAGATTCACTAACATAAAAGCCTTTAATGCTGTCCAGTATTCCTTCTTTTTCCAAATACTTTTAAGAATACACTTTTTTGATGTCAAAGTGTTTATTTTTGGAACTACCATATAGATTTTTTTTTTTAAAAAAGCTACTCATGGTTATAGCTAGATGTGGAAGAAATCCTTTGTACAAAACAAATCCTTTTTGCCACTATTTATTTTCAAGCTGATAGTCTTGTCCTTAGAACACAACAACATATCCAGTGGAATCCCACAAGTGGGGATAGTCTTGTCCTTGAATAAAACGTTATCAAGATAGGCAAAAGATATTGTAGGTGTTTGTTTGAGAACTCCTTATCCAAAAAGGAATTTGATTATTTTTTTTAAACCCTACTATGGTATCATAGTCTATAATTTGAATTATGACTTAAGAGTATCCTTGAAATGCAGTCTAAAAGATATTGAGCACCAATCACTTGATTCATTCTAATTTATTGAATTAATCCGTTACAAAAATGTCAGAAAAAGAAGTGAACATTGCAATCAGATACAAAAGTTTTGAGCAACCAAACAAACATGATTATGAGTGTTTTGGACTGTCTTCAAGAGTTTGGGAGGTTGGAGTAGTGCGCTGGCTATATGTGTGCTAGTTGTCTATTTTGAAGAAGCAAAATGTGTCCACTTAAATGTTATAGTATAAGGTTGAGGAAGTTACTAAAATTAGTTGCTATATCTTCCCAAAAATGTTGCGAAATGTGTCTGCCTGTACTTCCACATTATGAGTGGGTGTTGAACTACTGGTGAAGGGTTTATCATGCATTATCCTTCTTTGATGGAGTTGCTTCTAGCAGAAGCCACGTAAATGTTGGAAGAACCAAGAAGCTATGCATTCCATCGTTAATTTGATGCAGTTTAATGGAAAAGAATAAAGTGGCCGTTCAGTGTGAGCAAATATGATTTTTTAAGCCTTTCTTTTGCATGCTTAATGTGTCTTGGGTCGGGGGAAACTATGTCTTCATAGATGAGCTGAGTTTGCTAGATGACTTCTAAAGTTTATCTGTCCTTTTTGTAAGTTTATGTTTGAGGACTTTCATCCTTACCCATCAGAAAAATTAAAAGCACCATTTAGGGGGATTAAGTTTTGGTGGAAGTTGTTTTAGGCGCTTTTGTACACAGTTAGCTATAGTTTTTATCGGAGTAGAACTGATACTCGTTCTTATGAATTTATCCATGAAATGAAAAACCTAATTGCTTTGGTTATCATTTTCTGCAGTGGAGTTGTCATAGCTGAAGGAATTCTTGGTGGCAACAATATTTTCAAAATTTATGGTACTTCTGCTAAACTGACATTTGACTTATGAAGACTGAAGTAACATATTTCTTACTATTACCAACCCTATTAATGTTTTTTCTTGTGTTACGTTTAATATTTATTTATTTTCTGTAGATTTTGCCTGCAATTGATATTTTCAAAATGAATTCGGTACTGATGGCCTTTAACAGATCTCATATTACTGCGTGAAGTGTCTTCGTACTTAAGAGTCAACTGACATTAAATAAGTGAAGGAGCTGTCCATGCTACTTCTGAGAAATATAACACAGTAAAGAGTTTATGTGAATGCGTACAAACAGTTGTTTTACATTGAGCCTTATTTTAATCCATACTTTACATATAATATAATACACATTTTCCAGTTCGGGACACTAAGTCTAATATATACATTAAATGCCTATACTTCCCTTCAAGCCGGTGCATATATGTCCCATGTACCAAACATATTACAGATGTAATTAATACGAAGACCAATGAGTGACTTGGTGAAAATATTTAGAAGCTGATCCTTTGATTTCACAAGTTTTGTTAAACAATATCTCCTGAGAGTATCCATTCTCTGATGAAGTGATAATCAATCTCTATGTGTTTAATCCTTACATAGAACGCTAGATTTAATGCAATATGAAGGGCCGTTTGATTAAGTTACATCTGAATGATTTCTCCGAATTTCAATTCTGTAAGCAACTGTATGATCCAAACTAGTTCACAAGTTTCTATCATCATTGCTCGATCTTCTGTTTCTGCATTAGATTGAGCAGCTACATTCTGTTTCCGCTTTTCCAAAACATCAAATTACTTCTTACTAAAACACAATATCCAGCCTGAAAAGGATTTTGTTTTTTTACTTTGCCTTATTTTTATAGTTTGTGTGTTTTCTCTTTTGGCTTCTCTATTTACACGTGTATTATGATTGTTTATATGTATGCGTGGAGGGAAACTTTCTTTTGTATTTGGTATGGTAGTCTTTTACACTCGGTTAAACTTTCATTCTAATTAAACTACTTCTTTGTTTAATGCTTTTTAATGTGTTTCAGATAATTCGTGGGGCTATCTCATCCTTCTTTATGTGCTTATCCTTGTGTCGCGGATCATCGTAGTTGGTGTATTGTATCCATTTTTACGATACTTTGGCTATGGTCTGGACTTGAAAGAAGCTTTTATTCTTGTCTGGGGTGGCCTTCGAGGTGCCGTAGCGTTGTCTCTTTCATTGTCATTCAAGGTAGCCATGTGCGAATGCTCTCTCCAAGCACTTTCGTTCCTTAACTCTGCAAAAATTTCTCACCTAAGTGTGCCTTTGTTCTAAAACTATTCCTTCTTGGCTGTTTTCAGCGTTCTAGTGATGGCTCTCAATACATCAGTCCTGATACTGGAACTCTGGTAAGTTGAGAAAAAGAAAGAGTTAATGGTAAAGCGAACAAGTTTGAAGTCTTCTATATTTAGTTATCTCTTAGCTATATCTTTCTAGTCATACCGTCCTTCCTCTGTTGCAGTTCGTTTTCTTGACTGGTGGGGTTGTATTTTTGACGCTCATCATCAACGGTTCGACCACACAGTTTGCTTTACATTATCTGGGAATGGATAAGCTATCAGCAGCAAAGGTAAGAGTTGATTTTGAGGTGATACTGTTTTGTCCTTGTTGGAGCTTAAGGGTTAACTTGATATGTCAGAACTGATGAAAGACCAAATCCTATGATGGCTAGATGAGCAGAGATGGGTTGAGGGAAATCTATATGCTTGGAAAACAAGCGGGTTGGTGGTTGGTGGGTGGGCAGAATAATGAATAAAAGGGAGATGGTCTCACTTGGATATTCAAAGAAAGTAGTTTAATTAGTCCATAACTATTTAAAATAAAACACTAACCTTTCATATTGAACAGTAGATGCTTAGGTAAGCAAGTAAAGTCCTGTTATTTGCTGATTCATATTTTTTAATCTTCATCTATATTCTTTTTATAACGTAGTTTTATCTCATTGCAGAGGCGCATATTGAATTACACAAAATATGAGATGTTGAATAAAGCTCTGGAAGCATTTGGTGATCTTGGAGATGATGAGGAACTAGGACCTGCTGACTGGACAACTGTTAAAAGATATATTAGTAGCCTAAATGATGTGGAGGGTGAACCAGTGCATCCTCATACTGCATCTGAAAATGCTGATAATGTGGACCATATGCATTTAGAAGATATTCGTGTCCGCCTGCTAAATGGTGAGAACATTACATTCTCAGTTTTGGGGAAAGTACATCTTGTTTGTGATCTGTTCTGTAACTTTTGAGTCATTTGCCTCGGTGATTGTGTGCTTCACAGCCTGATAAGCTTATGTAATCGATCTTATGACCACTAAGACACAAAATTACCTGTCATCAGTAAAGTGTATATGGACTAGAGTGTCAATCGTAAGTTAACTCTATGCAATGTTCTTATGTATATTAGAAAACCTACTCGTACTCTAACCTCGTAGATTTTTCCTTCCTTTCAATTAGATACTAAAATTTAGATGCTAGATTCTAACGAATATCACACAGATAATTCAGAGAATGAATACTCACCAAAACAGCAAATAAGAGGTTAAGAAGATAGTTCCAGCCCTCTACCACCTATGTCTCCTTGGATAATTAAGAGGCTCCCAACTAATAAGAGAAGTTTAACATTCAGATCAGTAAGGGTATCAACTTGGATAATATGTCATCCTCTTCTCCTCAGGAATGTCAACATCTTCCGTGATGAAATGCTAATGCTCAATTTAGGTTGTTTAACTTCAATGCGTTGGAATACCTATTCATCTAGGTTATTGATTTGAAAATGCTAAAAGTCGATATTCAATCTTGTAATGTATTCCTGATCACTGTTATAATAACTATTTCAGCTACCTAATCTCAAAGTAAATGCCCATATTTGGTCAGAGTGTTGATAGAATGTAGAATGATTAGTTTCATTGTTTGTGCTTAACTCCTAAATAACTGCGATAACTTACTACATGACAAAGAGAATTTTGAGATTATATAGTGATTGACGTAACCGTATCTGCCCTTTCCTTTAGACAATGCTCCATATGCGTTTCATTATGTAGATCACCATGAAATGATGTATTTTTTGTATTCAACTGATTAGGAGTGGCATACTGAACAACTATTGACATAAAAAGACATAAGGAGGCAATCTTGGCCACAAGAGAAAGTAACCCCTTACTCTAATCCAAGTATCTGAGTATAACCTTCACTGGTTGACGTGCCTTAAGCCTCTAATCATCCTCAGCAATTTTGACCATGTAAATCAGCTATCAACGAACAATTGTTTTTTCCTAAAGGCAAAGGGAGAATACTTATCCAAAATATAAATAAATAAAGAGAGAAGCTATAGGCGTAAAAACATCCCTCAACTTGGCGAACTAAGCTTAGATACACCCTCAAATTTGGCACGAATTATTAGTTTCGTCTCTACACTATTGATAGGTTTAAAAACACCCCTCAACTTGGCAAACTAAGCTTAGATACACCCCTCTCATACCATATGACATAACAAGTGAGTACAATTTATTTAAAGCACATGAAAGGTTAAAAGACCACATCAACCTTAATTTTCCCCTTTTTTTTAAAAAAAAAAAGGAAGAAAATTTCCCTTCAATTTTTAATTACCAATTACTAGAATACCCTTCTTCTTCCCATTTAACCTCCTCCATTAATGGTGACTTCAAAGCAAGATCTATTTTTTTTCATTCTCATTTTTAATTTCTTGATTCTCTTTCTTTTGCTATTTTGTTTATGATTTTTTTTGTCAATGTGGGCTTCCGGTAACGTTAAAAATTTCATGGTCGGATGACAATCTCATAAGAAGATTTTGGGATTGTAAAAATATGGCAGCAAATGAAGCTGTACAAAATTTCAAATCAAAATTTAATAAGTTATAGAAACATGAAGTTGGGGGGTGTTTTTAAGCCTATCAATAGTTTAGGGACGAAATTAATAATTCGTGTCTAGTTCGAGGGTGTATTTAAACTTAGTTCGCCAAGTTGAGGTGTGTTTTTAAGCCTATCAATAGTTCCGGGACGAAACTAATAATTCGTGCCAAGTTCGAGAGTGTATTTAAGCTTAGTTTGCCAAGTTGAGGGGTGTTTTTAAGCTTATAAATAGTTTAGGGATACAACTAATAATTTGTGTCAAGTTTGAGGGTGTTTTTAGTACTTCTCTCATAAATAAATTGAAAAAGGGCAAAGTGCACTAAATAAATAAATAAATAAAAGGGCAAAGGGAGAATCTCTCACACGCTACCAGAGTACGGAGTACGCAATTTCTGAATCGTAGTCTTTACCCATCTTGGATAGGAGAAAAATTCGACTTTGGACATAGATGTAAAATAATAGAACTTAGTTTATAAAAAATATAAAGGGCGATGATAAATAATAATAACTCAAGAATTTATTTGGTGAGGATTAAGAGCAGAGTGAGTAGCTTTTCAGACAACTATAGAGGATTAATGGAGATTAGAGAAGGCACATCCATAGGAAGTCATTGATCTATTGCATGGTCTGAACCATCCGAACCTTATATGAGTTGCTTACGATGATGATAAGTCAGAAATGTAGGAGATATACTATTAGAATCACCATAAGGATATCATTTTGGTCAAAACAACAACAACAATAATTCCTGGGAATCCTCGAAGACGTAAAATAATGACGAGTTTCCAATAGGTGACATCAACCGACAATTTGTTACCGAAGTTGGATATGAAGAAATGGAGCTTTTGTTTAACTCAACTCTGAAAGTTGCTCATGTGAAGATGATTGACCTTAGCATATAAGGAGATCACAATCCATTCCTCAGCCAATGTGGACTTGACACCTTCTTGCACATTCAGAATTGGACATCTGAAGCGTGGATAAATGACATGGGAGTCCATCATCTAGAAACACAACAATAGGCAGCGATGGGTCTAGCTCTGCTACCGTGTGAAGAAATAGACCTTGGGTCTAATTCAATCCCAAAGCCTAGCTCATGAGGGGAGGATTGACACCTTTTTCACTGGAAAATTACATTGTGTAGCTAGGTAATACATATTCATACAGACACACACATATATATATATATATATATATATTATGAATTGAATCCTTCTTGATATTTTGCATTTACTTCTTTATATTGACTTTTCTAGTGAAAATTCTAGTTCTGTCATTGATCATGATATTCAAATTTGATTGCTAAAAGAGAAATTATGTTTCCAGGTGTTCAAGCAGCATACTGGGAAATGCTCCATGAGGGCAGGATCCCACAAACTATAGCAAATCTTCTAATGCAATCTGTGGAGGAAGCAATTGATGTAGTATCGCATACGCCCTTATGTGATTGGAAGGGTTTAAGATCTTATGTTAATATCCCAAATTATTACAAGTTTCTTCAAACAAGTTTTGCTCCCCGAAAGCTTGTTACATATTTCACTGTTGAGAGATTAGAGTCTGCATGCTATATCTGTGCTGGATTTCTCCGGGCGCATAGAACTGCACGACAGCAACTAGATGAATTTATCGGTAAGTAATTAGTAATGATATCTGTATAGCATCTTATTGGCACATCCTTTTCCGCGTGTATGATTCTTCTCAATTATGTTTGACTTTCCCTGCTCATCTTCGGCTGGACCATTTCTTTCTGCCTACAAATCATCAGTGGCAAAGGTTGGATGCTGAGACATTCCGGCTTAACATAACAAAACAGTTTTGCCTTTTCCATTGACCCAAAAATCTTTTTGCTTTTAAAGATTAAAGAACCATCGTCTTGAGTAGTCTAACCGCATCATTCCTTGTGATGGCTTTTCTACCCTTTTTTTGTCGACGAAGACTACTGATTAGGTCTTTATTTCTCAATTGTTCGGTTTGATCTATAAACGATCATCTGAGGATTGGCTTCTTTAGATTGTGACTACCTACAATTGGGTTGAAGTTGAATTATTGCATTCAAGTAAGACGTTCTTCTATATTTTAAGGTGAGTTATGGTCTGTAAGGCTTTTGGAGAAGATAGTAGTAAGAAATGTTGAAACCTAATAAAAGTTCCATCAGGTGGTATCCTTAAGTTTATCGTTATGCTGTTGGTATGAATGACTGGTAAGAGTTGCGCATTGGATTAAACAGCTACTATTGTTACATTTTCTCCTCCGTGATCTATCCCAAAGCCACTTTTGTGGCTTTATTCTTTTTATATCTCTTTATGAGGAAGCTTTCTCAGCAGCAGAATCCTAATAAAAGAAGAAAATAAAGAAAAAGAAAAAGAATGATATGCATTGGAGTTGGAAGTTTCTTATGCAAGCAATTATGATTTCAGGTGACAGTGAAATTGCTTCCATTGTTATCAGGGAAAGTGAGGAAGAAGGAGAAGGTGCACGGAAGTTTCTGGAGGAAGTCCGTGTCTCATTTCCTCAGGTATACAAAGACAAATCTCTCTCAATGAGCTCAATATTTCCTGTTTGACTCAAACATGTCGATAAAAATACTGGAGGGTGCAGCCTGGAAGTACAAGAAATTTTAGGCTACCCGCGTTCTTTTGCCAGATTACTGCATTTGAATCATGGTCATACACTTATATTTTGAAATAAAGAATACAGCTGTCTGGTTTCTGCAATGCATAAATGAACTTCAGCATGTTTACATTGTCTTAGTCTACTTGAGTAATATCCTTGGTTCTAAAAGAAAGTGCATATTCAGGTTCTCCGAGTTGTGAAAACCAGACAAGTTGCTTATGCCGTGTTAAATCACTTGATTGATTATGTCCATAATCTCGAGAAGATTGGTATCTTGGAGGACAAAGAGATGGCACATCTTCACGATGCTGTTCAGGTCAGCATTTCCTTCTCATCTGTTAGTCCAGTTCTATTTCTTGTCTTACATCTGATTTCATACTTATGCAGACTGATTTGAAAAGGCTTGTAAGAAATCCACCTCTGGTTAAATTTCCAAAAATTCGTGATTTGATTAGTGTCAATCCTTTGTTGGGCGCCCTACCTCCCACAGTGCGTGAGAGACTAATTGGTTCAAACAAGCAGATGATGAAGTTACGTGGTGCGACCCTCTATGAAGAGGGATCAAAGCCAACTAAAGTTTGGCTTGTTTCAAATGGTGTAGTGAAGGTAATTTTTAGTAGTGTAATAGTTATTACAATAATATTTGTTTCGGAAATAACATCTTTCTGAAAATATGGTGTTGTGTTTGATAGTGGTCAAGTAAGAGCGCGAATAATATGCATCTACTGCATCCAACTTTTTCACATGGGAGTACACTAGGTTTATATGAAGTGCTTGTCGGAAAGCCCTACATCTGTGATATGATAACAGAATCCGTGGCTCTCTGCTTTGCTCTTGATAGTGAGAGGATACTTACTGCTCTCAGATCTGATCCAGCTATAGAAGACTTCTTTTGGCAGGTATTTTGAAAGATCATTACGTTGAACTGTTATAGCTTCCATACATATGTGTATGCTTAACGCATCTTTCTCGTCAATATCAATATGATGAAAAATAGTAGAGTTCTTCAACTACTGAGAGTATACTGAGTTTACAAAAGAGAAGAGATTTTGGGTTCCTAACATCAACATTCATATCATACTGCAAGTTTTCAAAAAAAAAAAAAAGAGGTTCCTACCTGTCGGGCATGCCGGCCTGTGCGCGCCAGGCGCTGCCAAGGTCACCTGCTGCAGCGCATGCCTGCCCAGCCCGTCCGAAGGGGAGCGTTAGAGTAACTGGTCAAGTTGTTATCATGTGACCAGGAGGTCACGATTTCAAGCCTTGGAAACAGCCTCTGGCAGAAATGCAAGGTAAGGTTGCATACAATAGACCCTTGTGGTCAGGCCCTTTTTCGGACCTTGCGCATAGCGGGAGTTTTAGTGCACCGGGTTTGCCCTTTTAAGTACATCTCAGCAAGGAAGGATTTGATTCTACTAAGGTCTGGAATTGCTCCGATTGCGTGAGTCTTTCAGAAAAGTTGCCCTTTTTGAGAAAATTATATCACCTTGAATGATCTTCAATGATACCTGAAGCTCTGTTGTTTCTGCTGGTTGCATTCTGCCCGAGTATATCCTCCCTGATTCTTCAAACTCTTCCAAAGAGCATCACCGTTTACAGTGAATAAATCCTTAAAACGCAATATAGGGAAGGTCATTTGATGTCTTATGAAGAAAAACGGTAATAGACATGCCATAGTTATGTATCTCTATTGCTAAAGATCAATGCAGAAACACTTAAAGGGTCGTTTAGTAGGAGGTATTAGAGAAAATAATAAATGTATTAGCTTTCGTATCATTTATCTTCTGTTTGGTAGTGTTTTCAACCCATGTACAACCAATACGTGTTTTAGTTATACACCCTAATCACTAGTTTTCTTGTACGTCGTAAACTATATGGTGTAGTATACCTATTCCAATACACCCTATTCAGTAGTGTTCCTATTCTAATACACCTTGTTCATTTAATACAACAAACCAAACAACATTACTAATTTCCGTATTATGAATCTCAGCATTGCTTATACACTTGATTTGGTGTTACTCTTATACATCCTACCAAATGACCCCTTAACATATATAGAGAAATATAGGTCTGTTGTGTGTATATTAAGAGCACCGAGTTTAAGTAAGAAAGAAAGACTTTTGAAACTTCTGGTCTTAAGTCTTGCATGACATTTTGTCGCTATAAAAGCATTTCCGTTAAGGGTAAAATAAGACATTCATCCTTAAATTGTTTCCTAATACAGAAAGTTGTCATCCTTTTTGAAACAAACAAATAAAGGAAGAGTGCCTTTTCGGGAGTAACTAGAATTTAGTTCTTTTTGAAGCAGTGAATCACACAGGTTATCTTGGTGTCTGCAGGAAAGTGCGCTTGTTCTTGCCAAAGTCTTACTTCCTCAAAGGTTTGAAAAGATGACAATACAAGATATGAGAACTCTGGTTGTAGAAAGGTCAAGTATGAGTGTATACCTAAGAGGGGAAAGTTTTGAAGTGCCTCACCATTCCGTTGGTTTTCTGTTGGAGGGATTTGTTAAAGCTCATGGTTCACACGAAGGGCTTCTTTCAGCTCCTGCACCGTTACTGCCTTCGTCATGGGAACAACAAAGCTTTCACAGCACAGAGGCATCAGGTTTCCTCTTACCACTTTAGCTGCAGTTTTGCTATACCCCTCTCTTTGTAACTATGGGACAGCTGATATCTTGGTTATACTCGAATGTTATCAAAAGCGAAAAGAAAACAAGAGCTTTAATGAAAAAGGGTGCAAATAGAGAAAACATATATATCTTGGTTATACTCGAATGTTATCAAAAGCGAAAAGAAAACAAGAGCTTTAATGAAAAAGGGTGCAAATAGAGA
>JAOTQJ010000001.1:26843-38394 GCA_025642045.1 Solanum sejunctum | reverse complement strand
AAACATATATATATATATATATATATATATATATATTCCGAGACTAATACTTCTAAGTATGAATAACAAATATATGGACAAAGAAATTGAAAAAACATAACGATTAAGTGAAATATCAATTGCTTAGCGTAGTCTCTTCAGGAAACGCTCATTTGATTTAAAAGTACGTCTTAGAGTCTTGATGACAACACTTAAAGTGCACATTCAGTGAGGCAAAATGCTCAACATGTTTTGAGCCTCGCTTCAGGGCTTAAAAGTGCCTTTGACAGCATTGGTTATATACATATCAATGGTCTTTGCTTGGAAACAGACATGCCTGGTAGAACGAATTCTTTTGGGAGCACGTTGACAATGTTATTCTCTCTTAAGGTTGGCATATGTGCACTAAATATTTTTTGCTTCAGAAATTGATAGTACTTGCAACTTTGGTTATTTGCATAAATTCTCTCTGATCCATAGCCTCATCTCAGAGAATTCTGATTAATTTGTACTTTTTTGGTTCAAACGTTTAGGTGTCCATGCATCTAGTTTTTCTCATCAACCTTCTTGTTATCAAGTTGAGACAAGGGCAAGGGTGATTATGTTTGATATGGCGGGATTTCCAGCAGGCAGGGCTCTCCAGAGAAGATCATCTTCGCTATTGTCACGCTCAGTTGATCATCCCTCGTCTTTTAGTAGAGAGCTTGGTGGTTTAATGAGCTGGCCAGAAAATACTTTCAAGGCTATGTCACGTAGACAGGATGTGGAACAGACTGGTCAACAGGGAACCAATATGTCTACTCGTGCTATGCAGCTAAGCATCTTCGGTGGCATGGTTAGTAGTAACTTAATTTATTTTACAATTTCTTTCGGTGTGATCTTAAAAACAATTTTGCAACTTAGTCTTTCACCAAACCCCTCTGCATTGAAGCAAGGGCCCATAACGGAGTTTACTTAAACGTTAGCTTTGGGGAATGGAGCAGCTGCTCAAAACACCGTGCCAATTAGGCGAAATTCTATTTGTTGTTTGACGGAGCATGCCATGTCCTTAAACTTTTTTGGTTTGGGAACTGTCAAGTTTGTGACACCATAGATCTAAAGTTGAAGTGTCAAAACGAAAATTTGTGTCAAGTTTAAGGGGTCATCTATGTATTTGGTCATTATGATATCTCCTACTTTCTGACCATCTCATCCCCTCCCCCGGGGTTGTAACCAAACAATATGGGCTTGAAGAGAGTCGTCTTGGGTTATTCATCGTCGAGTTGCATTCAGTTGAAATCACCAGGTTTCCATATTGGCTTCTAAGATTACTTGGTCTTTTTTGGTTATTAGATAAGCAACATAAGAAGACGTCCGAGAAGTTTTCATGGAATTAGTGCAGCTAAGACCTCTCACAGTCGGTCATTTCCAGAAGTTCGACCAGATCGAGCAAAAACACTTACTTCTGTTAGATCCGAAGGATCTACCACAATGCGAAAGAAGGCTGAAATGCAAGGAGAGAATAAAGATATCAGTATACAACTTCCAAGCGCCCCAACTGAAGAAAGTCACAGACGAGACTACTCGAGTGATGATTCTGGTGGCGAGGATGAGCATCTCATCAGAATTGATTCGGGAAGACCAAGCTTTCCTCAATGGATCACAGAGGAAGCTAAAACATCACCAGCAGACTGAGCCCTTCCACACTGAGTATGTGAATACTACTGAGAACGTCGATTTATGCATCATTTTGTGTTTGAATAACGCGATAGAGCGTGAGAGCTTTTACCATCGTGTTCTGCAACGAGTTCATGTGAATAATGTATCCGTCTTAGTACGTGCGAAGCGCTACTGTGTGTTGTGGAAATTATAAACTTGTATATCATGGTCTCGATGTATAGCAGGTACAATTTTTCTTTGAAAAAAGGCCAGCATGTATCCTGTTGAGAAGATTCATAGTTTTTATAGTGAATAAAAGTCGTTATCTCTTAGTTTCTGAACAGTTAAGTATATAATATGCTTTTTTTGTTGATTTTTTTGTATATATATGTAGTAAAGAAATGTTGAAAAACACTGAAGACGAGAACTATAGCAACAATAAATAATATGATAACCAAAGTAATGGAAACATGTAATACTAAAATCGAACTAAAATATTAGGGGCGTAATAATAGTAATGTCGCTACAGAAATTAGATAACGCTTGACTATGTACGAACTTTCTATCCTAATTTTAGATCTCTATATCTTCCTATTTTGGCTCTCGTCCTTGGTAAGCTATGTGTCGTGTTCTGTCTAATTATCTCTTTTTAACACTTCTTTTTGGCTTACTTCTATCTCTTCATACCCCGCCATAGTCAAATATCTAATGTTTATTACACATTATAGTAATAAAATTTTTTCATTTCTTTCTTAAATTACGAGTGAATTCGAATGGTATCGAGAGATTTTTTTTGTTCGCATGTCTAAAGAAGACAAAAAAAAAGTTAGACTCGATACTCAAGCGTGACTTGAGACTCGAGATTCGACCTTAACTCAGGATCCGACTTTGACACCAGATCATGACTCGGGACTAGTGATCTAAAATTCGATCCTAATTTGAGACCCAAATTTATCGCAAAATTTAATCTTGATTTGAAACTTAAACTTAATCCTAATCTTGATCCGAGACTCAAGATCTGACTTGAGATTCGATCCCATTAAATATGATGAAAGCTATTTAGACAAAAATCTACGATTTAATAAAGACAAAACACAAGTTGAAATTGAGAATTAGATTGAGCTAAGCTTGATAATCCTTTTGAATGAGTAATGCTTGAATAGATTCAAATATACCCAATTTTAAATCATGTTATGCTCAACTCATAAATTAAAAATATTGACGAATTAAGCAAATTATTTATGGCGGGATCAAACATGATATGGTGGAACTTGATCTCACTGAGGACATGACCCTAGATAGATAATAGGCTAATTGACTGGTAGGATTAGATGATTATCTAATCATGGGGTATAGTAGGATAAAGGAGTAATAGTATTTTATAACATGTATTGTCATTATTTGTTGTTTATATGTTAATTGTATTATATTTACGTATTGTCATGTGTTTTTAGTTATTAGTCATTTTTTGTTATTTTCTTTCTTTTACTTTTTATCATATCTAGTTTATCTGCTTATAGATTTTTGAGACGGGAGTTCTCAGGAAATAGTCTCTATGAGTGCGTATATTCTACATCTTCAGATCTCACTTGTGGAATTTCACGTTGTTATTGTTTGAGCTCAATTTGAACAAAAAAAAATATTGAATATAAATATCTCACTATTTATAACGAAATTATTATCCCTCATACGGATCAAAAAACGTAGGTGGTTGGTTGATCTTGACTTCATCAAGACTCACACCAAAAGAAAACAACAGTACAAAAGAAAAGACTTGAGAAGTTTTGGCGCTTCAAGCTCTTCACGCGGCTTACGCGTTAAAGCCCTAATTCCATTTTTTTTTATATATATATATATAATCAACATGTCCCGTTTTTCTGAACCTCAAATAAATTAATAATTCAATTATTAATGGCAGTTACCGGCGAACTCCAGTGGAAGACGGGAAGTGACCGCGGTGGCGGTGAGACGGCGCCGCGATGGATACCGAAAAGGGGTCAGGTTGTGAAGAATGCGATGAGGAAAATTTTCTGTTGTTTCACGTGTAAACGACGTCGTTCCGCCCATTCTTCCATTGCTTTTTGCTGATTCTAATCATAGTCCATCGCGTATATTTTATTCGTTTTAATTTGTTTGATAGAAGTTAATACTATGGGTAATGTTTTTACGTGATATAACCATAATATAATCATAAGATTTAAAAGGCTATTTTAGAGATAATATGTAAAAACATCCTTTAGTTTGATCTCAACTAATATTTATGTCATCAAATTTTGAGTGTGCAGAAATAGATACTTGTATAAAATTAAATAGACAGACACATTTGCTCCTATGTGACGTCCTAGGAGGTAATTTTGTGTTCTATGTGGCGTTTTACGTGTATTATGCCATGTGGATGTGTTTGTTTATTTAATTTGATAAAAGTTTAAGTGTCTACTTGTGTACGTTCAAAGTTGGAAGGTATAAATAGAGCAAGCCCAGTGAACTAAAAAGCTCCTGCTATGCTTAGGTCCGAGGAAAGTCCCGATTACAAGGGACTATTGTGCGTAACCTTACCTTGTATTTCTGCTAGAGACTATTTCCAAGATTTAAACATATAATCTTCTGCTCACATGACAGTAACTTTACCAGTTACTCCAAGACTTCTCTTCAAAGTTGGATAAATATTAGTTGAAATCAAGTTAAATGATGTATTTATGTATTATGATTTTTGATTTACTATCTATGATAGTGGTAAGCTCTGAGTACATTCTACCTTCTCTAGACTCCACTTATAGAATTTTATTGAGTATGTTACTGTTGTTGTTGTAGAGACATATTTAAGATTGAAGGTTTTATGAGGAATTTTTCATGAATTTTGAGTTAATTTATAAGAATAACTGAGTTGATGGTGAAATATTTATGGATATTATGTGAATCTCTTAATGGATATAGAAGGATTAAATTAAAATTATTTAATTCATTCAGATAGTTTATAATTTAAATAAAAATAGCTAAATTTTAATTGTAAATGCCTGAATTTCAAATAAATTTTTTTAAACTTTAAATAAAAATAAATAAAATTCAGACAAAAATGAGAGCGTTCAATCACATATGATTAAAGTTTTAAATAAAAATAACTAAAGTCATATGAAAGTTAATTTGTTGGTGTAATAATGAATTCTTCAAGGCTAACACCTAACTATATGGGCCGTGGGCCAAGTAATATATATATTGGGCCAAGCATTCATGAATTGATAGTGGTTATAGTATTGGTTAGTCAAAAACGTTTACATTCAAAGATGAATGTATTGAAGATGATGATACTCAAATAAATATGTAACTATATTAACAGAGATATTATTAAAAATGAAGTTATACAGATTCATTAGAGTGACTTATATGGCGGACAAGATGAAAGAAGCGAGACTAACGTTGTGTGGACATATAAAAAGGAGATACACAAATGCGTCAGTTAGGAGGTGTGAGAGATTGATAATAAATAAGAGCCTGTGAGAAAGCGATTAGATAGGACATGATACAACTCAACTTATTGAGGACATAACTATAAATAAAAAATCATGAAAAGACAATTATGATAGAAGGGTTAGTAAGTAGCCGAGTATCGTCACTCCAAGTGGGAGAACACAATCATGGAGTTTCGTATTCTTCTATCATGTGTTTCTACTATTTGGTGTTACATTTTACTTTGCAATCCTTCTTTGAATAACTTTTCTTTATAGCTGAAGGCTATCGAAAATATATCTTCTATTCTATTATTTAATTGCATATATTTTACTTTTTTAGATTATATTTGTGTTGTTATTAGCCAATCCAAATTCATTTTATGAGATTTGATATCATAATGACGTGGAACTACATTCTTCTGATGTCATTACATTACAATTTACTAGAAAAATTAAAAGTTAATAAAATCCCAAGGACACAAATTACATATAAAAGTGTATATTTCCTCCATCTAATTGTACTTGGCTCCTTGTTGACTTGATATAGGAATTAAAAAATAGTAAACAATAGAATAATTTTATTAAAATACTTTTTAAATATAATAAATATTATATCTTAAAAATATAATTAAAAAATAATTATAGAGATCAAATAAAAATGAACATAAAAAAAGTATTAATTTTTATTATTAAATCTTATAGAGGATCTAACTCTATTCAATTGGGATTTGAGAAAAAGTAAAAGGTAGAGGATATATTCTCACATATATCTAGGTTTATTTCTTTTTATTTCTTTGCTTTAGTAACATTCTTTCTTTTTCTTTTTACTCTTTTTGCTACTTGTCTTTTCCCTTATTTTATTTCTATCTTTCTTTTTTTCTTTTCCTCTAGATTCAAGTAATAAAAAGATAATTATAGTACTTGAATCTAAAAATATAATTTTTTAATATCAATATTATAATAAAATATATCTTAAAATATCGATTAAAGTTAAATCTAGTTTAACTTTCAAAAATTTAAACATCGAAGGGAGTATTAGTAGTTATACTAGGGTTTATTCTAACTGAAATTTCAAACACACAATAAATTATTTCTATTAGACATTTTTTATTTTAAATTTTGTAGAAAAAATCAAAGTATTTCTAAGCATCTATTAGCTAAAGGTTAAAAACATTAATTATTTTCTTTAATTATACACACTAATATCAAGTGAAATAAGCTTGAGGTTTATCGCTTATTGATGCAGACGTAAATAAATTAAAAGAATTTGACATTTTAAGTGATTAATTTAGCTACATTGTAAAAATTTGAAAGCATGCCTCAAAATAATTTTAAAAATTTAAATTAGAAATATTTAATAATACTATTTTGTTAAAATACTTAATTATGATAAATTATACTTTCTTCGTCTCAATTTATTGGTCTTGATAAAATTAGACTGAACAAGTGAATTGATTAGAATTAGTATAAAATCACAGGGATAAAGGGAAAAAAAATTATTATATGGCATTACATAAAATTTGGAGATCTGACTTAAATTTCTTTTATTGGAGTGAGGAACTATACTTTTTATGGAAAGTCAAATCAACAATTCTGATTAAGGCTGACAATAATCCCAAAAAGTCATTAACTCATTTCAGAAATAAATCTAAAAGTTAAATTGGATGTCACATATGATTATAATAATATATTTAATATAATTTTATAAGTAAAATATAAATAATGATATTACCTCAATGTCTTAAAGGCTTTCGCCTATTACGGGATAAGGAGAGATTGGGTGTATATAGTCTGACCACTATGTTTAAAAATATAGTGCGATTGTTTTCGGATAACCCATGATGAGCGTCGAAAATTACATTGACTAACTGTTACTTCACAATTGAAAGAAGCACAGTTAGTTTAAAAAATTATTTTGTTTTATTCCATCATATCCCAAAGCAAAAAAATAGTGAATCTTTGGCTCCATCCAAGATTGATGAAAACTCATAAGTGAAATATAAAAAAAATAAAATGTATAAGAATTTTATCCTTATCTTAAGAGATAATTTTTTTTCTAATTTGTAAATTAATTTGTAGACCTCAGAATGTAGAAGAATTCTCTTAAGGAAAGGTTGCGACATGAAAATGAATGGAGGAAAAAAATCTTAGTTGGAAGAAATGATCGTGAAAGTAGTTAAGATTTAGAATTTTAATATAATCCGAATATTTTATACCATTGTTTGTTGACTGTTTGATATTATGTTTTTTTAAACTAAGAATAAATCAAGGCATTGGAAAAAAAAGAAAAGAAAAGCTCCAATTCACTAGAGATTTTCAAGACTTATTTCGGGTAGGATGATTTTTAATTCATGTTCATGTTTTAAATGCTTGTTAACTACATCAATAGTATTACGTGCATATATTGAATATTAGAGAAAGAGAAGATGAACCTAATTATTATAGATAGCTACCAGAAATCAAATATTACATGCGAAGAACCTGCTACTTGAAGTGGGCAAGTTGATAGAACATTCATTGTGATTGTGATTGTGGATCGAGTGTCACATTTCAATACATTATTGGATCGGGTGTCACGTTTCGATATATTATTGGATTGAATGTCATGTTTCGGCATAATAAAAATTTAAGTGTGTGGATTCCATGAGAGGATCAACATTATCTGTTGTAATTGAGGTTGATATTATGAAAATGATATATTGAGCATGAACTGGTAACTTGATGTCTTTTTGTATATGTGTGGTTTACTATGTTATAGTTACTTGTTTATATTTTCATTTATTGAAATAGTCGCATGATCCTACCAGTATATTGTTATTGTGTGTATTGATCTTGCATTATTTTTTGGCTTTGGGGTATGATAGAATAAAACAAAATAACTTTTTAAATTGTTTGCGCTTCTTTCAATTGTGAAGTAGCAGTTAGTTAATACAATTTTGGACGCTCATCACAGGTCATCGGAAAACAGTCGCGCTATGTTTTTAAACATAGGGGTCAGGCTGCATACATCCGACCTCCTCTTACCCCACAGTGGACGAAAACCTTTGAACCATTGGGGTAATGTTGTTGTTTGATCTTGCACTTGCTTTTTCTTTAATTGAGTACAAAACATCTATTTTCAAACTCTGCTAATTTTTTTTAAAAAATCTTAATAAATACAATAGGTTAAACACAAAAATTAGTGTGATCTTGACAATAATATACAGAATCCACGCATAATTTACGGGTATAAATGATATGAAATAATTATATTCAGGGTGATAATAAGATTTTTGCATAATTTACAAATATAATAATATAAAATTATTTATATTCAATGAACAAAAATAAAACCCTCGCATAATTTAGATGTGTACTTATACCTTATTCCTAAGTGATCAAATAATATTATGTCCGTAATGAATTAATAAATGACGATTTTTATTGAAAAAAAAAATATTTCCTAGCAGATTTTCCACTGAATCACACCTAACTTATTAAATTATTTATACCTACTATAACTAGAAAATAAATTAATAATTATTTGTGCACAGAAACGTCAAATGTCTTTTTTTTACCTAACCAGAATTAATATATAATTATTTCATAAAATACGAAATTAAGATATTATGTTTAGTTTGCCATACAGCTATAAGATATGCTTGCCATAATTGTTGATCTTTTAATCAATTAATATATACACACTATTTATAAAGTTTCGAAAACAGTTGCATTATATTTTTAAATATAGGGATCAGGTTGTGTATATCCGATTCTCCTTACTCCGTAATGAACGAAAGACTTTGAGGCATTGGGATAATGTTGTTGTTATTTGCATCATTAGAACACATGAAAAAAAAATTATAATAGATAATGGTCTATGAAAAAAAAATATTAGTAATTAATTACCTGAAAAATAAGGTTGAAAATTTACTACAACATAATTCAAGTAGGATATTTGAACATAAAAAAGTTCAAAATACATATTAAAAATTTTACTGAATGACTTTATACAATATAAATTTAAATTAATTAGATTCTTAAAAGAAGATGAACTTGGAGCATGTGAGTTAATTAAAATATACGACTTCTACTTATAATTTAATGAATATAATAAACTTAATATTATAATAAAAAAGAAACATTAATCAAATTAAAGTAATGTAATACTAGATATAAATATCTTGGTATTATATTAGTGGAGAGGCTTTTAAAATGGGTTAGTCTCCCACCTTATTGATATTTGTAACTTTTTGGATTTAGTGCCTCAATAATTGGACGGAGACACTCACGTATAGTTTCGTGCGAAGGATAAGGATATTAAATATCGAAATAAAAATATAATGATTTTTAAATTAGTATTTAGTTGACAAATTTAAAATAATTTATTTTAAAATTAATAAATAATATCGAGATAATTTATCCATCTTCTTTAGGGGTATACTGATTTCGGGATAATTTATCCTAAAATAACAAGTATAAATGACAAATATATCCTTTTAAATCTTTTTTATATTTCATTTTAAATATTTATGCATATTTATATTATTTTTAATACAATATATTATAATATTCACAGCCTTCACTCCTTATTTTTATGATATTTTTTCATATTTTTTTTATTAAAAACTCCACTATATAATATAATTTTTATTAATTAATTCTTGTTTTTATATTTTAATTTTTCATAAAAAAATTTTATTTTAACAAACTTAAAAATAAAAATTATATTTTTAAATTAAATAAGAAGAAAGTTATATGTTTAAATGTATACCACACACACATAAAATATTTAAGATGAGATGTTAATTTTAAAATGAATGTTAAATAAATAAAGCTAGCAACGAAAATGTATAAAAAACTAATAAAGTGAAGGATATTTACGTTAACAAATAACATATTCTTAAATCTATGTAACAGACCAAACACTCAATAAGAAATAATCTCATTATAATTTATCTCATCATTACTAATCTCAACATAACGTATTCCATCATAAATGATATTCAAATTAAACGACCCCTTAGAGTTAAAGGGATTCATTCAAATTTTATTCGATAAAAAAATTATATTATAGACAAAAAATTAAAATTATTTATATATACACACACATATAAATGTTGAATTTTCATGAATTATTTGTGCATTTATTTTATATATCTTTAAATTTGCTTGATAAAAAATTTGACTCCGCCAATAACTTATATATTGACCTACGTGATTAGAGAAGTAATACTAGCTCTTTTGACTTGCATGCATGCTAAAGGAAATGGACAAATGTAACAATTTTTAAAAATCGACAATTCTTTGTGTTGAATTACTTCGAATTAACTAATAACATAGATAATATTCATATACGTTTTTTGATATTCCTTTTTCTTCTACTTGTAAATTTTGAGTTGACGGTTTTAAGAAATAGATTCTCTACTTCTATGAAGTAGCGATAAGGTCTACATACAAATTTTTCTTCTCATACCTCACTTATGGAATATCACTGAATATGTTATTATTGTTGTTGATATTCCTTTTTCAGCAAATTCCAAAAAATTAAAAAATTCATGAATTGATTCTATCGTTATATCTAATTTTAAGTGAATAAAAAAAATATAATAGATAAATATTTTCCTTCTCTTATTTTTTTTCCCATACTCACCAACCTATTAATAGATAAATTTCAAATTAAAACATAAACCATCCACATTACACTAATGATTAATTAGGGTCCTACACATTAAACTTTCAAGAAGGGGTGATGATTTTTTTAAAAAAACCAAATCTTGTTTATACCAATTGTTATGGGAAATGGTCCTTTTTTTTTTTTAATGAAACTTATGGTAACATGTGCAACCTATGATAGCTACTCATTATAATTTGTACTATATTTTAAAATTTATGGACTATAGAGTTGGACCTTCCACCAAAAATATTATATTCCTTTTAGTTATAGTGAAAGTAGCATAAGTGCTAGGGTGTACAACAAAGAATTCATATTAATCAAATTTTAACGTGAATATCGAATATAAAAAGAAAAAAATTTATACAAATAAGTATATATATATTAGTTAATTAATTAATATAATTATAACATAAATTAATTACGACTCGTGGCAAATATCTAACTGTAATTGCAGTTTGAATTTTGCATAATTCAAGTAATTTATACAAACGTTGTGCGCGATTATACAAAAGTTATGCGTGATCAAATTGTATAGCGAAATACAAACACAACAAATTGTATAGAGAATTATATAACCTCTGTTACATCCCAACCTGGGGTCATGACCAGTGTCCGATAGGGATACCTAGACACATGCTAACCTTAAATGCCTACTAAAATCGACCTGGAAACCTACCGAAATTTCAACAGAGTTTCCTCTATTTTATTAACTAACTGCACCTGCAAAGAAAATCTAGCAGCAACCCAGACAACAGTGCAAATATATATCCATTTATACATATACATAAATGCGGGCCGACAAGGTCTCCGCTGCGGTCCTGCCGCCTAATAA
>JAOTQJ010000001.1:15893-26743 GCA_025642045.1 Solanum sejunctum | reverse complement strand
AAGATGCATATAACTGAAATTTCCTATCACAAGCCCCATCTGTAGTAGAGGTGAGCTACAGGCGTTACGTATCGCCGCCGTCCCTGTAGTCACGTCATGGGGTAGATGTAATATAAGTGAAACACATTAACAGTTGGGACACCAAGCAACAAACTCCGCTGTACCCTTCTTCAAACTATCCCACCAGTACAAACACTTAAGATCGAACACCAAAAGCCCGGTGGATTATTACAGGAGATGGAGATACCGACGTGGAGCCCGACGGCCAAGCAGAGCGCACTATTCAGACGTTGGAGGATATGATGCGAGCGTGGGTGATGGATTTTCAGGATAGCTGGGACGAGCACTTGTCATTAATTGAGTTTGCGCACAATAACAGTTACCATTCTAGTATCCGGATGGCACCATATGAGCCCTTATATGGTAGGCTTTTAGGACTTTAAGTTAAGGTTTTGTGATTTAATGTTGGTTTAAGTGCCTGAGCGGCACGAGTCATGGTCCCGAGGTTGGGCTGTGACAACCTTGTGCATAAATTGTATAGAAAAATATACAAATGCTATACGAAAGCAACAAATTGTATATCGAATTATACACACGTACACAAAATGCTGCACAAGTTATACAAACGTTTTTATAACTATAATTACAAAATGCAATTATCCAAATTATACAAATGCTTTTATCTTGTATACCATTTGCTAAGTTTTGAAATTTATTTTTTCAAGTTATTATTATTCCAGCTCTTTGATCACTAGATTAAGAATATAACTTCAAAAGTGAAAAATAATCAACGCCAAAAAATATTTCCTCTAAGAAAAAGAATTATTTTGACTTCTTAAAAGCAATTGACGATAATTACTCAGAAGTTTGAATTAAAAAATTTTTTTTTCTCTCAAATTTTAAATATTAAAAGAGTAAAAAAAAGAAAAAAGTAAAAATTTGACTCATATTGAAATTAAATAGTTACACTAAATGTGAATAGCGATTTTTTTTTCTTTGAAATAGACTAAACTTAAATTAATACACATAAATTAAACTAGATAATATTAGAACTAAAAAATATATACCAATATTATTTATCCACAAAACAAGAAGGATTTTTTTTTATCAACCTTTACCTTTTTTTTTTCTCTCTTTATTTTTCTTTTTCTTTTTCTTCTTTCTATCTTTTTTCCCCCTTTTTTTTTTCTTTTTTCCTTTTTTTCCTTTTACCAATTTCAACTTATTATATTAAGCCTTAGGATGCAATAGTCAAAGAAAGAATTCACTTTAGTCACATGCATTACTTTCCTCCTAGTTATTTTTTTTAATTATAGCCTAACACTTTTTTATTTTATTTTTTCAAAAAATAGATCTAGCACTTATTTAATCATATCATATTATATTATTTATTGGTATAACATAATTGTCAACATGATGAAAAGAACTTCTTAGGGATCACAAAATTTAACAAATACTAAGTCCTAAACTTTTTTTCCCCATCTAGTGTTTATAGTCGTAGAACCTCGACTAAATTTGGATCGTATAATATAGTGTATATTCAGGAGTGGCGACTCCCAACAATATTTTTTACATACTCACAGATTCAAATTTGAGACATTTGGTTAAAAATGATACAGTTCCACTATTGCATCACAATCTATGTTTGTTAAACTATTCAACTATCAATGTGTTATATTGATATTATTACTTCATATTGAGAATAGTATAATTCTCAATTTAATCTAAATATAACTATATCATGGGATCAAAACATATATTTAGATGTTTGTTTCTTTCCTTTTATCATGTGTTCACATTATTTATTTATTATGTGTTAGTTTTATTTTATTAATTGCTCTTTTTGTCTCCTTTCCTTCCTTTCTGTCATATCTAGTTATTTCTGCTTATGGATTTTGAGATGAGAATTCCCAGGAAACAGCCTCTCTACCTATATGGTAGTGATACGGTCTGCGTATATTCTATCCTCTCTAGACTCCACTTAATGAAATTTTACTGAGTATGTTATTGTTGTTTGAAAATAATATTTTTCGAATATTGTTAGGACCTTTCTGAGTCCATTTTGCTTCGCTACGTAGAAACAAGATCCCTTTAAAGATCAAAAATAGTACTTACACAAATATTCAAATTGTCACAAATAAAATTTAGAAAACAATACATTTTTCATTTTAATTAATTTTCAGTAATAAAACATAACATATATACATTCATCCACTTACCTACCTATCTATACATTTCATAACATTCGTTGTCCTTAAATAACTACATAGCATGTTACAAGAGCGAAACGAGCTAGGTTTAAATCGAAAATTTAACAAAATAGTAAACCCTAGTCCCTAGCTAGGTAGGTATGTCCTGTCTAATTCGTCCTCACCCTCGAGTCCTTATGATTGTGACGGTCCCTCTCCCTTGAGTGTGGATTTTAGTGAGTGCAACCATTGTCTTGCCAGATAATCCTGGTCCGGCGGGAGATATAGTTGGACGACAAGCAAAATCCCCTACCGGATGCCTTACGGGTCGGGTTGGCCTCATCAGGATCCTCTCATTAATATCATTTAACGTCACGTCGCCTTCTTGCCCTCCGGGCTTCACTACCCCAAACGGATACACAATTTTTCCAGACATCCTTTTCTTGCCTCCTTCAAAAAAAAGAAAATTAACATCACTAATTAATTGAAAAAAAAGACTATCTGATGTACGAAGTATATCATGTCAGTATGATTTCCTACATCATGTCAGTGTGATTGAAAAAAAATTGTTGAAGAAGGTCTTAGGCCTAACTCACACTCCAAAATCTAGATCAAAGGGAAGAGGATTACCTAAACCTGCCCAATGCTTAGCATCTGGTGCGTGAACAATTTTTTGGAGAGCCTAACATTAGGTGAGACGGGCCCTACTTTGATACCATGTTGAAGTAGGTCTTAGGCCTAACTCACACCCAAAAGCTAGCTCAAAGAGAGAAGGATTACCTAAATCTTATAAGGAGACCACTAATCTCATTAATCACTAATGTGAACTTTATGTCTCAACAAAAATCACATCTTGAAAATGTGATGTAAACCGTTCATTAGACCAAATATTAGTAATTTGACTCTATGTTATTAGGTAATAAATTAATTGCCTTATAGTTATGAGATATATTATTCAAATTTAAAAGGAGGACATTTTTTGGAAAAATTGTACTAGTAATTGAAAACTCTTATATAAAGTCATACTTTAATTAATTATTATAGACTTTAATGGCAAAATTTTGAAAATGACAAATTGTATGTCTTTTCATTCATCATTTCTTGAAAATAAATCCCATCACAAGCAAGATTACCCCACCCCCTTCTCCAAAATAAACAATACTTAAAAATAATAAATCTTATTATATGTATGGATATTATTTTTTCAACATATACATATATTCTAAATCAAAAGTGTCGAGTTTAATTAAAAATCAAATACCCTCAAAATCTGTCACTATAATTTAGAGGCGAAATTAAAAGTTTTAATTAAGAGATCAAAAAAATTTAATAACTTTAACCAAAATTCTGCAATCTCGTTAAAACACAATTTGTATAATACTTATAAACAATTAAAAATTCAAATAAATTATTTTTTTAAAAAATTAAAATTATGAATTATAAAATTATAAATTTTAAAATAATAATAATAAAAGGGGAAAAAAAGAGATTTACCATAATTTTGGGATTGTTTATGATTATTGTTATGATGAGATGATGATGTTGATGAAGAATTTGAAGAATAATAATTATTTTCTGAAACTGCTTCCTCCTCATTTCTTTTGGAATATTCTTCACTCATTTTGCTCATTGGATCCCCTATAATTAAATTAATACACCATATATAATCATTAGTATAAATTATAAAATTATCATTATATATTATGATCATAACACAGATTAATTATATTTCTTCTCTTAAATTTCAAATTAATGTCCAAGTCATAACGGCTTTTACTAATCATAATTAGTCCTTCCTTAACCGCTTTTTTAAAATAATAAGTTCTTATTAAAAGCAAAATAATTTTAAATAGTAATGTTTAAGTCTTATGTAGTCATGATGTAAAAAAAAATATTCATATAATTAGGGTAATTATTAGATAATTAAGCATAAATAAAATTATTGTATAGTTTGTGTATACAGTCAAATTGCTTTGAAATGTATTTTTGTTTGGATATAATAAACTCGTATAATGTGATATCGACTGCTATAGTGAAAATATTGTTATAGAGTGGTCTAAGAAAAGGACAAAGATCGCTCGGTGATTATTAAAATGTTATAGAGAGTTAAGGCTCCCGCTCATTGCAGGGTGAGAAGGGGTCGGATGTACGCAGCCTAACCCCTATATTTAAAAACATAAAGCGACTGTTTTCAGATGACCCATGAAGAGCGTCGAAAGTTGCATTGACTAACTGCTACTTCACAAATGAAAGAAGCGCAAACAGTTTAAAGAGCCATTTTGCTTTATTCCATCATACTCCAAAGCTCAAAAATAGTCAATCTTTGACTCCATCCGAGATTGATGGAAATTATAGCGAGTTTTAAATATTTTGTAAAAAAAAAAAAGAAGAAAGAAAAATTATAGGAAACAAAAGAGACTACAACAACAAGATAACCAGTGAAATTCCACAAGTGGAGTCTAGGGAGGGTAGATTATGCGCAGTCCTTACCGCTACCTCATAGAAGCAGAGAGGTTGCTTCCTAAAACATTACAAGAGACTATTTAATTTATATTTTGTTGTACTAAATTACACCAATTGAATTCAATTTATATTACTAAATTATGGAATTGAGTTCCATTTCTAAATTATTTAAGCAAGATAAATATTTTTATATTGAGATTTATTAAAAGGGAATTATAATAAGAATTAGAATTACCAGAAAAGCTATCACACTTAGTTATCTGGCTAAATGAATCATAATCCTCAGAAAATTGTTGGTCAATTGTTGAACTCCACAAATTCTGCAAAATAAATTATATATAATTCAATAAAAAAAATTAAAAGAAAAATAATCTTAGAATTAACCAAGTAATTAATTATACCTTAATGGAATTGTTTGAATCTTTAATTTGATAATTCTCCTTGCCATCATCATCATTAAACAATAATAAACGTCTTCTTTTTGAGTTGAATTTGAATAAAGCATCTTGTAGATATCCACTTGATAAGTCACAATCAAGATTTGACAAAAAGGGTGGAGTGCTCTCCATAACTAAGAATTAAAAAAAAATTAAAAAATTAGGAGTTAGAGAGGTGAAAATAAAAATTATAAAGTTATTTATATATACCATCCAACCCCACCTGTGAGATATTACTGGGTATGTTATTGTTGTTGTTGTTATATATACCATCCAAAAAAATTTAAAAAAATTTAGCAGGGACGGGGTTAGAAAGGTGAAAATAAAAATTATAAGGTTGTTTATACATAATTAGCAAAGGCGAAGTTATGGAGGCAAAAATAAAAATTATAAAGTTATTTATACATAATTAGCAGGGGCGGAGTTAGATAGGCGAAAATAAAATTATAAGGTCATTTGTACATATATGGTAGCTGCCGTTACTCTTCAGTTTTCTGTTGAGGTCTCAAATTAGATTAGTAATCGATTTCTAAGTTTTATTGTAAACCTAATTGGTTATTTTCAGATACATAAATCAATAGTAAATTATTTGGTAAAAATTTTACCTTTAGTAGTTCAACTTACTTCGTTAAAAAATTATATTTTATATGTATAAGATTAATTTATTTTATATCAATATATAGTAGATATTGAATTTTTTTCGATAAAAACTAGGCCTTCACTATTACTTGCTAAACCAAACAAGAAAATTCAGAGCAAGAAGAAGAAGAGAAACTAAAGGGGTCAACATCGAAATCACTAACATTAAAAAAGAATATGTATATCTATACATAGTAAATATCGAATCGTTTCGATGAAAACTATGCCTTTACCATGACTTGTTAAACCAAACAAGAAAAAGAAGAAGAGGGAAATTAAAGAATAGTTAGATGGTGAAGCTAGAGGGACAAAAGGGGGTTCAACATCGAAAAAACACTAATGTTCGATAAAAATTATGTATATCTATATATAGCAGATATCGAATTCTTTGATAAAAACTATGTCTTTCACTATGACTAGAAGAAGAGAGAAACCAAAGAATAGTTAGATGGTGAAGCTCGAGGAACAAAAGGGGGTTCAAACGATAAAAATTATGTATATCTATATATAGCAGATATCGAATTTTTCGATGAAAACTATGTCTTTCACTATGACTCGTTAAACCAAACAAGAAGAAGAAGAGGAGAGAAACTAAAGAATAGTTAAATGGTGAAGCTAGAGGTACGAAAAGGAGTTCAACATTGAAAAATCATTAATGTTCGATAAAAATTATGTATATCTATATATAGCACATATCGAATTCTTCGATGAAAATTATGTCTTTCACTATGACTCGTTAAAACAAACAAGAAGAAGAAGAAAAGAGAAACTAAACAATAGTTAGATGGTGAAGCTAGAGGTACGAAAAGGAGTTCAACATCGAAAAATCACTAATATTCGATAAAATTATGTATATCTATATATATAGCAAATATCGAATTCTTCGATGAAAACTATGTCTTTCACTATGACTCGTTAAACCAAACAAGAAGAAGAAGAAGAGAGAAACTAAAGAATAGTTAGATGATGAAGCTAGAGGTACGAAAAGGAAAAACACTAATATTCGATAAAAATTATATATAGTTATATATAACAGATGTTGAATTTTGACTCGACTACTCATGATAATCGAAAATGAAAAGGGGGGATAGATGTTTTACATGGAGAAATGTCATTGTTGAAAACTTCAAGGCCATGGAAGTCACAACCTAGGGAAGAGAAGCCATTGTAAGCAATTGAGTGAAGGTCACCCATTTTTTTTCTTTTTTTGATTGATAAGTTTTTGTGTGATGCAGAGAAGAGCAAGTACTCAAATATGTATGTATATATGTTCCAAATGTGTCATCTAGTATTTAAATAGGGACAAAAAGATATGGCCCATAAAAAATAAATAAAATAAAAATAAAGACAAGGTGCAAATTAACAAGAAAAATAAATAATGGGGAATCAAATGTTTCACAAGAAGATTTTGGGCTTATAACTTCTTAAAACTTGTGACCATAATTATTACATCTATCTCAATTTATACGATATAAATAAAATTTTAATAATTAATTAAATTTTTATATATGTCTTTTGATTATTGAATATTATTATTTATTATAATTTATAATATTTTTACATAATTTTCAACTTTTATGAATTTATGATAAAAATTCAAAAATTTAAAATTTAAAATATTAATTATGTAACGTAAATTAAAACAGAAATACATTTTAAATCATAACCAAATTAAATTATGATAAGATGTATGATATTTTTAAAACTTTTGACTAGACTGATAAATTTAAAATTTAATTTTTATGAATCCTAAACTTTAGGATAATAATTTAAGTATTGGTGGTTGAATTTTGAAATTGTTTTGTAAAGTATGTGCATATATACAACAACAACAATAATATACATATAGATATCCACAAGTGGGGTTTGGAGAGGGTATATTATACGCAAACCTTACCGCTATCTCATAGAAGTAGAGAGACTGTTTCCTAAAACTCTCAGCTCAAAATCTAGTATGTGCATATATATTTATATATAAAATTATCTTTTTAACATAATTACATGGAGACAATTGAAACCTTCCTATTTTTTGTTCCATTCTCCAATTTCAAACTCTTTCTACTAAATGACATATTTTTTAATTAATTTAATTTAAATTATTAAATTTTGTCGAATCTATATACATAAAATCTATCTCTATTGCAATAAAGAAACATTTGTATTTTATAAAGAATAAATTGGTAGGTAACAACTTACTCGCATCCAATATTTATATTGTTTTTTTTTAAAAAAAATTACATCTTATTTATTTATGAATTTTGTCTTTTACTTATTCTCTGGCCATTATTTTTAAATTCCTAAAATTTGTCCTATAGTATAGCTATCATGTAGATTTGTCTAATTTGTTGAAAAAAACTAGCCTCCAGGTTATATTGGGAATTTATTATTCTTTTCCCTACATATTCATTTACTTTTATTGTTTATTTTGAAAGAAAAATAACAATATTGATTTTTCTGCTATTTGTAAATTCTAATTTTAACATATTTAATTTTAAGTTAAGATATGTTTGGTCCAATTATATAAGAAATATTTTATATTTAAACTATTCATAGATGTCCAATATTTTTTCATCAATCTCGGATGGAGTCAAAGATTCACTATTTGTTGACTTTGGGATATGGTAGAATAAAGCAAAATGACTTTTTAAATTGTCTGTACTTCTTTCAATTGTGAAGTAACAGTTAGTCAATGCAACTTTCGACCCTCATCATGAAAACAGTCGCGTTATGTTTTTAAACATAGGGGTCAGGCTGTGTACATTCGATCCCTCCTTACCCAGCAATGGGCAAAGACTTTGAGATATTGAGATAATATTGTTGTTGTAGTATAGATGTCCAATATCCTTAAATATAAAGTATTGTTTACTAGTTTAATATACCACATAATAATTAAATGGTGGAACATATATAATTACAAAAAAAGAATTGTTTATATTCACAAGTAAAGAAACTAAAAGGACATATTCTAAGTAATTTAAGGTTAATTATATTTAATCAGATATTATAAGGCCAAAAATTAAAATTTATCAATAATTGAAGGATAAAAAATGCTATTAATCCTATTTTTAATCATTAATAAAGTTACTCCTCATTCAAAAAAATTCGAAATAAAATCTTCCTCATTAAAATTTCTTTCAATTTTTTTTTCTGACTTTCTACTCGGTGTTTAATATCTATATTGAGACTCGACTAAATCTGAATTAGCTTATTAAAAGATTTATTTTCGTAAACAAAATTACCAAATAATTTTTTTTCATTCTCAACAACTTGTACATAAGACCTTTGATATTCTATCACGATTCATTTGTTTTTCCTTCTCAATGACTGCTATATAAGACCTTCAATACAAAATACAGGCATCTCAATTGTTTAATCACAATTCATTTTTTTCATTTTTAACGACTTATACATAAAACTTTCAATATGAAATATTATACAGATATTTCAATCATTTCATCACGATCCCGATCGAGACTTTCAAAAGAAGAGAGAGAGAATAGTAAAGTACTAAGGGAACAAGAAAAGAAATAAAGTTATAGTGAAATCATGATTTTAGAAGAAGCAAATTCCAGTCAACGGCCAGCAAGCAAAATTTATTTAAATAAATATAATTTGTGATTTTTTTAATCTAGGGATTCGTTAAATAATTCAACTTTTTTAAAATTTTGCATGATTAAATAAGTGAATATGTGGGGGACTAAATAGTTGTAGTGCTTATGATATCATTTTGTTGGCAATGCATATATTATTTTTACATGCTTCACAGACAAAACACAAATTCAAATTCAGCTTTTTTTTAACTTTCTTGCTTTTTTCTTCTTTCTTTTGCTTTTTATTTTGTTTTTTTTTTATTTTTTTGAAGTTTTATTTTCTAAAATCCAATGGATAACAACTTTGAGCAATTACATTATTTTAATCTTGTGAATTAGTTTTTGAAGTTTGAATTAGTTTTGTAGTGTATTTCCTTAATGCTTAAGATCTTTAATGAGTCCAACAAATAATTAATTATAACAAATATCTGAAGTCTATTAGAATCCCTTCTTTATTTTAATCTCTTCCGTTTTAAGGGTATATAGTTGCGAGCAAAGATATTTCACAAGTGCAAGGTGCGAGGAACACTCTACCACATAGTGGGATTGATAGCTACGACTGCTAATGTATTTTCTATTGTCAATTTTTTAAGAATACATGAATTTTGAATATTGAATTAGACTTAATAAGTGGCAACCTTGTTGGAACAAGGCAGGTGAAGTGTTGGCTCGTGACCTGGGTACTATATGATAAGAATGTGTTGCAAAGGCTTAAAGGTAAATTACTCGATCAATATTGTTGCATGTGGACAAGTTGGCCAGCCAAGATAATGCTCGCGGATTTGTGGGCATATTAGTAGAAATATAATTAGAAATAAAGTTATATATCGCAAGGTGGGAGTGACCCCAATGATGGACAAGATGATGAAAGTAAAATTGATCAAATGGTTTGAGCAAGTGAAAAAAATGTGCGTAGAGGGCCCAGTACAAAGGAGGTGTGACATATTGATTGTAACAGGAGTTAGAAGAGACTGGAGAAATTGAGGTAAGCTTAAGAAGAACTTGGGGGATTGGGGGGGAGAGGGAGGAATATGACTAGACATGATATGATATAATTTCAGCTTATGATTCGCCAACACTTGTGGCAAGACCATCCATCAGAAACTCTTGATGATCCATCATGACTTTTTTTATATTAAACTCTTGATAATCCGCTAAGACTTGTGACAAGCCTCGTTAGAAATTCCTTGTGATCTGTCATGAAATTATTGTACTAAACTCCTAATAGTTCATTTGAACTTATGACAAGCTACTGGATCTATATATAGCGTACGTTATGACCCGTTTACGTCCACTAGGACATATTTGTACTAAATTGATTACCAACATGTTATGATTTTTTTTGGCAGACTCACTATTACAACTCTTTGTGATCATACATAATCATCATACCTCAGTGCCTCAAAAGGCTCCCGCTCATTTGGGGTGCGGGGGGGGTTGGATGTACGCAGCCTAACCCCTATATTTAAAAACATAAAGCGGTTGTTTCCAGATGACCCATGAGGAGCGTCGAAAGTTGCATTGACTAACTG
>JAOTQJ010000001.1:0-15793 GCA_025642045.1 Solanum sejunctum | reverse complement strand
ATTGACTAACTGCTACTTCACAAATGAAAGAAGCGCAGACAGTTTAAAGAGTTATTTTGCTTTATTCCATCATACTCCAAAGCCAAAAAATAGTCAATCTTTGGCTCCATCCGAGATTGATGGAAATACAACTCTTTGTGATCCAACTAGATATTTTATACCAATCTGTCAATGACTTTCTATGAGTGCTAGCAAGACATTTTTCATACTAAACTCTTGGTGATCTACAATAAAGTTGTATAATACAAGTGATGATCCATCAAGAATCAATTCTTGTCTTTTATAACTAAAGTTATTAAAAAAAATAATAGCATCAAAACACACACACACACACCAAGTGGATCATGCCTTGCATTTTAAACATTACATTTATATTGCTTCTTCCTCCTCCTTTTTTTTTTTTGTAACTTTTTCATATTCTGACTTGATTTCCAACTGTTTGCCTCCTTTCAAACTTTAGGTTTGTTTGTGGGGCTTCCTCTTTGTCATCTCAGTTAGCATATCAAACCAAAAGTAAACAAAAGTAGACCCCAAAATCTTTTGAGAGTTTCCATGGGGTTGGTTAGCACTTCAATTATACTAACTTTAGTGGGACCAACAAAATGTCATGCTGGCTTTAGGTCAAAATAGGTGTGTGGGACCAAAGGTGAAGAATTTTGTAAGATTTGGGACCATACTTTTTATGGATTTTTTCAAACATGGAGCAAGAAGTTTGGTTTGTGTATGTTAAATGAGAAACATCCAAATTTGTATGAATGACAGTTTTTCAAAAATAAATAAATAAAATTTGGGAATATGAGAAAGTAAGAAGTGGTTACATGGTTAGGAATTGAAATTTTACCAATAAGGTAAAAGTTAAAATAGTCAATTATCTGAAACTAAGATTTTTCCTTGTGTGAATGATATTAATTCGATTATGATACTCTTTTTGTCCTAACATATATGATATGAACTTGAAAAATAATTTCATATTTATAATTTTGAATAATTATTTAATTATGAAATATTTTATCATGAATACAACATGAGTTATATGTGTGTGTGTCATGATTCAATTTTTCGAGTCATGATGATACATACTAAATTCACAGTAGGTAAGCCAACTCATAACTGAAATTGCAAGTAATGAATTTAAAGTTAGAAACTATACAAGAATAAGTAATTTAAAGATGAACGGAGCAATGAACAAAAAGCAATCAAAATACATACATACAATAAATGATCCTTCCAAGAACCTGAAAGTCACAAGTATAGAGCTACTACAAATAACAACAACAACAACAATAACATATCCAGTGGAATCCCACAAATGAGGTTTAAAAAAGATAGAATGTACGCAGACTCTACACTACCTCATAGAAGTAGAGAGGCTATTTCTACGAAACCCTCTTCTCAAAAATCCATAAGTATAGAGCTACTACAGAATAGATATAAATTCTAAAAGTGGATCACAAAAATAAAGACTTGTCTCAAGAAGGCAAAAGACTATTGAACTATGAACAGAAGGAGATTGGTAATCCAGGACACCATGTGCTCATCTTTGTCTCTAATGCAAATTGCAACTAGCTCGAATCAGTGTTGGTAATTGGTGTTTAGACACGAAAATAAATGCAGTGTAGTATGAATACAAAAATAATAGATACCAAGTAGGCATCGTAGGATGATTGAGCTTGAAAAGTGGCAATATGATAAGAAGAAATCAAAACAAAGAGAAGTCAAGAGCATTACACTATAATTTTTCATTAGAAGAAAGATTTTAAAAAATGACAGATCTATTCACTCTATTAATAACTAAGCTAGATCTAGTGTATCACATCTAAAGTAAAGTAATGCACAAGAATGAAGAAAAAACCTAACTAACATAATCTTGACCCCCATAAGCTCAGAAGATACATTTGTACGCAAGTTTAAATAAAAATTTGAGCAGACCCCCATAAATCTGACGAATACATGGAATAGTGAAATCTACTATAAACTAAACCCACAATACCAAGGTAGAAGAACGTAGAATCAGAACCTCATCCTAAATCAATAGAACCCAAGAGTATAGAGGCCAGACCTAGAATCAAATGCTCTCCCAAAATGTTAATGTGATTGAAGTCAGACCTTGAACCGGTTGCCCACCAAAGAAGTCAATATAGTCGAGGTTGGATGTTGAATCAGATGCTCGTCAAAGGTGTTAATATGATTGAGGTTTGATCTTGAACCGAAATCTTTTTGAAGGTATCAATGTGGTTGCTGAGGGTGCCCATGTAGCCAAACAAAATATGCTATGCCAAAAAAATTCGATATTCCAAACTCCTTGGCGCAGTCAAAATTTCCAACGAAGATCATTTCAGCCGAATGTGGGTCCCACTACAACATGTCAAATTTTTATCAAAATCCATAAGGGGCTCAAGATTGGTCCATAAGCCTCAAGAATCAAACGAAAGGTCGTTCTAGACCAAACTCGATATTCCAGAACCAATCATGTTGATGGAATTTTCATTCAGGCACAATTTTTAAGAAAGTTGATCAAGGCCAAAGCCAATTTTCAAAGGTTAAAACACCAAATGATTTAAACTCGCATTGAAAGTTTTGGGACTCAAGTCGACGATGGTACTAGCCTAAAATGATCGTTTCGAAGCTGATGAAATCATCAAAATTCTATTCTAAGATCGTTAACTTGACATTTTGACTAAAGTTAACTACTCAAGTTCTAAAAGCTCCAAAATAAGAAAAACGGGCATAAAATTCAAAAAAACCTACTAGGTGGCAATCATACCAACAAGTCATAAATAATTTGGGGTCGTTATGAAAAAACTCCAATTGATGAAAAGAAGGTATTAAAACAGAAATAATCTAGAAGGTCATTATATATATATATATATAGATAGATAGATAGATAATGAGTAATATTGTGGTTTGATGTCATAGTAATTATATTTATGTTGCATATCATTGAAATGTTGTTGTTGGAATACATATGTCTAAATCAAATTATAGCTAATCCAGATATAGTAGGTATTCATTTGTTATAGTTTCAGCCAAACGATTTGACTTTAAAGTCAAATTAAGTACTAAATATTTCGTTTCATTGTTGTATTTTTAATTATTAATCAATATTTTGAACTAACATTTGGACATTCATCTAGATATATATTTCTATCTTCATCAAACTACTTATTTTAAATTCAAGTAATTTATGTTAATTATACAGTAATCTAAAAATATCTACTTAAGTCAAACATTTTCTAACTAAACAGCTGAAATATGTCATAAGCCTGGTCATAATCCCCAAAAAAATTGTGACATGATTGGATGAGAAAACAAGGAGTATTTCAATGTATTTTGTACTTGAATCGCGGACTCACTTTTTTTAAGTGACATAAGCGTGTCATTAAAAGACTTTACTTAGATAAAGAATGAGATATAAAAAACATAGAGGAAATAAGATGGATAGTTGATTAGATCTAGTATGGATCTTACGTGAACGATAATTGAAGTCGACAACTCTTTTAAAATATCCTCATCTGAAATCTTCAAGAAAAAGAGAATCAAATTAACCCTTGTGAATAGTTTGATGCATTATCTGTCTTCAATTCTATGAATTAAATACAGTAAAAAAAAGAACTGAACTAAATAATTAACTTAATTTATTATTATTATTATTGTCAAAATAATATTTTACTTTGTTTAAAAAAGTAATTTTTTTCGTCATGAAAATTTTAAATTCAATTTTAAGTTGTATTTCAAATAACTTATAACATGATTTTCAACTTATTTTGCTTTATTTATTTTAAAAACCCACTTTAGCGACGAAAATTAACAATGCCATTCCATCTTCATAGTTGATTGGAAAATGACGTGAAGAAATTATTTATATAATATGGAGGGAATATCTTAAAGAATAACTAGTTACTAGTGTTGTTGATATTTTTCTACTAATAGATTATTGTAATAGTATCTAAATAATGACAAAGTGTAATAGCATTAAGTAGCGCGATCATATACAAGATTTAATATATGATACTATGTGACAATATATAGATAATATAGTATTTATTTATTTTAGGTAAATTAATTAAGTTGAGCGATTTTAGTAGTTTTTAGAAATATGGGATTCACATCATATTTCATTTTTTTTGTGGGGGGAGGGGGAGTATATTCATATATTATATTCTATATATTATATTCTATATATTATTTGCAAAAAGTATAATTAAACACAAATAAATCTCCAACTCCAATTTTGACTCCATAATTTTTAAATAAATAAAAAATATTTGAAGATATATAGCTAATGCCAATTCAAGTGTGTCACAGAGACAGAGCTACTTTATCCAAGGGTGGTCAGATGAACATCCTTCATCGGTATGTTAACGAATTGGTCCACTACAGAAACAAGACTTCATAAGTTTAGGGACTTGAGAATGGAATAAAAAACAGGGAGACTCAATCGTCTCCCAAAAAGAGATGCAGCTATGTTGAAAAGACAATCATCTCGCTTACAAACATATTTGGGCGAGATTAAATATATGACAAGGGTACCCGATATTGTAATCATCGTTGATCAGCACGAAGAATATAGACCCTGCGAGAGTGTATTACTTTAGGAATTTTATATATATATATATATATAGATATATATTGTTGAATATTCTTGATACAAAAATTCCGCACTCATGTTTTAAATGTATGAACACTCTTGATGAAAATACTGACTCCACTACTAGACTATTTTGCCATGTTTCAACATTCATGAGCACAACTATGTATAACTCGAAGGACGGTCAATTGAAAATCATCATTCGTTCGAAACAAAATGATATTCACACGCATGGATGTGCTTTCTAATTAACCAGAGTTTGGTCAGTGTTGTCTACAACAAGAACATATCATTCCAAAACATTCCTCTTCTAATGTCACAATCCAAATTATAAAGTATTTTCAACATGAAAAAGTCTTGTTGGAAGTAATACTAAATATGGTATGTATGTTCAGCCTTATTGGGCTTCAATTTCTTCTCATTAATAGGACCACAACTTTGTGTCATGTTTTTTGTTAAGCAAATCTACCATGGTATGTCACAATCCAAAACCACTTGCTATGTGGAGTGGCGGAGGCAGAAATTATAATAGAAAATTTTGAAAAAATTAGAAGAATCCGATGGTGTTTATTAGTAATTTTATCAGTGTAAGTTCAATCGATTAATCGTACTGATATGATCATTTTCAGTAGAATTTTATCTGTTGATCTTTTTCCTTAGAAATTCGCCTAATGTCTAGTATAATTGATTATATGACGTTCTTTTCATTCTTAGATTAAGAAAAATATGTTTGAAAGAGATAGATCATGATTGAAAATGCTTCCTATAAAAAAAGTCTTAAACAACGCGAATTCAAATAAATCAAGACCCTACTAAAAGTACTAGATGAGAAAAAAAGAATGTACGTTGATTAACGTGATCTGACCTACCCATAAACGATTACGGATTATTATAGGACTTTCTTCATTCCTCCATCCAAGCTGAAAATATTTATGGAACAATATATCCTGCAAGGGTATAAAAAAGAATTTGATTAATGATTTGCAAAAGATGAAGAACATGGCCTAAATGGGTCATTTAATACGCGTTTTATCCTTCAAATATGCTGGTCTTTAGTTGTTTACCCTTAAATACTCTAACTTACACCTAACGAGGGCATAAGTTATTTAAGAGCACAGAACATAACTTATAAGATATTATAATGTAAAAATATAAACTTATAAACTGCATAGAGTTAACTTATCTTAAGAAGCGAAAACTAAAGATCGATACAAAATTGAATAGAAGTGCAAAATCACAAAATAATGAGCTTTTAAATAAATGGGCTAATACACATTCAAGAAAGCCCAAAGGCCGGGCCCAATTTGAGCCCATTTTCCTAAAAAGTTTGGCCACTTCGATTGGTCAAAGAACAAAATAGACAAGACTTCCTATATGCAATGGAATTTTGGAAGCTAATTTTATAAATAAGCAGTTATGTATTTGAATAAAAATTTTGAAACTGATAAAAATTGTTAATATAATGGGTAAAGTGATGTTAATAATCACTTGTCTAGTAAATTATTGAAATCCCCTTAAAGCTATTTATAGAAAAATTTAAAAATATTTTTACATAAAAAAGTATAAATTATGATAATATAATAGAGATATAATTTATGTTATAGGAAAGTATATTAGAAAATTACAAAACATATTAAGTATAAAATTGTGTTCAACAGAATTCACTACTTTCTATGTGTAATTCAGTTAAAAGTAACATCGCTTACAAATATTAAATATAAGTCAATAATTTTGAATGTTGAATTCATAAATACACACCTAAGCCACTTATTATGAATCTCTGTTTGAAATTATCTATTAGGCAACCTTACATTGCACGAATACTTATTATGAATACTGTTCGATATTATCTTTTGAATGACCTGATATTATACAAATTCTGACTACGTGGTCAGTGTATATGTAGAAGTTAAACTCATTAGCAAAAACAAAATAATAATAAAACATTTGTTACACACTTACTTCCACAATTTCCTCCTGCTGCATTTGCTTGTGGAAGACATGTGTTGTTATTAGTTGTGGCTAGAAAGTAAATGATTACAATGGCTATAAAGTAAATGTTGGAACTGGCCATATTGATTTTTGTTTTTCTTTCTATGTGTGTGTGTGTAAGATGTGTTTGGTGGTTTTATGGATTTATAGTGGCTTGGGTTTATATAAGGGTTTTGGTGGTTGAGGGGTAGTCTCTTTTTTTCTTTTGATATAATTATATATTTAGTATTCGGAGCATACTGACTCAATTAATTTAGATTAATTCACTATAAAAAAGTGAAAATTAGTACGAAGTTCATTTCTAATCTGTTGTTAAATAGTTCATAACTAGCGAATATTTTTATAATCTATTGCTAATAGTGGCGGAGCCATTTTGTAACTAGGAAGTTCATTTGAATCTCCTTCAGCAAAAAAGTATACTATTTATAAAGGATAAAAATAATTTTTCATGTATACATAATAAATGCTAAACCCCCTTTAACTAGTTCATGTGATTACTTCATAAAATTTTTACCTATCCAAAGAAAATTCTGGCTTTACCGTTGATCGTTAACCTATCTTAAATCCCTATTTAATGGATGATATCCTTTAGTTAACAACATAATTAGTCTTTCGTGAATTTCTTATTCTTTTTTAGTGCAAATATTGCTTCCTATCAAGGGAGATTTCCATTGCCTTCGAAGACAAAATCTCTGATTAAAGATGAAAGAATCTATCTGAAAAAATCTCAATTGATCCTTCGTTACTGCTAAAAGGAGCAATAATAGGTAGGAATGACAGGATTTGAACCTGTGACATTTTGTACCCAAAACAAACGCGCTACCAAGCTGCGCCACATCCCTTCAATTGTTTCACATTATAATGGTAGAGAATTCCTATTTTGTTTTTCACATGCTTATTTTCTCCATTCATATATACAAATTTTTGCTCAGTTCGTCTTTTTGATCTCATTTAACATATAATAATAAAGAGAAAAGACTTCTCTTGTAGATTATATAAAAAATACTTAATATACAATTATATACAAAATATCTTATATATAATTATATACAAAATATAATCTCTTTTTTTTTAATTGTGGAGGAGTCTCTTGTGTGAACTTGAATTGCGAAAATGGCTTGAAATTGCTTTTTGCTTAGTGGGGTGGTTGAAGTTATACGTGGAGAGTTGGAATGGTGAAGTTTGTGCACTTAATCATTAGTGTTGTAAAGATTTTCTTCATTAAACTCGACGATGTTTGTATTGATGTTTGAAGTTCGATGAATTTGGGTTCAAGTAGGATATGATCATATTCGAAAGGTAATATTCTTTATCTAGATTTTTTCATACTCAGGGTCACTTGAACCTGAAATCTTCAATTAAAAAAACAACTTCATCTACTATATCACATTCTTTGCTGATAACTTGACACATTTCGTTGTACAACATCAAGAATATTTTATTTGTTCAAGCCTAGCCAACATTATTTGAGCATATATTAAACATAGAGGTGAAGCCAAATGGGCGAACGAGATTCATTCAAATCTTCTTTAATGAAAAGTTATATTATATATATAAGGTAAAAGAAAGATAGGGTATATATTGAATATATTTTTCCATAATTTAAATCTCTAAATGAAAATATCGATTCCCTCATTCGTATAATTATAATGGCTTATTATAATTGTTCATAAGAAGAGACAAATCTATGAAATAAGTTATAATTTTTATCATATTAATATGATATAAGTTAGAGATTATGCAATTTGTCTTTGAAGAAGCAACGTGACAATTAAAAACGAACAAAAAGAAATTAAAAAAAAAAAAAGATGAAAAAAGATTAAAAAGAGGTGTAAGATAACATGTAATCATAATAGTAATTCAATAGAGCAAAAGACGATACACACTCATCATCCTTAAAATTTTGTTAATTAGTTACTCAACAAAATTAATAACCAAAAAGAAAACTCATATTTTGTAATTAATAATAATAATTAGCACTTATTCCTTTCCCTAGCAAACAGCTGCTTTCCTAGCTAAAACAAATTTCTTCCAAAAATCAGTTACTAGCCTTTGAACTTCCATTTCTGTTTTCTTTCCATTCTTGATCATCAAATTATTTTTGCCAACATCCTCCATTTTGGCACTCAACCTAGCCGGGAGCGAGTCGAGCTCGTGCAGGACTTTGACGATGTCCAGCACGAGCCGCTCAGCCAGGGTCCGGGAGAAGTCCTCCCGGATCACAACGCGCAACACTGTAATGTGTTGCGCGTTAGCTGGCATAGTGTAGGCTGGGACAATCCACCCGAACCTACGGAGGGTCTCCGAGACCTCGAATTCGTTGTGAAGGGTATTGTCCTTGAGGGAAAATGCTACCAAGGGGACACCTACATCTTTGGAGACTATGTTGAAACGTCCTGTTTTTTCAAGTCCTTCCCTTAGAACAATTGCATTTTCACGACAATTTTCCATCACGTTTCGATATCCCTGCATAAGTTGCAACATTCACAAATCATAAAAGTTAAGAGAAGAGTCGTATCATAAAGGTGTAATGTAGACAGTGTATCCTAATACAAACATTAGTGATTGCATCCATAACTTAATAACGCATGGTCAGAGAAGAGTCATATCACAAGAGGTGTGATGCAGACAATCTATCCTAATGCAAACATTAGTGACTACTTTCATGATTCAATAACGCATAACCAGAGAAGAGTCGTATCCCAAAGGGTGTGATGTGGACAGTCTACCCTAATGCTAAACATTAGTGACTTCTTCCATGACTTGATAACCATGGTCCGATCAAGAAGAGTCGTATTACAAATGTGTGATGTAGATAGTTCACCCTAATGCTAAACATTAGTGACATTTTCCAAGACTTGATAACCATGATCCGATCAAGAAGAGTCGTATCACAAGGATGTGATGTTGAAGTCTATCCTAATGCAAATATTAGTGACTTCTTCCAAGACTTGATAACATATGGTCCGATCAAGAAGAGTTGTATCACAAAGGGTCTGATGTAGACAGTCTATGCTAATGTAAACATTAGTAACTGTTTCCATGACTTGAACCTAAGTTGCACTAAGATAATTTGTGCAATATCATATGATTCAAATTTTTGGGATTACCTCATAGCCCAAGCGGATAAGCTGATAATACTGAGCAATGACTTGACTTGAACCTACATTGGTAAAAATTCATATCACATTAAAACTTGAACAAAATTATGTTGATTTTATATAGCGATATTTGACAAATCTTCTTTAAGAAGGAAAGAAAAACTTTCTAAAATGATACTAACTATAAATCTCAAGATTTGACTAAGCACGAAATTTAAGAAAGGAAGAGTGATTTTTTGACAAGTATGTCATGTAAATTGCGACAGAAAAAGATATCTTACCTTTGGAGAAATTGAGAGTAAAAGTAGGTTGATCAGCACCAAGATAATTGATGTGAAAAATGAGTTCCTCAGGCAAGTCATTTTTTGTCCTCCAAATAACCCAACCAATACCAGCATAAACAAGCCCATATTTGTGTCCACTTACATTAATACTTTTCACTAAAGGAAGTCTAAAGTCCCATTCCAACTCTGGGTAGATAAATGGTGCAATGAATCCACCACTTGCTGCATCCACATGAATTGGTGTGTCCCATCTGCAAGGGTAATCTCATAAGTGGATCTGAGAAGAATATATAAAATATATACAGATCTCAAGTAGTCAGAGATCAACATGTCTTTTTCATTTAAGTAAGTAGTGATGAGGAATCCAACAGACGTAATGTTCTTTTGAAACCGACTGAAAAGAACACATAAATTAGAAAAGTAGAAGTAGTTTACCCAGTTTTCTTGTTCTTTTCAATTAAAAGATCATTCAAGAGTTTGACATCTTCAAATTCTCCATTAAGAGTTGAACCCAAAATAGCAGCAACACAAATAGTGTTCTCATCTACCATTTCAACAGCTTGGATTGGGTCCATCACATAGTAACCTTCCCTTAGCTTCACTTCTTTCAATTCCACTTCAAAGTAGTTTGCAAATTTCTCCCAACACACCTAAAAAAACAAATGACGGAGTCAGAAATTCAAATAAGTTCTTGAACTAAAGTGATGGAGTCAGAAATTCAAACAAGAAAATTCTTAAAAAATACTAAGAATTCCTAGATTTAGGGTATGTAAACTAAAGAAATTTTTGAACCCCTTTTACTATTGTTTTATAATTTTTCCTTATATCAAGGCGATTCAAGAATTCTTATAATTTATATAATATATTTTTTAAACAAAAGGAATTCAATTGAACTATCTTGCACCCCCTAGCATAATCCCTTGGGAATGTGTGTGCGCATTGTGAGGTTTGCGTTTTTCACATATCTTTTACGAAAAAAATAATTACGAGCATAATTTAAATAAAATATTCTTATTTACTTTTTGATCTAAATTTATTAGAGTAAAGATAAAAAGAAATATTCGTTTGTATTATTGCGTGAGGGAAGGGTAAGGAGGAAAAAGGGAAGGAATCCTCGTCCTCATCCCACCCACAAGGTACATTTCGCACCTATGGGCCGCTATAACTATCCAAGAAGACACTCGAAATTGGAAGAATATGATAAACAAACCCACTCGGTGGACTGCCGAGCTACAAGTCCTACGACACAGAATGTAAGCAAACTAATTTTGAAAAAATTATTACACTAAAAAAAAAAAAACAGAATGGATGTATATATCTTGTATACCAAAGATTATTTGTATATGTATATGATATACCTGAACATTGGCACCAGTAACGATGTTGGGCTTATCATAAGGCTTTCCCTCAGCTTTGCGTTTGTTTTGCCAATTTCTCTTAAAGGCCAGGCCGGCTAACATTATGGCCTCTGATGAGCCCACTGTCCCCACACCAATGGCTGTTTCTTCCTCTTTCAAAGGCGCGTTAAATAAACGCGCTATAATATTCACACACCGATTCTGTAATTTACAAAAAGAGCTACATAGTCGGTATGAGTTTGACAAAATTCAGTAGCTTTAGTCGTACTTTGTATTTCTTTTAGAGAGTTAACTTTTGGAAACAGTCGCGCTATATTTTTAAACATACAGGTCAGGCTGCGTACATTCGACCACCCTTACCCTGTAATGGGCGGGAGCCTTTGAGGCATTTGGGTAATATTGTTGTTGTTATAGTTAACTTAAAGTGTATGTTTGTCTTATATAAAATTCAAAACTCATAAATTTAAAATTCTGAATCCGTGACGGAGAAAAGAGCAGAAGAAATTACTTGAAGATCAGTGGTGACAGGGTATTCATCCATGTCAACATAATTTTTGTTAATTGAAGACATCATAAGCTTATCACATTCTGGTTCCATCCATGTTGTAACAAATGATGCCAAATTCAACCTTGGATTTCCATCAAGCATTAATTCATCATTAATTATTTGGTATGCTGCCTCTTTTGGGATAGAATTTTCTGGCATCTTAAACCTAAAATAACACACACACAAAAAAAAGTATTAATTAAAATATTTTGATCAAATTAAATATGTTTGTAAATCGATAAGATTCTGAAAATAGCCGTTTTATATTTTTAAACATAGGGGTTAGGCTGCGTATATCCAACCCCCTCACCCCGCAATGAGGGGAGCCTTTTGATGCACTCGGCTATGTTGTTGTTGTTATTGTAAATCGATAAGATAAAGAGGTTGTTTTTTATGGAGTGGAATAAAGTATGTAGAACAAATACATTTAATTATAAGGCAATTTGATTAAAATAAAATAGATTCATTTAAACTCTTTGACAAGAAGTATGGAAATATAAGTTAAAAAAATCAAAAATTTCACTAGAGAATACAAAATATGTTTGAGCAGATTTTACATCTAGTGTATATATGTATAAACAATAATTTTAAACTATGTATATACAATATAACTTTCTGAGAAATTTTCAATACCCTACATTTGTCCATCCATGATAAAAAAAAACATAAACGATTGAATCCATCAAATCAAAATTAAGAAGTCGTCTCTAATAATGCACGTAATATATGCATATATGTATAATAATGCCTGAAAATTTCTGATTTCGATACTGATTATGATGTTTACCTTGGAAGCGAAGATCGAACATAGCGAGAAGCAAAGGTGGAGTGTATAGAAACATCAGACTCAGAGGAGGTTTTTGATAGAACCATTTTTCTATAAATAGAGATAAATTAAGAACAAGAAAATAAATTTAGGTATGAAATAGAGGAAATTTATAAATTGTAATGACTTTGTTTGATTCTTTTTTCTTTGGTGATTGATTGGAGGGAAAGGGAGAAAAGGGGTATGGGTATTTATAGTTAAATTGTTTGATGACCTTCTTGGAAGCCAATTACAACAACTACTTTACCCTTCCGCCAGGTAAGGAGATGTCGAATGTACGCAACCTGATTTTTATATTTAAAATATAGTACAATTATTTTTGGATGACCCATGATGAGTGTCGAAAGTTGCATTGATTAATTGCTACTTCACAATTAAAAGAAGTGAAGACAGTTTAAAGAGTTAATTTTACTTTATTCCATTATATCCTAAAATCAAAAAATAATAAATTTTTAGATTCATCTGAGATTGATGGAAGCCAATTACAAAAGGCATGTTTTTGAGGAACAAGTCAAAGTCTTGATATTTGAAATAATATTGGAAAGACTTAAAGAAAATATAAAAACCACGTTGACCATGTTATTGTGTGCTTGAATTGTTATATATTTAGCAAAGTCCAAGAAATATTATATGCTTTTAATAATAATAAAAAAAACCTTCTATTCAAAGTATATATATAAAATTGTTATATTGAGCAAAGTCCAAGAAATATGTTGTTGCTTTCAACAAAATACTATTCAAAAGTAATAATAATGTTTGTCTTTTGTCTATTAGACAAAATTGAAAGTTCTTTATTCAAGGAGGAATGGCCACTTTTCAAAGGAAATTAGTTGTGTATGTTTGAAATTTTTTAAAAGTTTGTTTTTACAAACATGGTTTTTAAGTTTGGAAAAAGAAAAAAGAAAAAAATAATGGATCAAATCCTTTTAAATTATCATGTTTTTATTAGTTTCATTATTATATTAGGTCCAGTTTATTTTTGAGTGTGAACTGTAATAATTCATCTTAAGATAAGAAATTTCACATCGAAAACATAGGAGAAATATTGAGTATATAAGTAAATAAATCTTATCTACTAGTGATACATTTTAAAATTATGCGGACTTAAACCCAAAACAATAATATTACTAATGGATTGGATCATTACATAAAATTAATAAACCACTTAATTCATCACATTTTTATTTGTTTCATACTTATATACTTCAATGGTTGTTTAGCTTTATTCTAACATTTGACAGACAAATATAAAACATCCAAATTTAATCCTTTTTTTATTTAAGATAGGTAGAGGAAATCAATATCCGCAACCGCTATTCCTCAAACACGTATTAAGTAAATCCTTCTTCAGTATCATAACCTACAAATCTATCATACTAGATAAGTCTTATACGACAAACTCAATAAGAAAAGCATGTAGGAATTTAAGACCTAATCGATCATCTTTTTAACAACAACAATCACAACATATTCAGTGAAATTCCACAAGTAGGATCTGAAAAAGGTAAAATGTACGCAGATCTTACCACTAACTTATAGAGATAGAGACATTATTTTTAAAAAATACTCATCTAAAAAAAATCATCTCTAAAAATAAAAAATACTAAATATGACACAAAACGACTAGAATAAAAAACACTCTAAATTAAGGAATACTCAAACAAATAGTGCCAAGAGGAGAAAAACATTCTTTGAAAAGTGAGAACCAAGTTCTATACATGAATATTACTTTAAAGTCATTTTCTAGATTTTTGCATATATTCTTATATTCCTAGAAATAGTAACCAACCTAAAAAATAATAAGGCCCACTGAAATGAATAATTCCACTGCCTATTTACCTTTGACTCCATTGATTTTAAAGCATAGTTCTCTACCTTTTATTCTTTTCATGACCAAAGATATTTTGGCATTTCATATTGATTTTGAATTTCGATTAATTTAGATTTGCATCAAATAATTCCTTCTTAGGAAGGGAGGGGTTAGATTGAGACTAAAGCATGTATGAGTTCATCTGAGTTCACCGGATGTTATATTTATTTTAAGAAATTTATTTAATATAGATAAATTATTACTTTATCTGTTTCAATTTTTGATTGTGCTATTATAACTTGACATAAAGTTTAATAAAGTAAAAATAATATTATATTTTATGATTTTAAATTAATATTATGTTAAATATATTAAAATATCATTTAATGTTATATGATCTTCAATGTGACATATTAATATGTAAAATATTGAAATTTAAGAATTGTAAAAAAATGAAAAGAAATATTTTTTTTAAATGAACTAAAAAAATTATAAGAAATAAATTAAAGTGGAGAGAATAATTTAGAACCTCGTGACTTAAAAAGACTACCATCTTAAAAATTTCGATTCCACCTTTACTTCTTATCTAATTTTATTTAATTTAAAATTTAAATTTAAAACATTTAATTAAGAAAATGGATTGATTTCATTATAATCATAAAAAAGTTGAGATGAAAAAAATGATTTGTTTCACATGTAAGGACACAAATGAAAACAAAAATAATATTCATAAACTTGTAGATTATTTCTCTAATATGGTCTTGACTCTTGAGATTTTGATATTTAAATTATACTACCTCTATCCCATATTAACTGAATTTTTAAGATAATACACATAGATTAAGAAATATCTATTTAAGACAGAATTTTAATCAAATTTTTCACTATTACCCTGTTGACACCCAATTTTTACCCTTCACGGTGTCAAATTAATCATTGAGATTTATTTTTTATTTTTAACGATTTTTAAACAAATTTAAAAAAAAAATTAAGATGGGCGCGTGTGGTACACGTGCCCCCAATTTCCATTTTAACCATCTTCTTCTCCTCTTCTTCATTTCAAAAAATCCACAGAAAAAACCTAAGCCTAAAACCGCCGCCGCCGCCGCGTTTCTTCCCTCATCGCCACAACCCCTTTCCCCTCACCCGTTACTTTTTTCTATTTTCTCTCCCTGCTTTTCTTCGAACAAAAACCAAAAAAACCGCGACCAAAACCCGAAAACCCGTCGCACTCTTCCCCCAAATCCCAAGACTCGACAACCCCTAACGGTCTTGTCCCCCACACGA